>JASPKZ010000422.1:1685000-2169654 GCA_030220185.1 Diploptera punctata | reverse complement strand
TCTTATCTCTCTATACTTTATCTTGTCTCTATATCTCTTTCTCTCGTTTCTATCTCTCTCTCGCTTTGAACGCTCTCTCTCTCCTTCTATCGTTCTCTTTCTCTCTTTTCTATCTCTCTCTTTTTCTCTTTCTCTCTATCTTTAGTCTTCTATTCTCTCTCTCTCTTTTTTAACAAAATTCTCTTCCAATCTATAATTAGAATCTTAGTTTATTAAAATACTACCTAAACATTGTGCAATTTTACATCTATGGAATTTGAGAATAAGGTAAGTCATTTTCTCCACGAAAAACTCGTTGCTGTCATCACAAATTTGCTTATAAGCGTATGTATGTTCCGTAAAACATGGCTTCGGGAAAATATTGTAGATATTGTTCGTTTCTTGGATTTTGAGATAGATTAATTGTATGATGTAAAATATTGAAATAAATAAATACTTTGGCAGGTGCCGTCGTCCTCAACTATAGGTTTTTCACGTCTAGAAAATAGTTTTGCGCTTATGGAGCAATTCTTGCAGTAAAGTGTCCATTTAGATGATATTGTTTTATTATTTAATGCATTTGAAATATACAATATTTAATTAAACTGTTTCACCTACAACTTTGCTAAAAAGGTAGGTGCCCGATTTATGGGTAAAAAAACACCATTATAAACCGCAATTATCCCCACATATTTAATAAAGTTAGGGGCGTGAACTCAATTACCAGAATAGCGTCTGGCCATTCAACCATCCACGTTCAACGAAACTTATATTTATATACCTGTCACTCAGTCTGCGGCGTCAATTGGCAACACAATTCCCATAAGAGCAATACTATTTTCTAGACATGAAAATCCCTATAGGTTAAAATTTTTAAATCTGTAGGCCTTTCCGAAACCGACTTTCATCTTCAGCAGAAATATGTCAGGAGCGCACACCCCTCTGCTAAAGATGGAATCCGTTTCTGAAAGGCCTACAGTTTTAAGAATTTTAAGCTCGTTGAGGAAGACGGCACCTGCCAAGGTTTTTATTTATTTTGATATTTTCTGTTATGACTCTTCACCTCAACGGAATTATATTATGAATTTTATTAATATAAATCATTTTGTATGCATTACATATTTAAATGTGTTTACTCGGTTTTGTTCAATGCACAACAAGAAAAAAAGTGGATTTAATACATAGCAGTCTATGGAATTTTCTACGGCACTCGGCGGGAAGCGAGATTGGCCCCAGCGTTTGTTCCGGTGAACGGGATCGCTGCAGTCGTATTTCTCTCTGCCTCTGCTTTATCGATATTTCCCTGACTTCAAAGTTAATAAACAATATGAATACTGTAATTCTAATAGTTGACTCTAGTGGACTGCGTTACCGGGAACGACAAGCGCTGAATGTCGGATCTGCTTCCAGCCGAGCCCCTGTACAGAATGTCATAGACAGCTGTATAGTAAAGTTGGTAAGTCGATCCGGTGGATGAATCATTAGCTGATTACCATGCTCCCTTTCGGTTTCTAGATACGCAGGTTCAACCCCGGCTGTAGTCCATAACAATCATAAGTATGGTTTTATACAAAAAGGAAGTAAAGCCTTGGGTCCCGTGTCTTAGATTTGAGACACGTTAAAAAACCTCAAGCCTGAAATTAGAGGCCCCAGATTTTAATTGCGATGTTAATGGCATGAGATGTTAAAGAGACACAGCCTAGTGCCAGTTGGTTACTTAATTAGACAAGATGACGTGTGAACATAGCCTACTGATGTAGAAAACTTTTAAAATATAAAAATTAGTACTTTATTCTCAGCCGTCCTCAACAATTAGTAGGCTATAATTGTTATAAGAGGCCTCTCGAAAACATGTTTCATCTTCTGTTTGTAGTTTGGTACTGACTGTTGCTAATGATGATTTGTAAAGAAGGTTTCGGTCATTGGTACGTTCTCGTTGAAAGTACTCAATGACCAAAACCCTCTCTAGAAAATCATTATTAACAACAGTCACTATCAAACTACGAACAGAAGATGAAACATGTTTTCGAAAGGCCTCTTATAAAAATTAAACTGCTAATAGTTGAGGACAACTGAGAATAAGGTACTACTTTTTTATTAGGAATATTCCACAATACAGTGTTTCTCCTTTAACCCAAGTGATTTGTTGCCAGAGGTTCCTGTCTAAAGCATATTCTTCCCTCAAATCTCTAGCTTCTATACTTCTCCTCACTCCATCTATCCAACGTTCTCTAGGTCTGCCTCTTCCACTTCTTCCATTAGCTTTCCAATTAAGGATCTTCTTTGGTATTCTCTCTTCTTCCATTCTTATGAGGTGTCCATACCATTTCAAATGTTTTTCTCCTATTTTTTTCTAATGTTTTCAACTTGCATAATTCCATTTATTGTACTGTTTCTGACCTTATCCCTTCTTGAAATTCTTGTCGATCGCCTCCAAAAATCCATTTCTACTGTTAACAGCTTGTTTGCTTGTTTTCTACTTACTGTCCAGGTTTCGGACCTATATAATAAAACGCTTTGTAACAGAACTTGAAATATAATTTTCTTCGTTCTGTGCATTATATTTCTATTCCAAAGCACTGAGTTCAACATACCAATAATTCTTCTTCCATCAGTTATTCTTCTTTCAATTTCTCTAGTTGAATTATCATAAGTAATGCCACGAGTGATTTCCAAATTATCGATAAATTCACGACTCACGAAGTGAGGAGTGAATTTATCTAGAGAATTTGGAAATCAAGAGTGGCATTTGTTAGGACTATTTAACGAATAAAATTAAGCTGTTTACTCACAAATCATTATTTAACTATAGTTATTTTAAAATATTTATATATTTAATGTAAACGGCGATGTTTGAAAACAAATGAGAAACGATAGGTACGCTTCTACTGCTTCTTTTGTTTATCACTGCAACCAGATCATACTATTTATTGCCAAAGGAACGCAATATTGTAAGAATGCTCTCTAGTGGAGAAAAAATGAAACACATCAATCTGTATATTAATTCGTTTTTGATGTCGTATGATGTAAATATGACAATTATATTTTTCTCGATTATTACCTGGGAAAAAAATACATTTAAGAAAGTGCAAACAGTGGTTTCTTTTTTGTGGTGGTATAATCAATTGCTACAAATGTTGACATGTAAGCACTATTATATACAATCTGGTAGCCGTATTTGTTATAGGCTCAGTCACTGCAAAATAACGGTCAGACCTGTTCAGAATATTAAAAAGGAGGAGCTTTGTTTAATATATGATAATCCTAACACTGATAAATATTTCGTGAAACACGACTCTGATTGGTTGTAAAACAGGAATCATTGAAACGTGATTGGTCATTGACTCCCATTTGGGGCATGAGTTAAATAGTCAATTTTATTTAAATAGATCCTAAATATTTAAAAATTTTAACATTACGTTCGTATTCTTCCTGAATTACATTTTAGCTCATCTGTTGTATCCAATGAAAGATATTCTGTTTTATTATAATTTATCTGTAATCCCCATTTTTTGTATTCAATCTCTAATTTCCCTAACATGAAAGATGGATGCATCACATGGATCCTGAAAAATCAGGAAAGTTTTATATAGTGACCTTAACGGAGTTTCGTAGTGTATTTTAAACATCTCGACACGGTACTGATGTAAAACATTTCGTAAGAAAATCTTAAAATTCGCGATTATTAAAATCAAAGGAGAACAGAGGATTATTTTTGTTTAAAACTCTGTATGGAAACAAGGAATTATCCGTTATGCTTCCAGGACAGTTTTTTAATCTTGTTTACGAGCGGTTAACTAGACATGCTGTGAAAATGTGCTTTTAATTTACATAAATACTAGATGAGTTTTTACAATTACAAATGTAAAGAGTTCCGTGTGCGAGGGATAGTGACTTCGTCCCATGCCGGTAATTACACGTTCCCTGCAAAATGTAACTACTGTTTATTTTTAAGCTGCGCAAATTGTAAACAATTTAATTTTATTGACGCAGATATAAACAGTTTACAGTTTAAACATTTTTATTTATTTTCATTCTTTTTATTTTGCCACCATTTTGTAGGACTTGACGACTCCGTGGTACAAACGTTAGATGCTCGCCTCTTACTGCTGGGGCCTCGAGTTCGCCTCTCTGTGAGTTTCGTGGTGGAGTCTGGGAGGTTTTTATCGGGGTTTCTCTCGTTTTCCTCAGCCACAAATTTCATTCTACCATTTCTCCATACTAATCTCATTCATTTAGTTTCATTTCATTTCATCTGTCCCTGCCATGGTGCGTCAGACGTGGTCGGCCGGCATCCTTATTATTTACAGACCTCCAATAAAAGAAGCTTCATCGCATCTCATCCCTCGACCTGGCCCTGAGTCGGAAACGAGTTGAGAGTTTATTTATTTATTCAGGGTTAGTAGATACAGACCTATTCCCTGCTCCCGAAAGTTATCATCATCGTCACTGCAAGGTTTAGGCAATTGCCCATTCTGACTTCATAATGTATCAGCCCACGTTTTCTAGGTCTTCCGACATCACATCTTCCTTTTGCTTGATAATTTCTTGCTAACAGTGGATATATCTCCTTACTCGTTATATTCATGTGATCACTCCACTTTTGTCTATAATTCATGACTTTATCCAATAAATGCTGCATTTTTAATTCTTCTCTTATATCCTTCTTTCTTATTTTATCAATATTTGTACATCCTTTAACTTGCCTGAGGAACCTCATCTCCGCCGTCTGTATTCTGTCTTTCTGCTTCTTCGTCGGAGCCTAACTCTCACATCCATACAATATTGTGGGAATTGTCATAACTTATACATTTTTTATTTTTGTTTCTTTTTTAATTTTATTTTTGAACACTCATTGTGTTATTCCACATATACCGTCTGAAACTTTACTTATTTTGGAATCAATATCTCTTTCCATACTGATACTAATATCGTAGCCCAAATATTTGAAAGTAGATACCTGTTCTATAACTTTATTTTCTAAAATAATTTTGGATCTTACTAAATCTTTTCCTCTAAAAGTCATTATCTTTGTTTTTCTTACTGATATCTTCAGAATGTATAATGTACATATTTTATTTAATTCATGAAAAAAAAATCTGCAAGTCATCTTATTTTTTCTGCATTATAATTAAATCGTCTGCAAACAAAATATTATTTATATATAGGCTACTCTATTACATCTACTCTTACTCCTGGATTCACTAAAACTTTCGATTTATTTAAAATGTATAAATATATATACTAGCGGACCCAGCAGACGTTATCCTGCCCTTACGTTCAATTTTCGTTTCATGACCGGACGATAAAAATATAAGTTACTTTTTTACCATAAAATTTACAAATTAATAAGTTCGCAAGAAAAATCCTCACTGCCATCTGTTGTGGCTCAAGAAGCATGCTTTATGACGTGTCATTATTATCGCGCGGAATATGTTGGCAATGCAGATGACTACACATCTGACATAAGGAATTCTTATTACCCGATATCAGCGCCATCTACCGGGTCCAATTGTGAATCTATACCATTCAGAGACTCACTCAAACACACACTAAAGTTTCATCAAAATCGGATCAGTCGTATAGGATTTTTTTTTTAAATTTCGAATTTCAAGTAAACCCCCACTTGTAACGGTCGCATTTCGCTGATTTTTGGATAGTACATACCCCGGTATCTTTTAATAGTATATTCCGGGTTTTCTTGTGAAACATCGAAAACTGCGATCGCTAGAGCGATTTTTAAATTTTCGTTTCCGGTGAACTGCTACAGCTAATGATTTTGGAACATAATATAAAACAGTTAAATACTCGCCGCATCTCAAACCCTGTATATACAAATTTGCACTAAGATCGGTTGAACGGTTTAGGAGTTAATAAAGGACATACATACATTCAATTATATGTTACTAGCTAATACCCGGCGTGCGCTGCTGCACCTAAATAAATGACAAGTGTTTTTGCATTTAGTTGAATAAGTAAAAGGGAAAATAAATATAAATTTATATCGTTATTATTTTTAGTTACCCCGTGCTGATTGCCCGGGAATCTACGCATCCCGATGTACTTGGCATAAATGAGCTGAAAGACAAAATTCGTTATTTTGAGTTATCCATAAAAGAATAGCCACCATGCGCTGCTTGCCCCGGAATCTACTTATCCCGATCGTTTTGGCATCAAAGAAAGACAAAAATGGTTATTGTGAGTTATCCTTAAAAGATAAACATATGCTGTTGCGGACTTTTCTGTAGAGTTTTTTAAGATATTCAATTCTGTGTGCAATAAATTTGTGTATTTTTATGGTTTAGGCACCGTAAGCCATTTAAGCTTAAAAAAGCGACATTTTTCACGTTTTTCACTACAGAAGGTGATTTTTAAGAGTGAAGGGCTTGGGCATTACAACTTTCTTATAACCTATAACTTTCCCTGAACATTCTACAAAAAACTCCACGACAATCGGATGAATGGTGTGGCAGCACATGCTTGCCCGGGAATCTATTTATAATCTCATTGGCATCAATCAAAGACAAAAATGGCTATTGTGTGTTATCTGTAAAAATAAACATATGCTGTCGCGGACTTTTTTGTAGAGTTCTTTGAAATATTCAATTCTGTGTACATTAATTTTGTGTATTTGTTATGGTTTAGGCAGCGTAAGCCATTTAAAAGTAAAATAGGGACTTTTCACGTTTTTCACTACAAAGGGTGTTTTTTAAAGGCGTAGGATTTGAGTATCTCAACTGCCTTATAGCCTGTGTTCATCCCGGAAATCTCCTGAACATTTTGCTAAAAACTCCATTACAATCGGACCAGCAGTATGGCCGCGTATAAAGTACGAAAAAACAAACAAACAAACGTTCATTTTAGATATTAGATTAAACAAAGTGGGCGATAAACTACACCTTTGTCGTAATCCAAAAGTCCTACAGATAAACTGAACTGTGTTCGAATAAGAACATTTGCTACTTTGAAAGTCGTATCTGGGATATTTTGATTTTATCCACTAGGTTGTGCATGCCTGTTATTGTCTGTAGCTAAGACGTTAGCAGACATTAACTAATTTATTACAGTTACAACACATCATTTTCCTTCACCATAAAAAAAAATATTCACTGTCAAATTCGTAGCCTCCGGGATTTTCACTGGTGACATGAGCAATACGTGTCTGAGATCAACTTATTCGGTCTTATAAATGTTTAATTTTTAAAATGTTGCGACTCTAGTGTGACGTTAATTCTACACTTAATTCTCTCAAAATGTGTTTAAATGTACTTTATATAACGTGGCTTTTTACAGAAATGTCAGAGGTCGTTTGTAGGGCTGTGGTTTTCGTTGTCCGCAGGACTCTCTAACTTATTAGTGTAGCTCTAATATCACATTGATTAGAACGTGTTCCCGGACTTTGAGTTGCCTGCCCGCATGAAACATGCATTAGCATCTCTCAGTGGCGGCAAGTATATCAGCATCTTAAAATCATTAAAAAAAAAAAGGTAAAGTGATCCCACTATAGGCCTCAGGAGACCCTAGGAATAGTAGGATGTTAAGGTTCCCATCTTTTCAGACATTCGGCACGATATGTCAGCCGGATTGTCAACCCTGTGTGACGACCAACTTTAGCCCAGAACAAAGTCTGGTAATCGTTTCCCTTAGAGGTTGAGTCGGCCCCGGGGCCATGGTGCCGCCAGAAGGTTTGTGGCAGTTTTCAAAATCCTGACCCCATCAAGAATCGAACCTCCGATCTTCCGGCTTGCAGCATATTGCCTTAGCGTGACCCTATCTTAAAATCATAGTACATAATAATATTAATAATAATAATAATAATAATAATAATAATAATAATATTATTAATATATTTAACTTTTTATTTATAGACACTTTAAAATCTAAAGTCATATTCCTCTAGTTTTTTTTTTTAGATGAGAGTGTAAAATGATGAATATGATATTGCTCCTGTTTATGAAATTTCAATACATTATTTAGTTTCATGACTGAGGAAAATCAGAAAAAAACTCAAATTGGTTGGCACCGGGGTTTTAATCCGGGACCTCCCGAAAACGATCCTGAATAAATTACTCTATTATTATTATTAGTATTATTATTATTATGTATTTATTTATTATTTTTATTATTATTATTTATTATTTTTATTATTATTATTATTTATTATTATTAATTATAATTAATTTGTTATTATTTGTTATTATTTTATTACGGTATTATCTATTATTGTTTATTATTATTATTGTTATTTATTATTATTATTTATTATGATTATATTATTATTATTATTATTATATTATTATTATTATTTTATTATTATTATTATTATTATTATATATTATTATTATTATTATTATTCTATTACTTACTTACTTACTTACTTACTTACTTACTTACTTACTTACTTACTTACTTACTTACTTACTTACTTCTTATCTCAGTCACTCACTCACTCATTCACTCACTCACTCACTCACTCACTCACTCACTTACTTACTTACTTACTTACTTACTTACTTACTTACTTACTTACTTACTTACTTACTTACTTACTTACTTACTTACTTACTTACTTACTTACTTACTTACTTACTTACTTACTTACTTACTTACTTACTTACTTACTTACTTACTTACTTACTTACTTACTTACTTACTTACTTACTTACTTACTTCTTACTTACTTCTTACTCAGTCACTCACTCACTCATTCACTCACACACTCAATCACTCACTCACTGGCACTATCCAAACCGTAGTTTCATGGCCGCGCGGACATAAGCTTATTATTATTGTTATTATTATTAATATTATTATTATTAGTATTATTATTATTATGTTATTATTATTATTATTATTATTATTATTATTATTATTATTATTATTATTATTTATTATTGACCAATTTCGAAGGCGTGTAGACCTAACTATTGAGAATGTTCTCATGAAAAAAATGTTTACAATTTTTAGATCCAACTTAGGAGACTACGAAAATGGCCATGGCAAAATTTTGTGTGCGCGTATTTGTGTGTGTGAGCGTGCGCGCGTGTGAGTGTTCTGCGACAGCAATGTTTATATATTTTTTTGGAACTAACTTAGCAAATACAAATTAATTAAATAAAAATAAAACTTAGTTTTATTTGATTTTCATATTTATTAAGATATAATTTAGTGACAGCTGTTTCTAAGCAAAAATACATCAATAATTTATTTCAATGTTTTAATTTAACAAAGGCGATTCATTCAAATCAAGTTGAGAATTTAATAGTTTATTACTACTTTTCAATTTATTTATTTCTACAGCCTCCAAAAGTTCCAACCTCTTACCCTTATCACAAACATGTAAAATTTCAAAATTTGGATCGAAACAATGATTAAATTGGAATAGGTGGTTAGCATATTTTGAATATTCTAAATTTCTGTTATATGCCCTCATGTGTTCCTTTATACGAGAGATAAAAGGTCTACCAGTTTGTCTTATATAGACATTGTCACATGTGCCACACTTCAATTTATATACACCTAATACTTTTTTATTTTTTTATTTTGGTTTTATTGTTTTTATTATATTTTGTAAAGTTTTATTAGTTTTAAATGCCACATTAATGTTCAACTTTTTAAAGTGTTTAGATATTTTATTAGAAATTGAGCCTATGTATGACATTATGATATATTTCTTTATGTTTTCTTTGGGTAAAGGAAAAACTGTTAATTGCTTTTTTGTAATGAATTTTCTTAATTAAATATTGTATAATTTTAGGTCGTAGTTATTATTAATAGCTAATTGTTTAATAATATTCAATTCATTATTATATTCCAAGTCTATAAGCTGACTTACATTAAATAAATTTCTGATATAAAAAGTGTATCTCTGTCCAAAAAAATGTAGGTGCTCATCTCCCCAGGATGCAATTAAATTGTTTACTAAAATAAGACTACTTTAAACTTTCCAAGAAATTTTACAGAAATTTGCCATATTGAAACAATCGAGATTACAACGTGTTCTGCATTGCGCTGCCGTAAAAATAGAACAATCATTTAATGTATTAAAATTTTAATCATACATTTTAAGATTCTGCAAAATAAGTTATACAGACATGTGTTAGATAATATATTTCTTCTTATTTTTATTTCCTTTATTTCGAGTGTTGGAGAGCGAACTACATTTTCTTACACACTTGAAGGTAAAACCATTATTCGACCAATGAAAATGCAGTCGTACATCTGGTTTATTTACATTACAATTGGAAGAGGTATAGCTGTCTATTTAATATTGTTTAATCAATGCCTCCTGTTATACCGAGATGAGATTGGCCGCCGCTGCTCACATTTTTCCCTCGAACCGTATTAATAGCGATTGATTCCGCTCCACTATCGTTTTCCTAGTCTGCTTTTGTTAAAAAAGTAATATATCATGACTCTGTCAGTAGTGAAAGTTCTTGGAAAAAGTATCTACGTGGGTTATTTGGTTCGATTACCAGAAACTTGGTCACGTCCCTCAAAAACTTTGTTGATAATTTATGAAGCTCATTTGTTTCGTAATATAGCGTTGCTTTCGTCTCTTTATTTACTGGGAAAAACGTAGTAAAATTTAATATTCCTGTAAGTAAAGGCAAAAACTCGTCGTTAAACTTTAATTTTCTTTGACATGATGAAGCAGTCTCTATATTTCATGTTCTCTTCTAAATTTACGCTCGTGTAAAAAGTATTTTAGTGCTAGAAAATTAGAAAATGAAATTAAAATTCAGCCTTTGTTCACGTTTGGAAGTCTTATATAATAAAAACATGTGAAATATAGTGTATGTAAAAATGAAAGCTTCATACTTTCATATGGGTTGCTTTTTCTAGACGTTTTAACTTCTGTGGTCGTATCGGGTCTAGAATCTTTGGTTGTATCTGTCACAATGTACACTTGGCAAAAAAAAAATGAGCGAACTCTTGATGAATATTTCAAGTTTTAACGCGCGATTCACACAAGTAAACTAATTGCACAGTAGAGTTACAATACGTTCTCCTTCCTCCAATGAAGAGCATTATTTTATGCACAGCAAGCCAGCTAACGCTTAGCTCAGCGTCTTATGGCTTGCTGCGTGTGCAAGAGGTCGTAGTTCGATTCCCGATGAAGTTAAAACTTTAATTGATACGATTATTTCTATTTTATTCTGTCTGACTACTCTTAAAGAAAAAAACAAACTATTTGGAAATATCATTATTATTATTATTAATATTATTATTATTATTATTATTATTATTATTATTATTATTATTATTATTATTCATCTATGGGCTGTTATTAGGCTGGACACTTGGCCTATATAAACTAAATATTTTAATTGAAGGGTGAAACTTTCCTCACTAATACGTAATAAATAAATGAATAAATAAATACATGGGATCTTTCTGGTGATGTTAAAACCCCCATGCTTTCTTCATTTCACTAAAGAAATATGGACATACGATTTTTTTGCCGTACGTCCAAAAAACCGTCCAATGTGAAACGAACCTTACGAAAGACGTTTCTAATTTATAGTGAATGTATAACATTATAACTTAAATACTATACAACATACATAAAATATAGTGATTCCATTACAGGCCTTAGGAGGCCCTTTGGAGAAGTAGGAGGTTAAGATTTCCACCGTTATAAATAATAAGCATGATATGTCAGCCGGATTATCAGCCCAGCTTGATGCTCGCTTTTATGCCCAGATCATACGTCTGGTATTCATTCCCTGTGTCGACCCCAGGACCATGGTATTCAGTTTCTAGCGTATTGCCGCAACCAACTAGGCTATGGTGCGACGTCTCCCACAACTTATGTGAGAATAAAGTATCTTTGACAGCGGAAAAAAGCACTTCAGTAAAAAAAAAGGTATTTTTATATCATATTAATCTAGAAGGTGATCTATGCTTTATAATCAAAGTAAGTGAAATCTGAAATAATCCCCCCCTGTTAGGTGAATAATAATAATAATAATAATAATAATAATAATAATAATAATAATAGTAATGATAGTAATAATACATGTATTTGTGATTTCATTCCAGTTGTAAACCTATTGATTATTATTTAAAAAAGCTTATCCTGAAAGTTTCACTTTTTCATTTAGGCCCTACCTATCGAGGAATTAAGCAGACTTATATTCATTTAGGAGAGTAAACCCTCATGAATAAAGCTATATTTCCATACCTTGATATGTGTAAGTAAATATTAAGATTTGTATTAATTCCGAGCTAAGTTCCAGTTGTACTGTAAACAAACTTCCATTAGATACTACTCCGTTTATTGAGGAACCGTGGTGCTATTTTTAACCGTCATGTGACTGAATTGTGTGCGATAGAAACTTTATTCTTAGGCAACATCGTATTTTACGAAAATAAGACAGTATACAACAAAAGATGGTACCAACAATACTTAAGAATTTCTCCATTTCTTATTTATTTGACAAAAATTATATATGCGCCTACTTAATTAGACGTTTACGATCTTTCCATGATGTCAATAGTTAAACATTTTTTACTGGTAAATTTCATTATGAGCACAATTTATGTTCCCTGCTGACTCACCTGTAAATTCTGCTCTTTTCACCGTATACTCAATGGTTGATGTGGAATTTTTTCATTAAACTGTTTGAAAATATTCAAAATTATTTCTCTCCGCTTTTCAAAAGCTTTTATTTTCAATGTGTAAGAAATTCTACAGAAATGTTGCCATTTTTGAAACAATTGAAATTCCAACGTATTCTGCATTGAGCATGCGTAAGAATAAAACAGTGGTTTTTAATATATAAACATATATTAATATAAGCTACAAAGTATTGCATGAAAATGCTATGATTGCAGTGAAAGACCTGCCCTCTGGCAGAATTACTATGGATGGATATTAATATATTAAAATTGTAATTATATATTTATATTAAGTTATCAAACCCAATAATATACTAACATAACCTCTAGATAATATATATATTTATTATTTTTATTTCCTTTGCTTCGAGTGATATAGAGCGAACTACGTTTTCTTACACGCTTAAAGGTAAGACCATTAAACGACCAATGAAAATGCAGTAATGCATGTAGTTTATTTACAAAACAATTGAAAATTAGCTCAGAAGAGGTATAGAGGCAATTGTTACCATATTAGGAACATAGTCAACACACATTTATTAATATATACTTTAGAAAACCTGTATCATATATTTAACAATAACACAAGCGTGCCAGCTGAAATAAATACTAAATATATCTCTAAAATAAATTAAGTGACGACACTTTCAGATGTTGATTTAGGACCAAAAGTAGGCTAATTGGATTATAAAAATGAAGAAATGGGGAGTAAAAAGTTATCAAACCTAATAATGTATTACATTTTATGAAAATTGAAAGTAGTGAACTGAGAAGTTATTTATTGTTCTGTATTGTTAGAGAATGTTCCAGCGACCAATGAGAATACGAGCGTGCGGAAATTCAGTAACACGCGACTTGCTCATTCTGTTGATTATGTACGGTCAAATCATCAAGTTGGCAGTATATCAACAATCAGGCTACATTGTTTTGATAGAAACCTACTCAAGATAAATTTTAAACTACTGACCGAATTGGCTCAAGCTGTAGCGTTCGAGACTCGCATTCGGGAGGTCCCGGGTTGAAATCCTGGTGCCGATTAACTAGACTGAGGTTTTTCTTGGTTTTCCTCAATCGCCAAAGCAAATGTTGGGTTGGAATTTCATTACCAGGACTCATTTCACCATTCCATTAGTCCTTCACCAAAAAAATCAAAGAAATGAAATAAATTGATGTTACATAACCTAGAGGTCATCTTTAAATAAGAAAAATAGTCAAACAAGATTGTTATTACACTAATTACCGGTAAGTTTTTTTATAAAAATAAGTTTGATTTTTTATATCAAAATTATAATATCGCATATTATCTTCAATAGCTGCATTCAGATTACCTACGTTCACTGAAAATAGCATTTAAAATTCACTTCATATAATGACTGTATTTTTTTTAAATTTTCTAAGTTGAAGAAGGAATATAGGGTAAATGGAGAAAATATGGAAGTAACAGAACTTACTTGCCAGTGTTATATCTCAGGATAGAGGAGCCACTAGTAATATCAATCCATCCATAGTAATTCTGCCCGAGGGCAGGTCTTTCACTGCAATCATAGCATTTTCATGCTAAGCTTTGCAGCTTTACTAGACTCTGGAAAATGGCTCTAGTTCGTCCTACACCGAAATCAAACACTCCCACAACACTCGATGATTATAGACCAATTAGTATTCTTCCCTGTTTATCTAAAGCACTGGAACACATAATACACTCACAGTTAACAGACTACCTCACCACACACGACTTACTTGATGAACATCAGTCTGGTTTTAGAACAGGACATCACACAAGTACTGCACTACTTGACATTGTAGAGGACATAAGAGACTCAATGGACAAAAGCAAACTCACCGCAACAGTCCTACTCGACTACAGCAAAGCCTTTGACACAGTAGATATAGACTTAATGCTAGCGAGACTAAAGACACTACATCTGTCGGAAAACTGCCTTGATTGGTTTGCATCTTACCTCACTAATCGTCAGCAATCAGTTTCTGTTAATAATCGCATTTCTTCCTGGCGCTTGGTGAGGAAAGGGATACCTCAAGGCGGCGTCCTCGCTCCTCTTCTCTTCTCGATTTATATTAATGACGTGACCAAGAAACTACAAAACTGCAAGCATCATCTTTACGCCGACGACCTACAGATTTACACACACTTTAGGCCTGACGAAATTAATGAATATATTGACAAAGTAAACACTGACCTCAGGCATATATCTTTATGGTCCAGACAATATGGGCTGAAACTAAATGTAAACAAAACGCAAGCAATAATTATCGGACATCCAAGGCTATTACACATCATAAACAATGGCAATATGCCGGCTGTCATATTAGATAATGAACAAATTCCTTATACCGACGTCGTTAAAAACTTGGGATTTTACTTAGATTATAATTTAAAATGGCATGAGCAAGTAAAACGAACATCTAAAAGGATCTTCTCCATAATGCATTCCCTAAAGCGACTTAAACATTTTCTTCCTACAACTCTTAAAGGAATTTTAATCCAAACTTTAGTGATGCCGCATTTTGACTACTGTGACGTTCTACTAACTGACATAAGTGACGGATTGTCGGACAAACTGCAGCGTGTCCATAATATGTGTATCAGATTCATATTTAATGTTCGAAAATACGATCACATTTCTCCATTATTCCACGAATTGTCATGGCTACATCTAAAAGAGAGAAGAAAATCGCACTGTCTAATTCTCCTATTTAAGATCCTACATACCTCGATTCCCAATTATTTATCATCCCGTTTCCAGTATCTATCCTCAAACCATAACTTAAACACAAGATCACAACATAGTCTCTTACTTAATATACCGCAACATAGGACATCACATCACTCCATGTCATATACCATCTCCACTTCTCGCAACTGGAATTCCCTACCACAAGAAATAAGGGGCTGCCGGACATTGGCATATTTTAAAAGAAATCTAAATTTATATTTGCTCTAAACTCGACTTCATTATTATCCAGTGTAAGATATATATATTAATTGGTGTTTCCCGTATAATGTATCATATTTATTATTATTATTATTATTATTATTATTATTATTATTATTATTATTATTATTATTATTATTATTATTATTATTATCGTATCATTATTGTTATTACCCTATAAAATGTTGTTTGTACATGACATTTACATTGTTACATTTATTGTATCTTTAAGTGTTTATAATTAGTATAGTGTATATCTATATTTGTCGAATATTTATTTGTATTTGTACTGGTTGAGTGGAAGAGAGGGCCTTATGGCCTTAACTCTGCCAGAATAAATAAAGTATTATTATTATTATTATTATTATTATTATTATTATTATTATTATTATTATTATTATTATAGGGAATTATAGGTGTGGTAGCTTCCCGTTGCTTTCCATACCGGTGAAGGATGATGATGATAATGATAATAATGATTTTCGGGGACCGTTTGGCTCTACGCTTCCTGACATTTGTCTTACAGGTGAGGAAAACCCCCGAAAAAATCTCACCCAGGAGCCTGTCCAGACCGGAAATCGAACCCAGGCCCGCTGCTTGACAAGGCAGCACGCTACCTCGAGACCACAGCGGTGCTACTAGTGATATAAAATCAAGAATTCATAAGCCAAATGCAATAATTCGTCGGCAGCGGTGGTCTAGTGGTTATGTTCCCAAAGGTCCCGGGTTCAAACCGAGGTGGATTGATTTTAGGAGAAAAATCCAAAGAACAACTCCTTCGGGATGGACTTTAAGTCTGAAAATGTTCAGCTCCTTAAAGAACCTTAAGCCTTGATAAAAGAGGCCTCTAAGCAAAATTTACCGACTTTGTTCCGTCTAAGAAATACCTAGATGCCTATTGCTTGCCTCTTGAGGCAACATGCCGACCACATGCCACTCGTGACATCTGTAAGAAAATAAGCGTAACTAAATCATATTATTTAAGAATCCTCAAAAATAAGGGGGGGGGGTGGAGCCTGGGTCCGACTTAGGTTGTAAAAGCCATAGGAAGGAAGGATGGATGGATGGTTACCCTCCATGGAAATCCTAACAAATTACAAAACGACCGAATTCCGCATTTTCAAATCTGTTAACTCAGTATTATGTAATACGTGGGAAGTAACTGCTGAGATAACAAGGAGCTTGCAGATTTTAAACATCTCAAGAAGATTCTTGACATTTTTTTTTATCTGGCTACAATGACGTAACCCATCGTTGAGCCTTAGCCTTAGAAGTTACCAAACCAAGTTAATTTAGGTACGCTTATTTGTCTATAATGTCATGAATGGTATGCGGTCAACATACCGACCCAAAAAGACATCTAGCAAGCTCAGATATTACTTGGATGATGAGGTCGGAATATTTTGGTTAGAGACCTTTTTATTCAGGCTTAAGGTTTTTTTACTGCCTGAAAATGTTCAGACTCGGGACCCACGGCTGGAGGACTTGCTCCTTGGACTTTTCCATCCTAAAAAGTCAATCGAGATCCCGGCCGGGTTTGAACCCGAGACACTCGGGGCCAGAGGCAACGAGCACTTGTCCACCGCGGCCGACTTTCACATTTTTTGTCCAAACATAATTTGCAAGCAAAGTGTGTGGAAACAATAATATCCAAATGAAAGGAGGACATGTAGATGGATTGGCCATACTCTTAAAAAAATCAGACCAGTCCTGTTGAGATACAAGCCCTATTTTGGTACGATCTAGGACAGTGAAAAAGAAGAAGAGCGCGATTGTCATGAAGAAGGAATGTGGAAGAGGAAGCCAGAAGGGTAGGAAAGACAGGAAAAACATTGGAAGAATTAAATTTTTTTACGGAATAGACCGGAATTTCTTCATTGTGGCCTATGTTCTAGATAAGTGTAACAGGAGATACTACTACACCTGTCGAGCCGGAGGAAGATTTTCTTGAACGAATTCTGACAATAGAAATTATTGAACACTGTGGGGCGTGTGTATGAAAGTATGCGAAGTAGGTACACTTTGTTCAACGAACAACAGGGTCGCCACGTGCAACCACACTTTTAGTTCAACCCCTAGAAATATGTAATATTTAATCTAAAACACAAGACACACGATATCAGCCCATTGTGTTTCGATCTTCAAACTTATTTTACATCAAAATGGTACGATCCGGACATCGGTTCCTTATCAAAACTTTATCAAGTCCCCTCTACAACCCCTAGAAGTTTATAATAGGAATTATGAATCACTCTGTATATTGAAAGAAAAAAGCCTGGCTTTTGGGAGTTCGAAAGATGTCATATAATGTACGGCATATACAGAGTGTAAATGAATACATTTAATTGTGTATAGAGGGGTATTATATAAGCAATTTGAGATAATGAACTAATGGTCTAAGACTGAAAATATCCAAGTTTTGAATCAATTTGTAAAATGATTGGCAAGCCACTGATTAATTAAAATTAAAATGGAAATAATATGATACAGAGACTGTAACTGGCAACGTGTATGAGGATTTAGCTCAGTGGTTATAGCAGTCTTACTACCGACACAAATGTAAGATTGGTGCATCAAGTTCGAAACTACGTACAGTATGTGTACACTTTTTTTTTCCTTTCTTCCTTCATTATGTATGTACTGTAAATCAGTTTTATGTAAGTAGATTTATTTCAGGTTTAATTGTTTATTCATTATTTTACAGAATACGGTATTGGAATGTCGGCGCAGTACATGAGTTACAAAACGTATTGTACAGACAATTGTTTGAAAGGTTGTAATAATAATGCACATACTGTAGAGTACAATAGGTTTCGTAAGTAATATGTGCAATTGTACTATATAGTACTTATGTCCTTAGATAATTATAGTGCAGTGATAACATGAAGAGGTACAGTGTATGTACACATGGCATGCATAATGTTATGGCAAATAAGAAACAATACATTTGAGTAAATTATAAAAAAGTATCAGTGTTCGAATTTCAAATTCATCGCTTTAACCATTAAGCCACACGTTAACTACACAGATTTTGCGTGTTTCACTCTGAGCTAAGGCTCTCATTGTACTGATTCTATTGTAACGAGTGCAGTGGCGTGCAATCATCTATTAAGTTCGACATTTTAAGGAATTTAATAACCCAATATTTCATAAACGTTGTTGACGAATTATTAGCAATCCGGTTCTCAGAATTAATATTAAGATCAGAAGTTATTCTAGTATAATTTTCTCTCCTACTTTGCTCTCCTGTTGATTTATCTACCGTATATCAAATGTCGATTACTTTGATTCCCTATAACTCGCCCATTTTCCCTCGTAGACCTTGGTTCCCAATTTCAAATTACTTGTATATTACCCCTCTGCAAGCAGTTAAATTTATGCGGTATAATTAATTTACACCCTGTATTTCACACTTTAGCACATATAATAGTTTAAAATGTCCGCCTTTTGCACCGACACAGTCTCGTAAGATTTTCGGACCCTTCTTCTGTTAGAGCATACATGGTCTCAATTGAAAAATCCGCAATTGCTAACCTCAAGGCACATTTCAAACTGTCCGATTGAGAGATGTCTCTTTTTTACAAACAATGTCTTCTAGTACTGACCAAAGTTTTTATGTTGGTTATATTATTTTGTATTAGAATTTTATTTAGAAACAGTCATAATATACTCAATATGTTTCTTTAGTAAAAGGAGATTATTGTTTAGAATTTTAAAATATGCCTAATAAACTTTTATTCCTCCAGAAATAAGTTTCACGGGTGAGTTTTTCTTCGCTTCTAAATTAAAGAACCAAAAGTCCCCAAAAATCTGGCTACTGCACTCTTCCATATCATATTCTTCTTGTTTAGTATGAATTCATGGGTGAATGGTAAGTCTTGTCTTAAATGTCATGTTGACTCGGAAGTGGCCTTGGATTGAACTGATCACTGGCACTATCGAGCCGGTAGGTTCATTCTAGCATGGATATAAGCTCTCCATACATGCCTATCCTGAGCTAATGTTTTCCAATCATCCTTGTAAAATCTACTTTCCTCAAATCATGGATAATGTTATTCTCCCACCTCATTCTTGCTCTACCAATTGGGCGTTTTCCCTCTGGCCTTCCTACAAGAAGTTTCCATGCACCCCTTTTATCCCCATACGTGCCACATGTCCTGCCCATCGCAGTCTACGAGACTTAACTGTTCTTATTATATCTGGCTTCCTATAGCCTACATATCATGTAGCTCACTATTATGCAGTTTTCTCCATTCACTTCTCTATTTATCTCATTTTGGCCCAAAAATTGTCCTAAGAACTTCTTTTCTCAAATAGGCCTACGTGTAATCTTCTTTCCTCCCTTAAAGTAAGAGTCCATGTTTCGCATCCATATAATATAACTGGGAGAATAACAGTTTACATATTTTCAGTTTAATGTTTTTTGAAAGGAGTTGCCCCCCACGGACTAGACCTTGACGTGGGAGAGAGGCGCATTATCTGATGAACCAGACGACCAGGTCAGGGAAGTCTGGCTTTTGCTAACTTGCCGTCTGGTAAGAGGTGAAGGGAAGCTAACTAGTTCCAACGCGGGAATTTCCAACGACTTCAGAGGCGGAAGAAGAACAATATGTTCTCAACGGCAAAGAAGACGGAAGAGAAAACCAGCAAAAGATAAGAGCACTCTCTTTAACCATGTAAAGATACCTAAGAAAACCTCGATCACAAATCACCTGGTCCTCCTGGAAGGGAGTTTTGCGGAGTAAAAATATATTACGTATCTCTCAGAGGAAGAGAAGATGAATTCTGAGAGTGGAACAGGCCGACGGCCTACCATGATGATGATGATGAAAGGAGTTGGGATGACAAGAGTCCCTCTAATGCATAATAGCATTCATTTCCAGAATTGAGCCTATGTTTAATTTATTTGTGCATCTCATTCCTATTTGTGATTATTGTTCCTACGTATTTGAAATCAGCCACTTCTACAAAATTTCCCTCATTTGTCATTATTGAGAGTAATTTTGAAGAAGTGACTGATTTCGAATATCTAAGAAAACTAATTACAAATAGTGTAAAAGTAACTATAGATGGAGCAACTAAACTAAGATAAAGAGAGGCAGAGAGAATAAATTTAAATGTAATTAGTTTTCCGTACTGAATATATAATTGTTATGTAATATAATTTGGTGTGTACTACATTTCTCTCAAAGTCACTTGAAGATAGTAGTGCGCCCAGTCCCCCGGTTTATTTCTAGATATTTACCAAGTATCAAGAAATAAACCGTATTACTCCATTGATTTTAACATTGGAAGGGTATCCCAATCCGCCAATTGGTCATTGTCGCTGGCTTCTTCTATCTTCAGCGACATCAGCGTCAAATTTGGAATATTTGTGTATTAACAAATACCATAATCAATTAGGCCAAAATCGTTCGTTTTAAACTGTTAAGATAACAACCTGAACCCCTATCTCAATTCTGTAGTTAACCTAACTTACGCACACTCGCGAGCATATAAACTCCTGGCGACCTGTTGTGGCAAGACTCGGGAAATTTCGCAATCTGTGGCCCAGCAGTGCCCGTCTGTCACTGTTTTACACGAGCCTCTCAATAAGTGGGCTGCGCTAGCGCGCTGAGATAACCACAAGATCACTGACTGTATCCTGGGGACTCACTGACCAAATGACAGCTGCCAGATACTCTGAACTAACACTATCTCATGATAAGCATCTACCCCCACACCACACATGTAAATTAATATCAGTGGTGCGTTTAACTCCCCTCTGTGGAAGAAGATGGCTCCACTTCATAACCCGAGATCACCACAGACAATTTACTGGTCCCGCCCTGCGGTCAGAGCCTTTACCGGAACTAGATGTTATCTCACAGTTTCTTAAAACTAAATTATCTTAATGTAAATCATTCCTGTTTAAATATAGTCCACATCCTTCTGTTAATATCTTCTTCGTTGATGCATTTCCATTTCGCGATTTCGTTCATAAAATACAATCTGAAATAACAGTTGCTAGGAAATGTGTTCTTTGTTACGTCATTTTATAATGGATTTTTTTTACATTTTTATTTGCAATTTAGTTACCGAGAAACAAATAGTTATGTGTCAAATCTCCACATATTTTCATTTGCTCGGATATTAGTTGTTATTGAAATTTCATGTTATTTTCTTATTTTCTCATAATAATAATAATAATAATAATAATAATAATAATAATAATAATAATAATAATAATAATCATCATCATCATCATCTTCAGTTCAAGGTTTAGGCGATTCGCCTGTTCCGAATTCACAATGATTTCTTCTATCTCTTCCTAGGTCTTCCTACATTCCTTAATCTCTTTGGTTTATAATGATATGCTATCTTGGGCAATCTTGTTTCTGCCATTCTCTGAACTTGCTGTTCCCAGCCAACGCGGTGTTGTTGAATTCTGTCATTTATTGAATAAATTTCTAATTAATTTCTTATTTCTTCACTTCTTATGTGGTCCAATTTTGTGGATCCTTTGGTCCTTCTCAGAAAGGTCATTTCTGCACTTTGTGTTCTACTCGAACTGCTCTTATTTGTTACCCAGGACTCACTACCGTATAAAAGTACCGGTACCGCCATCGTTTTGTAGAACTTCAATCTTGTATCCTTCCTTGTTTTATGTTTTAGTGTTCCATGGGTGCCACATATAATTTGAAATGTTGATAATTTATTATCTATATAATTTCTTGTTCCACACTCAGAAGACAATTCACAACCTAGATAATTAAAATTTAACACTTGCGATAGAGGTTTATTTTCTATTATTATTTCAGATCGTATGGGTAACTTTCTTAAAATGGCCATTATTTTTGTCTTGTCTATAGATATTTTAAAATCGTACTCTTTACTTATTTCATTTAAACAGTGTAGAGAGAATTATAAATCGTTTTCTGTATTTTGTATTATAAGCTAATAACATCGTCAGCACGTACTAAAATATTAAAATTTGTTGTATTATTTATTCTTATTCCTTTCTTAACATTTTGTTTCCAGCTTTATATTAGGTCAATAATATATACAGGGTATAAATAAATTACACAGCACAAATTTAACTACGTATAGAGGGGTATTATATAAGCATTTTGAGATAATGAACTAATAGTCTACGAATAAAAATGCCAAGTTATGATTCAATTTCTGAAATGGTTGGCACGCCACTGATTATTTCAAATTAAAATGGAAATAATATGATACAGAGACTGTAACTTGCAACAAGTACGCGCCTTTAGCTCAGTCGTTATAACAGTCTTACCGACGAAAATATAAGATTAATGCATCACGTTCGAAACATACCTACAGTATGTGTACCATTTTTCCCCCGTTCTTCCTTTATTATGTAAGTACTGTAAATTAGTTACGTACGTAGATTTATGTCTGGTTTAATTGTTTATTCATTATTTTACAGAATACGGTATTGTAATGTACAGAGTTACAAAACTATCTACGTACGTTTTGTACAGACAATTGTTTAAAAGGTTTAAATAATAATACACATACTGTAGAGTACAATAGGTTTCGCAAATAAAATGTGTAATTGTACTGTACAGTTCTTATGCACTTAGATAAATGATAGTGCAGTGAACACAGGAGTAATAACATGAAGAGGTACAGTGTATGTACACATGGCTTACATAATGTTATTGGGAAATAAAAAGCAATACATTTGATTAAACTAGAAAAAAGTAAAGCATCTGCAGACTCATTACAAGAAATTGTTCAAATTGGCCACCTCCATTCTCACAACACAAACGACATCGGCGACTAAGGGATTCTCGTATCCCGTTCAAGATCCAGGTGTCTCGCGGATTACGTCACATGCTGCGATTATGCGTGCAACTAACAGTTCATCTGTATGAACAAAGGTCGCATACAACAATGTCTTCAGGTGTCACCACAAAAATAATCAAGTGGACAGAGATCTGGAGGGCGATATGGCCACACTACACATGAACTACCTCTTCATATGTCCAACGGCCAGGATACTAAAACTCCTGGCGTGACAGGCCTACAAGGCCCTTAGCCTACCATCCGGCTGCTGGCATCACATCCACATGTGTCAATCACAGAGGTAGATGATAGCCAGTGTAGGGGTGACATGTGGTCAGCATGTCGAGTCCCCCAGCCGTTATAGCTGGTTTTCTCAACCTGGAGCCGCTACTTATTGTAGCTACCCAAATGCATCACGATGCTGGGTGGGCACCGGTCCCATACTGGCCGAAATACCATGAGAAAGTCACGTAGTCACGTAGCTCTGCGCCAAGGCTTCCTGCCTTAACCGGCTACGGCGCGGGACCGGCCAGGATACACTTCATCCAAATGATTTCGCACATTCCAGCAGAAATGGGGAGGAGCCTTATGTGAAGAGGAACGTCTTCTATCAATCTAGGTAGGACGTGCTCTAAAAATGTCTTATAAATTACACAATTTAATCCCTGGGGATAAGGGTAGAAGCCAATGATATGGTCAGAAATTATGCCTACCCCTACATTCACTGAAAATCTGTGCTGGTGACCCCTCTCGAAGATGGCATGAGGATTTTCATAATCCCACACATTACTGTTCTTTCAGTTCAGAACCACCCATCCGTATTAAATATTGCCTCATCATTGTATAACACCGAGGAAAAGAAGTGCGGTGGCTCAAACAAAGCCCAATTACAAAATTGTACCCGTTGAGCGAAGTCCACTGGCTGTAAGGCTTGTACTTTTTGCAGATGAAAGGGATAGAGCTGGTCTTCGTGCAGGGCTTCCCATATACTTTGATGGTTCGTGCCCATTACACATGGAACAGCGCGAGTACTATTAGAAGTATCATCTTCCACCCTGCAGAAATTTGGAGCCGCCAGAACAGGCTAGTAAATAAGCCTTAACCGTGAAGAAGAAGAAGATCTTCCACCCTATGAAGAACATTTTCTTCGAAGTCTGCAGTGCGGCGCGTAATTCTTTCATCGGCGTCTACTCTGTTTACCTTCAACGTCCCATGCTCCCGCAAACGCCTATCAACAGACTCTAAGGTTGTTCGGTGAGGATGGCGTCTATTCGGATACCGCTCCACCTACATGGGCAGCAGCTCTTCCCCCATTACCCTGTGCTGCTCCATAAAACAGTTGTATATCAGCAAGTTCAGCATCCATCCATAGTAATTCTGTCCAAGGGCAGGTCTTTCTCTGCAATCATAGCAAGTTGTTGTTATGCTTTGCAGCTTTGCTAGGGAATTACAGATGTGGTAGCTTCCCGTTGCTTTCCACACCAATGAAGGATGATGGTGGTAATGATAAAGGTGAAGATGATGGCCGGATGATTTTCGGGGACCATTCGGTCCTAAACTTCCTGACATGTATCTTACAGGTGAGGAAAACCCCGAAAAAACCTCACCCAGAAGCCTGTCTTGACCAAGAATCGAACCCGGGTCCGCTGCGCGAAAAGGCAACACGCTACCTCGAGACCACAACTGTGGACAAGTTCAGCATAAGATATTAAATATAAAATTGGTACCTCCATATTGGAACTACTTCATGAAGTTTAATAATTTAGTTGAGGACGACTGACTTAACCAGGTACCAATTTTATATTTAATATCTTATTACATAACCTCAACGGTGCTTTAGTGAATTTTAAAAGTGTTGAAAGTTCAGCATAACTGTAAAGATGCTCCACGATGATTTCATGTAATGCGACTGATACTGAAGTAACTTCTAATCAGATGTTAATGTTATTATGTTAATGATAGGAGATTACAAGTATTTGAGAATAAAGTTCTTAGGAAAACTTTTAGACCAAAGAGAGATGAACAGACAGGTGAATGGAGAAGACTACATAACAGTGAACTACATGGTCTTTATAGGAAGCCAGATATAATAAGAACAGTTAAGTCTCGTAGACTGCGATGGGCAGGACATGTGGCACGAATGAGGAATAAAAGAAGTGCATGGAAGCTTCTTGTAGGAAAACCAGATGAAAAACGCCCAGTTGGTAGACCAAGAATGAGGTGGGAGAATAACATGAACTATGATTTGAGGGAAGTAGATTATACAGGGAATGATTGGAAAACATCTCAGGATAGGGATATATGGATAGCTTATGTCGCGCGACTATTAACCTATGGGTTCGATAGTGCCAGAGAGTTGTTAGTTTATGTGTGTGTGCGTATGTGTGTGTCCATTAATGCTCTAGCTGCCGCAATTTTTGTATCATCAAAACCAAACTTGACATATAGCAATTATTTTTTTAAAAAAGGTAAGGTCGAGTTCATTAATCAGCAAATCGGACAAATTATGTGTAGGAGTTCAGCCAAAACGAACATTTAAAAATCGCTCTAGTGATCACAATTTTCATGTTTCACAATGTAGGCCTATATGCAAAATATCGATATCAGCTACAACCTTTATAAGTGAGGGTTTATCTTCTTCTTCCTCTTCTTCTTCTTCTTCTTCCGAATGCAGTATTGGGTGATGATGCCCGTTTTGCGACTACAAAAACTGATCTTTCCATCGGTTGAAGGGGTGAGGGTTTATCTGAAACACGAAATTAAACATTGACTCTAGCAAACACGTCGCAATGTGTACAATATAATTTAATTAAGCCTTAAATTTGTCGATATAGCATATAATATACATTACTTTAATTTATTTCGTATTTTAATAAAGTAACGGACAGGCAACTCTTGCCTAAACCAGGAAGTGAAGAAGAATAGAAGAATAAAGTAACGGAAAAAATGAATCTGTAGATATTATTTAAATTTGTGTCAAATTATGCAACACTATGCAGATAGATAATAACTTACGGTTATGCATGATTCTTTTTCACTGCGGTCCAACACTTTTAAATAATCTGGCATCAGAAATTGCGTTTCTACTATTTAACAAATGAAATATACATTCCGTAAACCGGTATAATTCGTACATAAATTCTACTTTCTGAGGAATTCCTGGGTGATGGATTCGTTTTTATTAATCTTATTCGTCTCAAAATACTGTCTACTTTTTTGGCATCTGTACTATTTTCAAAATATTTTACAAATACCTAAACAATGGCTTAATATGTAGGCTATGTGTTGGTGTTATTTATCGTGCAGAAGTTATGTAATGAATTGACCTATATGACATTATTTTACTTATTAGCATAAAAAAATGTTTCCGATGCATATATATATTTCAGGATTGACTTGAAAATGGTGGGAATTAGTCTAAAATGAGTTCAGTTGTTAAAGAATGTTTTATACATAGCATGAAAATTTTAATATAATGAATGTGGGTTGTCTTTGTTCACAGGAGATGAGGAGCCAGTGGGCAGGGGTCGATTCCAGACCCATGTATTCCAGCAATCAGTCACGCTGACTGCTAAAATGTGGCCAGATGTAAGTTTTTTTGATACTTATTACTTTCAGATAAGGCTCCTGTTGTCTATGGTATATATATATATATATATATATATATATATATATATATATCCTTAAATATCATAATTACGGTACTAAGAAAAGGTAATTGTTGAGGAAATGATGCGCTACCATAATTTTAAAAATATTAAAAACATATTAATTACTTTATAGAATATAATTATGTATATATGTATATACGGTGTTGCAAAAAACACCGACAACGGAGGTACTGTAGTATATTGAGATATGTTGATCATTTTTAATAAGGTCCCAATATCCGGAAACGTTAAATTTTCACACTATGACTAGTTAATTGTCTCAAGATCAGCATTAGTTCCAAGTATTTGAAGACTCATTACTTGACAACACTTCACATGTACGGAACCTGTGATACGTGCTTCGTAATGGAATATGGCTGCAACATGTCGGAGCTCCAGCTCACTTCGATGCCAATGTGAGGAGACATTTGGATACTACGTATCCAGGTCGATGGATTGGCAAAGGGGGACCAGTCCCATGGCCTCCGAGATCTTGACCCTCTCGACATGAAACAGTCTGTTTATCAGACTCCAATAAAGTCGCGTATGAATCCACGCTGCTACAGAAATAATTCAAAGGAGGCCAGGCGTATTTGGACATATGCGCCAATCACTACACCACCGATATACGCTCTGCAATGAGATGGGAGGTGGATATTTTGAAAACTTGACGTGACTGTGATAGTATTGTCAAGTACTAAGTCTTGAAATCCAACTAACGGAACCCTTGAGAAGTTAGCTACTCAGTGTGAAAACGCATCATTTCCGGACATAAGGTAACTTAGTAAAAAAAGATCCACATATCTCAATATACCACGTCAGCTCCGTTGTCGGTGTTTTTTGCAACACTCTTTATATATCCTTTAAAAATCATAATTATGGTACTAAAAGAAATATAATTGTTAAGGGTATGATGCACTACCATAATTAAAAAAATACTAAAAACATATTAGTTACTTTATATAGTATAATTAACTGGAGGAGTATATATATATATATATATATATATATATATATATATATATATATATTGTCTCTGGTCGTGAGAGTTGCGGGTTCAAACCTGGCCGCGGTCGATAGATCTTTTAGGATGGAAAAATCTAAAGGAGCCAGTCCTCCGGGAGGTACTTTAAGCCGTGGGTCCCGAGTCTGAAGATTTTCAGGCTCGTAAAATACCTTTAAGCCTGAACAAAGAGGTCTCTAAGCAAAATTTACCGATCCCAAACAACCTAGTAATACCTTAATTCCTGCTACATGTGTCATTGAGTCTGTGTGTTGACCGCATGCCAGTCGTGACATCTTTGGACAAATATGGTAACTAAAATGAACTTGATCTATTAACTCCTGACAAAGGAGAGGCTATGGCAGAACAATGGGATACGTCATTAATCCACCCATACACACACATATATATATATATATATATATATATATATATATATACAGGGTGTATCAAAAAGGATGCTGCAAACTTACATGGTTCAAAGTACACGATAATAGAAGCAACAATGTCCTAGTAAACATAGGTCCGCAAACGAGCCGTTTGCGAGATAATTACGAATGTAGTTACAAGCCGCCACTGGCTTCATTGTAAACTTCGTCCTAGTTAGTACAAATTAATTTGAATTTAGACTTTATTATACTTTTTTCATCTCATTTAGTTCACATTTCACAGTTCATTTCACTTTATGGTTTACTTGTTAAAGCAGGTGTTCGAAGTGTCTTCCTTGTGTTCGTCTCTGCAATGAATGTCGAATTCTTTCGAAAACCCCTGGATCATTTCTGAATTCTTGACAAGCATGTACAACTCTCTGCTCCAGTTCTTCAACCGTGTTAACGGGTGTGCTGTACACTTCGCTTTTGAGGTGACCCCAGACAAAAATCCAAAGGATTTAGATCAGGTGATCTTGGAGGCCAAGGTACAGATCCGCCTCGGCCTATCCATCTTTGGCCGTATCTGCGCGTTAGATGTCGTCTCACAGCAGCAGTAAAATGTGCCGGAGCTCTACATGCATGTACCACAAACTCCGACGTTACTGAAGGAGAACATCCTCAAGCAATCCTGGAAGATGACGCCGCAGAAACCTAAGGTACCTCCGTCCATTAAGTTTTCCTGGAAGAATGTGTGGCCCAATGAGATGATCACCTAGTACCCCTAACCACACATTCAGTGAGAAACGGTGCTGATGTGGTGACTCATGAACAGCATGTGGGTTTATTTCACACCAAAAATGTGTATTATGATAATTAAAAACACCATCGCGTGTGAATCCTGCTTCGTCTGTAAATAAAATGTTACATGTGAAACGAGGGTTGACTACAGTCTGTTGTTGCATCCACTGACAAAACATCAGTCTAGGAACAAAGTCCGCATCATTGAGACATTGAACTCGTTGGAGGTGGTAAGGGTACAGTAAATTGCGCTGTAAAATTCTCCATACACTACTGTGGCTTATACAGGCACTTGTGAGGCAATTCTTCTCGTCGAGGTTCCTGGAGAGAGCTGTACTGCTTCCAACACCATATCCTCAACCTCAGGCGTAATGCGAGCAGGTCGACCTACTGCTCTGCCATGTGCAAAACCCCCACTTTCTCTTAGGCGCTGATGGACCCTTGTAAATGTATGACTTTCGGGGTGTCTTCGTTCAGGATATGTTTCTTGGCACAAGCGTGCAGCCTCCCGTGCATTGCCATTAGCCCTACCGTACATGAAATGCATATTCGCATACTGTTCGTTACTGTAAGGTCCCATTGTAACTACAACACAGCACAAGTGGCACTCCTCAGACGAGACTGATACCTTTTGAGACTGTGTACTGTATCCGTCCTGTACGTTCTGCGTGTATGGTTTGATTACAATTCCACCTCTCGGCAATGTTCAGTTTTGTAAACAAAGAACATAGGATGGCTTCAAGTGCGCAAGGAGTAAACCGTACGATGTTACAAATAATGACGTCAGTGGCTGCTTGTAACCATACATTCGTAATTATCTCGCAAACGGCACGTTTGCGGACCCATGTTTACTGGGACATTGTTGCTTCTATTATCGTGTACTTTAAACCATATAAGTTTGCGCCATTTTTTTTTATACACACTGTATATATATATATATATATATATATAGAGAGAGAGAGAGAGAGAGATATAAAGTTGTTGGAAAAATAAGGAAAAATCAAATAAAATCTGACATAAAAATAAGCTAAAAATTGTGATATAAACAAAAATGGCTGTCAATCACGGGAAAACAGAATTGCCAACATATTAGAATAGACCAGTCTCGTTGCTAGCTCGGTATCACTATCTCCAACATCCGAAAAAATTAAGCTAGGCCACGTAAAGTTCGTAATTAAATATAACTAACCTATCTAAATCCCAATGTAACATATCCAAATGTAAGGAAAAAATAATGATGGCGATGTAGGACACAGAGACGAATGATGTCGATAGATGTCACAATACAACAAAAAGTGTGTTGGTTCCTCGAACATAGCCAGTACTGTAATTGATAGCAATCGATGTAGTTTACAACATGTGGCCTTATAATTGCCAACCTGTGATCCGTTCTAACATCATAGTACAGTAAAAGCTCCTTATTCGCGGTTCTCTTATTCGTGTTTTATATTTGCGGGTTAAAATAATACGACACATTTCCTGTATTCGCGGCTAAAAATTTCGCGGATCCAGTCGGTATATTAACCTTTATTAATGCATCGACAATTATTCTTTTTTACTGCAGGCACGTGCCAAGGCAGCTGTTACAATGAGCGATTGAAACCAAATGGACAAATTAATATCAAAGTAAAACAAGCCTTATTGTTACTAAGCCTAAAGTTGTTTGTTAAAAGCCACCGCCGCCGTACTTCATGTGCCGCTGTGTCCTTTGATAAATGCCACCCTCGCCTCGCCATCGACCGGTGTTTTATTGTTTGAATTTGTCATTCGTTGCAATAATTTTGATTGAATAACACGTGTCTCTTCTGCTTTGTTGCCAATTTATAATGTCTAGTAAAAGGGAAGAAAATTAGTTCCGAAAAGGAAAAAAAAAAAAGTAGTTTTGCCGCTTAAAGTAAAAATATAGATGTTTGACCGTTTACGTGTTGGAAAGCGTCTATATCACACTGTTTCAATGTTAATGAATCAACTGTAGGCCTACCATGCATCAAGAAATCCGAAAACAAAAAATAATGAATTCTATCGCTGAATTCACAGCTAAATATCAATCTGAATTGAAATACCTTATAAAAGCAGTAAAACAGGGGGGGGGGGGAATTACTAAGTTCTTTAAAGTCCTTGCCTAAGCCTGACAGTGTTAATTAATAGAAATTCGTCAAAATCTTTCAGTAATTGATTTTATTTTGATATTTTTTATTTTATTTCGGAACCTTGGAACGTATCCCCTATATACCCATACAAATTACCATTCCATATTCGCGGTTTCTGTATTCGCGGCATATTTGCGAAACATATCCCCCACGAATAAGGAGCTTTTACTGTACATCGCTTCCCTAATAATAACCTTAACAACAACAATAATAATAATAATAATAATAATAATAATAATAATAATGTATATTTATGCTGTAAATAAAAATTCAAATCCATGATTGGCTGTCTAACAATTTAACTGGTAACTAGGTAGTATTTTATTCAACGAAGATGTCAAACAGCTTGGATCATTAATGCCCAATTCTAAGTTGATCGTGAAACGGCGACAAGTTTTGTTCAGAGATCTCTTATTCTCTTATTCGCAAACTTTCTCAGAGGTTGATAAATGTTTCTGTAATCTGTAGGAAATGGATCTGCCTCAATTCAGATTATCTTAGAACTAAGGGCCCAGGTAATATAATGTATTTTAATAGCGCAACAGGATACAGGCCGCAATCATCCCGTAAGGAACATAAAATGGCTCAATGAACATATTTAAGGAGGTAGAGGTCCACCGCTGTGGTTTTGAGATAGCGTGTTGCCTTGTCAAGAAGCGGCCCGCGTTCGATTCCCGGTCGGGACAGGCTCCTGAGTGAGGTTTTTTTCGGGATTTTTCCTCACCTGTGAGACAAATGTCAGGAAGCTTAGGGTCCAACGGTCCCCGAAAATCATCCGGTCATCATCATTTTCATTATCATCATCATCCTTCACCGGTGTGGAAAGCTACGAGAACCTATAATTTCTTATAATAGTAAAGTTGCAAAGCATTGAATGAAACTACCAAATTGATTAAGACTTCGGTTAGCTTCTTAAGTTTAAGACTTCAATCTAGTTAGAGTGAGTATTTGTATTTTAGTTAGATGTTAATTTGTCTTGTCTTGTAAGCCCTTGTTTCCCTCAGATTTAGGCGCTCTCTCCCTTCAGGAAAGAAACTGAACCATACTAATTTACTTACACTTGTTTTCGTATAGGTGTCATTGGAGTGGCCCGTGGTCAGCGTTCCGCCTCATACTGACATCTAGGAAACCAAGGTAGTACTAGGACAGGAAAATTCAGTAAATTTTGCTTAGAGGTCTTTTCTATTCAGGCTTAAGGACCTTTTACGAGCCTGAAAATATTTTTTATTTATATATTTTTCAAATTACTTACAACTATTCATCTATATTCACTTATTAATGTATGTTCATATTTATTTAATATAAGGCCCATATGAAGAGTAAGTCACTTCTTCCACGAAATCTAAACTTACTTTTAGTTGTACAACATGTGTACATCCTTACCTGTATGCCAAACTTTGAAGGTAAATAAACTAATGACTGATCTGTATCTTTTACTGTTTTACACTTTTAAACGACAGTGCTTTCCATGTAAAATCTAACGACACCTCAAACTCCATTTCGACAAAAAAAATGACACGTGGTTCATATATATTATAATGGAAATGGACAACTAATGACAAATGAAGACATTTTTGAGGAAGTGTTTGAATTCAAATACCAGGAACAATAATCACAAATAGGAATGAGATGCACAAAGAAATTAAACATAGGCTCAATTCTGTAAATTTGTGCTATTGTGCATTATAGAGACTCTTGACGCCCCAACTCCTTTCAAAAAAGTTAAACTGAAAATATATAAAACTATTATTCTACCAGTTATATTATATGGATGCGAAACATGGACTCTTACTGTAAGGGAAGAAATGATATTATGAGCATTTGAGAATAAAGTTCTTAGGAATGTTTTTGGACCAAAGAGAGATGAACAGACAGGTGAATGTAGAAGACTACATAACAATGAACTACATGGTCTTTATAGGAAGCCAAATACAATAAGAACAGTTAAGTCTCTTAGACTGCGATGGGCAAGACATGTGGCACGAATGGGTAATGAAAGACGTGCATGGAAGCTTCTTGTAGGAAAACCAGAGGGAAAACATCTAGTTGGTAGACCAAGAATGAGGTGGGAAATAACATTAACTATGATTTGACGGAAGTATATTATGCAGGAAATGATTGGAAAACATTAGCTCAGGATGGGGTGTATGGAGAGTCTATGTCCGCGCGGCCATGAACCTACGGGTTCGATAGTGTCATTGAGTTAGTTTTATATATATAGTAAGTTTGCCCAATTCCGTGATAGTGTTTTGCTTGTTGTGCAAATGTAAGATTTTAGATAAAGGTGACAAGTATGAACCTTCCACGAGATTATTTATCGAATTTGCTATAATGTAGTTGTCCCTAACGCCTCGTTATTTTCTGCAAGACAAGGATTCCTAAATACGTGATATGGCTCCTAAATCCATGGTAGGTCTAATGGTATCATAATTCCGCGATATTAAAACAGAAGCTTATAAATTAAAAATAAAACTGAATTCGCCGTTTATTAAAGTTGAAATAATTCTGCATAATATTGCATACAAGTCTGATGTATTCCAATTCAGATTTTACCCTCTGAACTAAAACTTTATGAAAAAGACTACAGAAACAATTTTTATACAGTAAAGCTCCTTATTCTCGGGGGGGGGGATATGTTCCGTAAATATGCCGCGAATACAGAAACCGTGAATATGGAATGGTAATTTGTATGGTTATATAAGGGATATGTTCTAAGGTTCCAAAATAAAATAAAAATTATCAAAATAAAATCAATTTAATGAGAGATTTTGAACAATTTCTATTAATTATAATTGTCAGGCTTGGGCAAGGGTTTAAATAACTTAGTAATTTTTTTCCTGTTTTGCGGCTTTTAAAAGGTATTTCAATTCAGATTGATATTCAGCTGTGAATTCAGCGATAGAATTCCTTATTTGTCTTCGGACTTCTTGATGAATCGTATAGTTGATTCATTAACATTGAAACTGCGTGATGTGGATGCAAACGATTCGCGAACGCGTAAATAGTCAAGCATTTCTTACTTTAAGCGGCAACACTACTATGTTCCGCTTCGGAACTAACTTTTCTTTCCTTTTACTCGACTTTAAAAATTGGGAACAAAGCAGAAGACACACATGCTATTCAATCAAAATTATTGCAACGAATGACAAATTGAAACAATAAAACACGGATCGAGGTGAGGGCTGCATTTATCAACGGACATAGTGGTACGTGAAATACGGCGGCGGCGTCGGCGGCTTTTAACAACGAACTTTAGGCTTAGTGACAATAAGGTTTGTTTTACTTTTGTGTTTATTTGTCCATTTGGTTTCAATCGCTCTTTGTAAACGCCGCCTTGGCATGTTCCTGCAGTAAAAATAGTTTCCGATTGGTTAATAAAGGGCACCAATCCTTCTAATATACTGACTGGTTCCGCGAATAAATAAATGTTTAGCCGCGAATACAGGAACTGTGTCACGATTTTTTAACCCGCAAAATAACGGAACCGTGAATAAGGAGCTTTCACTGTATATAAAAGTGAGCGTGAGTGTGTCTGTCCTTTATGAACTCAAAAACTGCTTGACCGATTTGAATGTTTTTTTATTTATTTAGGGAATTTCTCTGGCACAATTATCGTATTAACATATTACCCTGTTGTGATAGGGCTTAACTTGATAAATCATGGGATTAACCGGATTAATCTTACATCGTTTATTTAAATAATTTACATATTAAATCTTAAATCACCCTGTAGCTTCTACTGAACAAATAAATTGTAGCAACTCATTTGGAAAGATTTAGAAATATGTCTATGTAATATCGAAAGTTTTTCCAGAAATAATATGTTTATCTTGCGACAAAAGACAGGAAATGTTCAAAACAACTCAAGAGAATATGCTAGAAGAATACTATAAAAACTGAACCAGAGGGGGGCTAGACAGTGAGGTCCCGGGCTGCGCCCTGCCGACACGTCAGCGTCCTGCAGGGCAGTCTACGTAAGTAGAGTTTTGTTACACTTTCAGGAATTAGGAATATTTAATTATAATAAACTTAAGTTTTTATCTCTCTTTCTTGAACAAAAATTATTAGTATATGTTGCATCTAAATTTAATATTAATATTGACAGATTATATCTTATACTTTTGATATTTATTTAATAATGTTAAAAGGAGTCCACTAATGGTTGACATGTTCTTATATAAATTCGTATTTCGTCTTGCTAATATATATTCCTAGTTTTATTAAACTGTTTGTAACCCGTGCCGTTGACTTTCTTTTATGTAGAGTATAAGTAACCTGAATTCTTACTAGGAGTCCTGACTCCACCTCATGAATTCCTATATATATATATATATATATATATATATCCCTCGACCCGCTACCTATCCAAAGATATTATTAAGATACCAAATTATTAAGAACGCTCTTCGGAGAGTCCCGCTAAGTGCGACATACCCTGCGTACTACAAGGCCGAAGCTTAAAATAAGGGGGAGGGCATCGTTGCGCTAAAAAAATCGCTTTTTGGAGATTAAATGGCTTACGCTGCCTAAAACTATAACAAATACACCAAATTAATGTACACAGAATTGAATATCTCAAAAAAATTCTACAAAAAAGTTAATGACAGCATATGTTTATCTTTTCCGGATACTTCACAATAATCATTTTTTGTCTTTCAGCCAAGAAGATCGGGATAAGTAGATTCCCGAGCAACGCTGGATTCTCTATCATGAGGCAGCGGGAGATCGCTCTTAATGCAATAGTTCATTAATGCTCTAACGGCCCCAATTTTTGTTTCATCGAAATCAAACTAGGCATATAGCACTTGATTAAAAATGTCGGGATAAGTAAATTCCCGGGTAACGCCGGGCAATCAGCTAGTAGAAATATAAACGGTATAGCACCACTAAGCAGCTTTAATTTGTTCAACGTGTACTTGTAAAAAAGTTGCATATAGGAAGTTTTAGTTAAGCGGATTAAGACGTAATAAAAAATGAAAGTGTTGTGTTTTTGTTGTAGGACAATGGCACAGCATCACCTGCTGCATCTTCTCCTGGTGGCTGGAAGTGGGGGAGCTGGCGCATACCGAGCGAGCACCTGCCCCTGCTCGTGGGTGCAGTGTGTGGAGGTGCTCTTATCTTGCTCACTCTAATAGCTGCCATAGTCTGGAGGTGCTGCGTCGTACCTCGCCGTGACAAAGCATACTGTAAGTTATATGTTATGTAATAACAAAGTTCTCTCTATTCCTTTTTATTTATGAATTTCCCCATGACAATTTACGTTTTTTAGAACGTCCTATATATAACCATCCCATGTGTTTCGTGGCCTTCCTTTGGGTCTACTTTTAAGTAATGCACCCATTCGGGCTGAGGTACGCCATAGTGTAGTTGATTAACGCAATAATGTATGACCCGGAAGGTCACGGGGTTTGATTCCCGATGGGGTCTAGTATTTTAAATTGGAGAAAACTTTTGTCGTTACTATGGTCTTGGGGTCAACTTGTCAACTAAGCCTCTAATGGAAATGAGTACCAGATGTAGGTTCTAGGTGTAAGAGCGGCCATCATACAAAGCTGACATCCTGATACCTCGTGACGATTGCTTAGAAAGATGGTAGCCTTAACCTCCTACTTCTCTAAGAACATATTATTGCCTAATTTTGCCATACTTGTTTAATTAATGTTTGTGTGGCCAAACCAACTGAGTGAAATAGGTATATAGTGGAAATTGAACTTCCACTGTCCTGATTATTATTGGAGTTCCAACTGCATTCTTCCTTGTTATTCCAATGATCCTGCATAAATATTTTATTTCTGTTATATATATTTGTATTTATCCAGACTTCACTTCCATAAAGTAGTATCGTGTTCTCTAACTTATCCTTTTTCCTAAACACCATATATTTATAGTGTAATAGAGTCAACCTGTGCTTTATAACCTGGAATTTATTTAATCTCAATTTTTTTTCCATCTTCACTAAAATTTATCATAAGTAATGCCATGAGTGATTCCCAAATTATCGATAAATTGACGACCCATGAAGTGAGGAGTGAATTTATGGAGAGAATTTGGAAATCAAGAGTGGCATTTGTTAGGACTATTTAACGAATAAAATTAAGCTGTTTACTCAATAATCATTATTTAAATATAGTTATTTTAAAATATTTATACATTTAATGTAAACGGCGATGGCGATGTTTTAAAACAAATGAGAAAAGTTTATGCTTCACTTGTTCATCACTGCAACCAGATCATATTATTTATTGTCAAAGGATCGCAATGTTGTAAGAATGCACCCTAGTGGAGAAAAAATGAAACACATCAAACTGTATATTAATTAATTTCTGATGTCCTATGATGTAAATATGTCAATTATATTTTTCTGGGACGTTATTACCTGGGAAATAATACGTTTAAGATAGTGCAAACAGTGGTTTCTTTTTTTTTTATCTGGTATAATCAATTGCTACAGATGTTTTTATATTACATCCCACAAGCACTATCTGTTTACATTCGTGCACTATATATACAATCTGGTCTTAGAGAGTCAGTCACTGCAAAATAATGCTCTGGCCTATTCAGAATGTTAAAAAGGAGGAGTTTTCTTTAATATGATAAACTTATTTGATAAATTCCAGGTGAAACACGACTGTGATTGGTTGTAAATCAAAATTCATTGAAATGTGATTGGTCATTGACTCCTGTTTGGGGCATGAGTTAAATAGTCATAAGTAATGTCATGAATGATTTCCAAATCATTGAAAAATTCACGAGTCACAGCATGAATTTATCTAGAGATTTGGAAATCAAGAGTAGCATTTGTTAGGACTATACAACTAATAAAATTAAGCTGTTTATTCAAAAATCATTATTTAAATATAGTTATCGGTATTTTAAAATATTTATATATTTAATGTAAATGGCGATGTTTGAAAACAAATCAGAAATTTGAGGTTATGTTTATTCACTGCAACTTGAATATTATTATTTATTGCCAAATAGGATCACAATATTGTTAAAATGCACACTATTGGAGATATAATTAAACACATCAAACTGTATATTATAACCAGCATTGTAGGTTATTAATTTATTTATTTTTTTAGTAAACAACTCAGTAAAATTAAGGAATCTGTTCATTATTTGCTAAATGTGATGTATTTGTTGGAGAGTCAGCTCACTACAAAATAATGCTCAGAATATTAAAAAGGAGGAGCTTTCTTTATACAAAAGCAGGAGCTGATAAAGAGAAATCGATAAAGAGTGAGGTGAAACACAACTGTCATTGGTTGTAAATCAAAATTCATTGAAATGTGATTGGTCATTGACTACCATTTGGGGCTGGTTGTTGGATGTGATGTCCCATGTTGTGGAGATATTGTGATAATTTAAATCATTATTTGCCATGGCACTGATGACTCCCTTCAGGGGAATGAGGGAAAGTTTCTTACATAAACAAATAACACTTTTGTTATCATTTAAACTAAATGTTATTTTATTAAAGTTTTCACTTCTGTTTAGATGAATCTGAATCTTGTAAATGATCAATAATTTAAAAGATCCTGGCTCAAATTAATAAATTTCACTTATAAGAAGATTATTACTTCATATATGTAATGGATGACTATTTCCAACAGTCAATTTTTTACTCACTAACACATTATTTCCACTTTATGGATTATTTATACTCCAGGTGAAGGAAATTTATACTACAATATTATTTTCCATCACTTTGACACCATTTTGTCAACTAATATCGAGAAATGAACACTAATTCTCTTATTTCTCGATGAGCCATAATTTTACACGTCCAACTCCTTTTGAGTATTGTAGCCATCTTGTTATTCTTGTAGGATAAGTCCAGTATTAAGATTATATTTTGATTGGTCCAATTGAAAAGGAAGGATTACTACTGGCTGACTCCCATCCAATTCGTCCAATCCCATTTATTTGTTTATAAAAAAATTGTCAATTCAAATATTCAAAGTATTTTACATATTAAATCAGTTTGAAATACATCTAACTGTATTAACAGTTTATATTCATCAGTTTGAATTTTTTTATATACTTATAAAAAATTTGAATTATCTAAATCAATCTTATTTCCATTCTTAATGGTAATAAATATAATCATATTTAAATATTAAATAAAAACCCTTATTATTTTTATGGGGAAAAATATCCGGTTTTAGGGCATATAGTCTACTTAATATGCTGTACCAAAGTGATATGTAAACTGAAAATAAACCATATTAATGCCATCTATCTACAAATGAAGAAATAATATCTCAGATATTATTAAACTGAATAGACTCCAATGTGCTGGTGATATGATAAGAATGAACATCAAGGACAAAAAATTGTCCTACAGGCATAGTTTGAAGGAAGGAGGACAGTGGAATGACCAAGAGAATGATGGGAGGGCACAGTAAATGCACTACACTTCTGGGAGTAAGGAATTGGAAGATAGTGGCTAGGGATGAATGGAAGAGGAGGATTAGGGGAGCCAGAGCCCAACTTGAGCTGTAGAGCCATAAGATGGATGGATGGAATGCCATCTTTCTCCCTAGCATAAACCCAAAGCGTGAAAATTACAATGGGAAGCATTGAAAAAAATAATTATGTTTTATGAATACACTTAATAGAATCATGGTTTACACTAAAAATTTTATAATTCTCTCATAAATCAATATCTGAATATTGAAGCCATTCCTACCTAATATTTCAACCCTTAATCATAATTCCTTATATTATAATTCTGATACAATTCATCAATGTAATATTTAAGGTTATTGGCACATTGTGCATTGGGTTTAGTGCTGGAAAAATGATGGAGATGTTGATATCCATACATCATCTTCTGGATTGTTACACAGGTTTGTTTCATATATATGCTGATTCTGATTAGTCCAGGCAATCATGTCCCACCAACAATCTGAATTTAGCTACTTTCTTTGAGGCTTTTTTGTTTGACTTCTATTGCTAGTTCGCTAATTTTTCCCATGTTTTTATTTGAGCTGGTACAAAATTTACTTGAGTGTGTTTTTTTTTTTTTAAATATTTTGTAGGGTCTATAATCATTGTAGAAACTTATCTGAATCATGACTATGGTTTTAGAAATTTTTTCTGTTTCTATAACATCCATAAAAATATTATTAGCCATGGTTGTTAATTGCAGCAACAAATGTAATGCATTGTTATTTTGACAGTTGTTATGGAAATGTAAAAATTGTGATACCATAGTTATGGTACAGGCTTTATTTCTGCAGTAAACTTCCTTTTTTGTGCTAAGTTCAAATATACTTTTAGACTTTTTCCATCAGGTAAGTTTTTTTTGTGATCCAACTTAAAATTTTTGTATAATTAGCAAATCCATAATTGAAAATGAAAATGATCTCCTCATTTTGGCTGGCAAAAAAAATTATATATTTTTAGACATATTTTGCTATTGGTCTCTTTTCATGATCCAGCAACAGTCTCTGCTAGCACATGGGACTCCATTTATCATGGTACTTCCATAATTTAGCTTTGCTAGTCTATTCAGAGAACAATTTACAATTCATAGCAGATAATTATTTTATGGAAATTTCATTAATTATTTACTTGTTGTCAGCCAGTTATTTCATTCAAACTGATAAAATGTTGGTTATGTTATGAGTAAACCATCCCAAACTCTGGGCACAATCCCTAAAGGGAAATTCCTTATATATATATATATATATATATATATGACGTAAAAAGAAAAATAAATGCCTGAGTCGGGATTTGAACCCTAGTTTCTAAACTATGTATGTTTAGCGCTCTAACCATCTGAGCTACTCAGGAATCATAACACAAACATTTATTTTTCTTACTTTAAGGGAGGAAAGGAGATTACTAGTATTTCAGAATAAAGTATGTAGGAAAATTTTTGAACCAAAGAGAGGTGAACAAACAGGTGAATGGAGAAGACTAAATAACAATGAACTACATGGTCTTTATAGGAAGCCGGATACAATAAGAACAGTTAAGTCTCATAGACTGCGATGGGTAGGACATGTGGCACGTATGGGGAATGAAAGACGTGCATGGAAGCTTCTTGTAGGAAAACCAGAGGGAAAACGCCCAGTTAGTAGACCAAGAATGAGGTGGGAGAATGACATTAACTATGATTTGAGGGAAGTAGATTATACAGGGAATAATTGGAAAGCTTTAGCTCAGGATAGGGATGTATGGAGAGCTTATGTCCGTGCAGCCATGAACCTATGGATTCGATAGTGCCAGTGAATAAGTATATATATTATGTAGTATTCTCAATTTACACGAGGATATCGTTCCAACTGCCATCTTGTGACCACAATAACAAGTAAGCATATTTAAAGAGAATATTTACTTTATAGCAGTAACACTTGTATATTAAGATATTATAACTAATTATATCAATGCCAACTAAACTTCAAAATGGATCATGTTGATGACAGTGACATCAGTGTGATTAATAGTTGTTTTTTTTTTTTTTTTTTTTCCAAGCACCATTTTCTAAACATTTGTGAAGTTATTTACCAGTATGTTATTCTAGTGACATCACCCACTGTTACAGGTGCCATTTTTCTAGCACAAGGCATTCATCCAATTTGATGAGTTAGTAACTTAAACTATTTAGGTTCCATGATTAATCGAGACAATGATATGAGTTCCAAAATAGGAAAGAGAATTTCCCTTGCTAATAAGAGTTATAGATATTTTATATCTAAATTATTAACTTTTCAAAGTAAAATTATTATATATCTGCTCAGAGTGGTCCTCACATATGCTTCAGAAACAAGAAGGATAGAAATAGGTTAAATATCTTTGAGAGGAAAATCTTGAGATCTGTATAAGGACCAATTAGAGTTAACAATAAATATAACTGCTTTCATAAAAATGGGCTGTTTGAGATGGGCTGGACATTTAATAAGACTGGAGGATACAATATCAGCTAGTAGAGTTCTCCGATCTGAATCAGGAGGATGCAGGTAGAGAGGAAGACCAAAAATCAGGTAAGAGGACGATGTTAAGGAAGATGTCAGTGCTATTGGAGTGAGAATTTGGATGAGTGTGGCAAGGAACAGAGACGAATGATAAAGACTTCTTCAGACAGCTAGAGCCCATGATGGGTTGTCAAGCTAAAGATGATGATGATGATAATGAAGACGTTCATCCAGCTGTCCATCTATGCTATGGATCTACAGCACAAGTTGACCTCACCAATCCTCCTCCTCCATTCTTCCCTGATCCAATTGCTTACTCTCAGAATGTGGCATCTGCACATATTGTGTCCATCTCAGTCATCCCAATCTTCTCCTTCCTCCAAAGAACACCTGTAACACTTTACATAGTTCTCATTGTTCATCCATTCTTACCACATGACTAACCTATTGGAATCTTTTCAGCCTAATAATATTTAAGATTTGAGGTTCTTTGTATCGGTGTCTCAATTCTTCATTTCTTTTAATTCTCCAATTCCCAGTTTGTTAATTGAACAATAGATTTTCCTCATCCTTTTAAATACATCTATTAATCTGGTAGTATTTTATGAAAGAGTACAACTTTCACTTCCATATATTATTGTAGGTTGAATTACTGTTTTATATAAGAGATTTTTTATAGGATGGACATTTCTACGTTTTAAAATTGGAAGTATTGCAAAAAGGTTTTATTAGATATTTGAATTCTTCTTCGTAACTCTGTCATCTCATTGTTATTGGTAGTTACACTTGTTCCCAAGTATTTAAAATCTTCTACAAAGTTTAGTTGTTGATTTTTAATGGTAATTTGTTGTTGAGTAAAAAATGTGTTGATAAAATTAAAATGAGTCATACATCATCTCACATCAAACACTCCGTGTTCTTCACAGCACAAGACTACGGATTTAGGAATATCTTCAGGCATTTTAGGAATATCTTCAGGCATTTTTTTTAAGTTGAGATAATGGCTGAAAATAGGAGTGACCGCGGTCCTGTCCTGTGAAGAACACGGAGTGTATGAGATGAGATGTACAATTAATTTTAATTTTATTAATTTGAAAGCCTCACAATGTTAATTCCCATCATATGTTTTATGAAATAAAAGGATTGATTGATGTTAGAATCATAGCCTTTGTATTTTGCATATTAACCTGGAGTCCTATACTCTTTGCTTGAGTATCGAGTTCGTTTAGTAATCTCTAAACCCCTGTTTAATTTTCTGGTTAATAAATGTCATCTGCACACCTTAATATTTGTGTTGATTTATACTGTAAAGTTGTGTTTGTTGCCACTGCTAGTATAAATTAAAAAGTATTTTGAAGCCAGTCCATCTCCTTGTCTTAATTCACAACATATTGGAAAGGCTGTTAGATTCCAGTTTATTCTTACTTTTGCTTCTATGTTTGTCATTGTCTTCTGAAGCTTTCTAATTAACCTCCTAGGCATTTTAAAGTCATAGAGAATTTTTATATAATTCATTTCATATAAAGCTGTTATAAGCATGGTGAAAATCAACATATATGATGCACATTTATGTTACACAACTAATAACATATGCTAGAATAAATATAAGGTTAGTTTGAGTTTCTTTTTTTTTTTTTTTTTTGCTTTCTTAGCTTTTTTAGTTTTAAAACTGATATGAAATGAATTGAAATATAAGTTATTGACATCAAGAAAAAAATTGAAAAATGGTAGCTTGGCATATTGTTTGTTATCAATAGTCATGGTTATAATGAATTAATATTTTCATCATTCATTTGAATGAAATATTTGGTTGACGAGTAAATAATTTCTGAAATTTCATTTGTCAAAACTAAAATCTGTGAAAATCTTGCAATTCAATTTCAATTTTCCAAATACTGAACCATAACATATAAGGCTAATGAAATCTTAGTTTTCCAATATGGCTAATTAGCAAAGAGCATTAAGGTATAGTGCTGTAGATTAGAAGGTTCAAAGTTCGAAACTTTCCAAAACCCATGGTAAGTGAGAGTTTCATTTATAATATACTAGCAATACCCAGCATGCGCTGTTACATATACTGTAAATGAGTTAAATGTGTTTTTATGTTTAGTTAAGTAAAAAGAAAAATAATTACAAATGTGTATCATGATTATCAGTTTAGCAGTTGTTTGGTCAATTCAATCGTTTTAGAGCTAGATTCATCGGTTTAAGGGTAATTTTATCGTTTTAGAGGTAGCTTGATCGGTTTATGGATCGTTTCTCATTTTAGAGGTAGTTTAATCAATTTACTGGTAGTTTTGGTCTATATAGAGGTAGTTTGATTAGCTACTGGTAATTTGGTTGTTATATAGGTAATTTCATCAGTTTTGGGGTAATTTGGTTGGATCGAGTGGACTTTTTAGATTATGTTTATGGGATAGGTTAGGTATCAGTTAGGTCAGGTATTGGTCAGGTTTGGTTAGGTTGGGTTCAGGTAGGATAGGTTAGGTTAGGTTTAGTTAGGTTCGGTATGGTTTGGTTTGGTTAGGTCAAGGTTAGAATAGTGTTATGCCCATGTTAGGTCAGGTTTAGGTCAGATTTAGTTCTGGGTTTGGGTCCCGGGTTTAGGTTCAGGAACGGGTTCAGTTTGAGTTTGGGTTCGGGTTTTGGGTTTGGGTTCAGTTTCAATTCAGTTTGGGTTTCAGTTTTTCTTTCAGTTTTGGTTTTGGGTTCGGGTTTGGATTCAGATTAAGTTAGGCATGGCTGGGTTAGGTTTAGGTTCGGGTTAGATTTGTGTTAGGTTCAGTTTAGGGTGAGTGTAGGTTCAGTGTACGTTCAATGTAGGTTCATTGTAGGTTTAGTTTAGGTTCGGTTTAGATTCAGTTTGATTCAAGTTAGGTTGAAGTTTAGTTCTGATTTTGTTCATGTTAGGTGCAGGATAGGTTCAGGTTAGGTACATGTTAGGTTCAGACTAGGTTCAAGTTATTTCAAGGTAGGTTCAGTTTAGATTCAGGCTAGGTTCAAGTTAGGTTAAGGCTAGGTTCAGTTTAGATTCAGGCTAGATCCAAGGAAAGGTTCAGGTTAGGTTCAAGCTAGGTTAAGATTAGGTTCAGGTTAGGTATGGCTAGTTTCAAGTTGGGTTCAGGTTAGGTTCAAGCTAGGTTCAGGCTAGGTTCAAGTTAGTTTCAGGGTAGGTTCAGATTAGATTTAGGCTAGGTTCAAGTTAGGTTCAGGTTAGGTTCAGTTTATGTTAGGTTCAGGTTAGGTACAGGCTAGTTTCAAACAAGGTTCAAGTTAGGTTCAGGATATGTTCAGATTATGTTCAGGCTAGTTTCAAGCTAGGTTCAGGTCAGGTTCAGACTAGTTTCAGGTTAGGTTCATGTTAGGTTCCAGCTAGTTTCTGGTTACGTTCATACCGGATTCAAGTTAGATCCAGGTTAGGTTCAGGTCAGGTTCAAGCTAGGTTCAGATTAGGTTCAAGCTAAGTTTAGGCTAGGTTCTAGTTAGGTCTAGGTTAGGTTCAGGCTAGGTTCAAGTTAGGTTCAGGTTAAGTTCAAGTTAAGTTCAGATTAGGTTCAGGTTAGATTCACGACTAGGTTCAAGTTAGGTTCAGGTTAGGTTCATTGTAGGTTTAGTTTAGGTTTGGTTTGATTCAAGTCAGGTTGAAGTTTAGTTCTGATTTTGTTCATGTTAGGTGCAGGTTAGGTTCAGGCTAGGTTCAAGTTAGGTTCAGGTTAGATTCAAGTTAAGTTAAGGTTAGGTTCAGGTTAGATTCAGGACTAGGTTCAGGTTAGGTTAAGGCTAGGTTCAAGTTAGGTTAATGTTAGGTTCAGTTTGGTTAGGTTAGGTTACATTAGATTCAGTCATATCTGGTCAGTACAGGTTAATGTTTGGTCAGGTTGGGTCGTATAGTTCAATATAGTACAGGTGAGGTCATTGAAGAGTCCAAAAAGTTACTTTTTTCATGTTTTTCACTATAAAGGGTAATTTTTAAAGGTGTAGGAGTTGAGTATCATAACTCTCCTATAGCATATGTTCATCCCGGGAATCTCCTGAACATTTTGCAAAAATTCCCCATCAAAATTGGATGAATGGTATGGCAGCGCATAAAATACAAACAAACATTCATTTTATATATTTAGATATAGCTATAAACCATGAATTGCATAGAATTATATGAGTAGAATATATATTAGAATAAGGGGAGAAGAGAAAGACAAAGAGAGAACATCTAGTAGCAAAAAGTGGAATAACTATTTTTCTAAATGCTTTACGTTCAGATGAACAAGAAATAATTTTGGCCAGTATGGGACTAGTACCCCCAAGCATTGTGAAAAATTTTGAATGGAGAAGACTGCATAACATTGAATTACATGGTCTTTATAAGAAACCAGATATAATAAGAACAGTTAAGTCTCGTAGACTGTGATGGGCAGGACATGTGGCACAAATGGGGAATGAAAGACGTGCATGGAAGCTTCTTGTAGGAAAACCAGAGGTAAAATGCCCAGTTGGTAGACCAAGAATGAGGTGGGAGAATAATATTAACTATGATTTGAGGGAAGTAGATTATACAGGGGATGATTGGAAAACATTGGCTCAGGATAGGGATGTTTGGAGGGCTTATGTCCGGGCGGCCATGAACCTACGGGTTCGATATGCCAGTGAGTTAGTTAGTCAGTTACAATAAGTAGCAGCTCCATGTTGAGAAAACCAGCTGTAACGGCTGGGGGACTTGATAGGCTGACTACATGTCACCTCTATCCCGGCTAGATGATCATCTATCTCTGTAAATTACAAATGGATGTGAGACCAGCAGCTGGCTTTAAGCCAAGGGCTTTCTCGGCCTGTTGTGCCACAGAGAAAAGTACTGAAGTGATTCATTGTGTGAAACAAAAAACAAATTTAAAAGGATGCCTAATATATATAATCATATTAAACAAAATTGACTATCACAGACAAGAAACTAGCCTGATTGAAACATTTCAGATTATTTATTTAAATATGGTATAAAAATAAATCATGATCCTGCAGTTCCATTTAGGAGCATAAGGCATCAGGAAGAGCTTTCCACCAGATATGATTACTGGCAATAGCTTGCACTTTATTTCAGGATTTTCTTACCCTCTTCACCTCATTATAGACAGTTCACTTCCAAGCATCACATGGATATTCTCTATTTCTTGCTCCCTGAGGATTCAACAATCAGGGATTTTTTCATAAGAGTGTGGCCTATCCAGTGCCATTTCCTCCTCTTAATTTGCACCTCCACTGGGTCCTCACCAACTTTATCCCACAATATTTTGTTTCTTGCAACTTCAGGCCAATGTAAATTGAATATTCTACGCAAACAGCTATTTATAGTTGTTTGTAGCTTTTGTTGCATTTTACTGTTAATTAATCAAGTTTCTGATCCATATATGGTAATAAATAATACAGATTTAACATTGTTTCTTAATATTTTAAGTTTAGTATTTCTTGAAATACTCATAATTTTCTAGATATATCTCAAGCCATAAAGGCAATATTTTCTTTATTTTCTGAGCTACATCATTTAAAATACTGGTACCTCCAGTTTTTGTAACAGAGTCTATTTCACGTATAACCTGATGTTCCAGTTTCACTCTAGTACATGCAGAGGATTTAGGCCGATATTCTAGGCCATGCCATCTCCGTCTTCCATAATCTGAGGCTCTCACCTTTCAATTGTTCCTGGAATTTTTTTTTTAAATAAATATCTTGTTAGCACATGATGTTGAATAGTGAGCCAGTTAGAGTAGGTTCTGCATGACCTACATAATTAACCACGGAGAGATGGGCTGAGAGTCTCTCTTTGAGGAAAGCTATATTCTTGAATACTGGCCTTAATCTGCATTTCTTCAGTTTTTTTTATATTTATGTATTAATTTTTTTAAATAATAATAATAATAATAATAATAATAATAATAATAGTATCTTTTTTATAACCATCTTTCTCAATTAGAATTAATTTTTGTTCAAAAAACTTTGTTAATTATTAAAATCATGAAGGCCTTTCGAAAATGTTTGATTTTTGGCAAGCTATTTCATACCATTATTTCAATAATTAACCAAGTTTTTTGAACAAAAATCAATTCTATTTGAGGAAGATGTTTATAAAAAGGTACTTATATTATTATTTTTTAAAAACATAGTGGTTAATGGAATTTGACATAACTAGAAAAATGTTTTTATTTTATATTTTAGCATTCAGCAAATGAGTGACTTTTATTTTTGTATTGTTTATTTATTTATTCCCTCTCTCAACATTTGAAAACCAATCAAAATTTTGTGTACAAGAAAAATTATATTCTGAAGTTGGATGTTTGTGTTTCTCTTGTAAAATAAAAAACATTAGGGTAGTGCCAACATGAATAAACTAATTCCCCTCCCTTGTAATAGCTCAATTTCCTGTGATCCAAATTGGCAGGTCTTCTTGTTGTGACGGAACTGTGAAATCGCTTCATTTCCTCCCTGACAAGATGACTAGTGACAAATTCCTCATGACTTTACATTATCAGGAAATGATTCATCTCTGTAACCAATCACATCTCCATTTAAATTCCCTCCTTGCCCTTTAACATTCTGTTTTATATAAACACACAACTCATTCTTTTATTAACGTCAGTTAATTGTGAACGAGCTGTGAATTATCAAAAATAATCAAAATCACACTTACTAGGTTGTATAACAAATTCTAGAATCTCCATAGCGTGACAGGCCCTGGGCCTATCTGCTGGTGTCACAGAGGTGGATGATCATCCTGCCAGTATAACAGTGGGTCCCCCAGCCATTATAGTTGGTTTTGTCAACCTGGAGCTGCTAATTATTGTAGCTACCAAATTTATCACAATGCTAGAAAGGTACTAGTCCCATAGTGACTGAAATTCCATAAGAAAATGTCTTTTCCATGGAGGCTCATATCAGTGCAAGTCTATACCTCTGTACCAGGGCATGATGGGTGCTTAGAAAAATTTTTGGACCAAAAAGAGATGAACAGACAGGTGAATGGAGATAACTACATATTAGTTGTATGATATGTATGGAAACCAGATATAAGAACAGTTAAATCTCATAGACTACAGGACATATGGAACAAATGGGGAAGAAAAGAGGACATGGGAGGTTCTTGTAGGAAAGCCAGAGGGATAGCATCCAGTGGGTAGACCAAGAATTAGTTGAGAGAATAACATTATCCATGATTTGACTGGGAGATGAATTATACAGAGTATATTTGGAAAGTATTAGCTCAGGATAAGGAAATATGGAGGACTTATCTGCATGGCCATGAACCTCCAGGTTTGATAGTGTCAGTGAGTTAGTTGATTAATTAGTTATAAATGTTTATAATAAAATAACAAATCCGATTATACTCAACTCTCCATTTTTTTTTTGTGAGAAGACAAGTTACTCTACCACTCAGGTCTTCCTCCTGACTAATGGCTTTGGGTTTGATACCTGCTAGTGTTATACTAACTCATCACTAATATATTGACTTAGGCTTTCACGGCCGGAGTTACTATGATGATCTTGCAGAAGATTTCCGGGCTGTTGGCTGTGGTCTTGAGGCTTGTAGTTCCCCAACGTTTCGTCAGAGATTGCGTCTGGCATCCTCAAGGGTTGTCTTGAAACTGGCAATTTTTTCGACTACCTGCTCTATTTATACATTTATACATTATACATTATAAATGTATAAATAGAGCAGGTAGTCGACAAAATTGCCAGTCTCAAGACAACCCTTGAGGATGCCGGACGCAGTCTCTGGCAAAACATTGGCGAACTACAAGCCTCAAGACCACGGCCAACAGCCCGGAAATCTTCTGCAAGATCATCATAACTCATCACTGTTTTATACATTTTTAGTTTAACTTTTTTAAAGAAGTTGATTCTCCATTTACACACTCTGGTACCACACATAAACATACATTAATAAATAAGAATGGAACTTAACAAATGAGGGAAATTTTGAAGTGGCAGAATTCAAATACCATACTTAAAAATATAATTTAGATACATGAATAAGGTGCAGAAAGAAATTAAACAAAGGTTTAATTCTAGAAAAATATATACTATTATGGCCCAAGGTTTGTGAAGTATGAGTAGTAGCCTCAAAATTTAAAGTTGTGTAAACATAGTCAAACAACTTTAAAATGTTGTCCACTCTCTAGATATTAAACTATTTAGTGCCTGCATGATAAAAAGTCCTGTACGATTGTTTTGAAGTTGTGTAAACATAGTCAAACAACTTTAAAATGTTGTCCACTCTCTAGATATTAAACTATTTAGTGCCTGCATGATAAAAAGTCCTGTACGATTGTTTTGAAGTTGTGTAAACATAGTCAAACAACTTTAAAATGTTGTCCACTCACTAGATATTAAACTATTTAGTGCCTGCATGATAAAAAGTCCTGTACGATTGTTTTGAAGTTGTGTAAACATAGTCAAACAACTTTAAAATGTTGTCCACTCTCTAGATATTAAACTATTTAGTGCCTGCATGATAAAAAGTCCTGTACGATTGTTTTGAAGTTGTGTAAACATAGTCAAACAACTTTAAAATGTTGTCCACTCACTAGATATTTAAACTATGTAGTGCCTGCATGATAAAAAGTCCTGTACGATTGTTTTGAAGTTGTGTAAACATAGTCAAACAACTTTAAAATGTTGTCCACTCACTAGATATTAAACTATTTAGTACCTGCATGATAAAAAGTCCTGTACGATTGTTTTAAAGTTGAGTAAACATAATCAAACAACTTTAAAATGTTGTCCACTCTCTAGATATTAAACTATTTAGTGCCTGCATGATAAAAAGTCCTGTACGATTGTTTTGAAGTTGTGTAAACATAGTCAAACAACTTTAAAATGTTGTCCACTCACTAGATATTAAACTATTTAGTGCCTGCATGATAAAAAGTCCTGTACGATTGTTTTGAAGTTGTGTAAACATAGTCAAACAACTTTAAAATGTTGTCCACTCACTAGATATTAAACTATTTAGTGCCTGCATGATAAAAAGTCCTGTACAATTGTTTTGAAGTTGTGTAAACATAGTCAAACAACTTTAAAATGTTGTCCACTCACTAGATATTAAACTATTTAGTGCCTGCATGATAAAAAGTCCTGTACGATTGTTTTGAAGTTGTGTAAACATAGTCAAACAACTTTAAAATGTTGTCCACTCACTAGATATTAAACTATTTAGTGCCTGCATGATAAAAAGTCCTGTACGATTGTTTTGAAGTTGTGTAAACATAGTCAAACAACTTTAAAATGTTGTCCACTCACTAGATATTAAACTATTTAGTGCCTGCATGATAAAAAGTCCTGTACGATTGTTTTGAAGTTGTGTAAACATAGTCAAACAACTTTAAAATGTTGTCCACTCACTAGATATTAAACTATTTAGTGCCTGCATGATAAAAAGTCCTGTACGATTGTTTTGAAGTTGTGTAAACATAGTCAAACAACTTTAAAATGTTGTCCACTCACTAGATATTAAACTATTTAGTGCCTGCATGATAAAAAGTCCTGTACGATTGTTTTGAAGTTGTGTAAACATAGTCAAACAACTTTAAAATGTTGTCCACTCACTAGATATTAAACTATTTAGTGCCTGCATGATAAAAAGTCCTGTACGATTGTTTTGAAGTTGTGTAAACATAGTCAAACAACTTTAAAATGTTGTTCCACTCACTAGATATTAAACTATTTAGTGCCTGCATGATAAAAAGTCCTGTACGATTGTTTTGAAGTTGTGTAAACATAGTCAAACAACTTAAAATGTTGTCCACTCACTAGATATTAAACTATTTAGTGCCTGCATGATAAAAAGTCCTGTACGATTGTTTTGAAGTTGTGTAAACATAGTCAAACAACTTTAAAATGTTGTCCACTCACTAGATATTAAACTATTTAGTGCCTGCATGATAAAAAGTCCTGTACGATTGTTTTGAAGTTGTGTAAACATAGTCAAACAACTTTAAAATGTTGTCCACTCACTAGATATTAAACTATTTAGTGCCTGCATGATAAAAAGTCCTGTACGATTGTTTTGAAGTTGTGTAAACATAGTCAAACAACTTTAAAATGTTGTCCACTCACTAGATATTAAACTATTTAGTGCCTGCATGATAAAAAGTCCTGTACGATTGTTTTGAAGTTGTGTAAACATAGTCAAACAATTTTAAAATGTTGTCCACTCACTAGATATTAAACTATTTAGTGCCTGCATGATAAAAAGTCCTGTACGATTGTTTTGAAGTTGTGTAAACATAGTCAAACAACTTTAAAATGTTGTCCACTCACTAGATATTAAACTATTTAGTGCCTGCATGATAAAAAGTCCTGTACGATTGTTTTGAAGTTGTGTAAACATAGTCAAACAACTTTAAAATGTTGTCCACTCATTAGATATTAAACTATTTAGTGCCTGCATGATAAAAAGTCCTGTACGATTGTTTTGAAGTTGTGTAAACATAGTCAAACAACTTTAAAATGTTGTCCACTCACTAGATATTAAACTATTTAGTGCCTGCATGATAAAAAGTCCTGTACGATTGTTTTGAAGTTGTGTAAACATAGTCAAACAACTTTAAAATGTTGTCCACTCACTAGATATTAAACTATTTAGTGCCTGCATGATAAAAAGTCCTGTACGATTGTTTTGAAGTTGTGTAAACATAGTCAAACAACTTTAAAATGTTGTCCACTCACTAGATATTAAACTATTTAGTGCCTGCATGATAAAAAGTCCTGTACGATTGTTTTGAAGTTGTGTAAACATAGTCAAACAACTTTAAAATGTTGTCCACTCACTAGATATTAAACTATTTAGTGCCTGCATGATAAAAAGTCCTGTACGATTGTTTTAAAGTTGTGTAAACATAGTCAAACAACTTTAAAATGTTGTCCACTCACTAGATATTAAACTATTTAGTGCCTGCATGATAAAAAGTCCTGTACGATTGTTTTGAAGTTGTGTAAACATAGTCAAACAACTTTAAATGTTGTCCACTCACTAGATATTAAAACTATTTAGTGCCTGCATGATAAAAGGTCCTGTACGATTGTTTTGAAGTTGTGTAAACATAGTCAAACAACTTTAAAATGTTGTCCACTCACTAGATATTAACTATTTAGTGCCTGCATGATAAAAAGTCCTGTACGATTGTTTTGAAGTTGTGTAAACATAGTCAAACAACTTTAAAATGTTGTCCACTCACTAGATATTAAACTATTAGTGCCTGCATGATAAAAAGTCCTGTACGATTGTTTTGAAGTTGTGTAAACATAGTCAAACAACTTTAAAATGTTGTCCACTCACTAGATATTAAACTATTTAGTGCCTGCATGATAAAAAGTCCTGTACGATTGTTTTGAAGTTGTGTAAACATAGTCAAACAACTTTAAAATGTTGTCCACTCACTAGATATTAAACTATTTAGTGCCTGCATGATAAAAAGTCCTGTACGATTGTTTTGAAGTTGTGTAAACATAGTCAAACAACTTTAAAATGTTGTCCACTCACTAGATATTAAACTATTTAGTGCCTGCATGATAAAAAGTCCTGTACGATTGTTTTGAAGTTGTGTAAACATAGTCAAACACTTTAAATGTTGTCCACTCACTAGATATTAAACTATTTAGTGCCTGCATGATAAAAGTCCTGTACGATTGTTTTGAAGTTGTGTAAACATAGTCAAACAACTTTAAAATGTTGTCCACTCATTAGATATTAAACTATTTAGTGCCTGCATGATAAAAAGTCCTGTACGATTGTTTTGAAGTTGTGTAAACATAGTCAAACAACTTTAAAATGTTGTCCACTCACTAGATATTAAACTATTTAGTGCCTGCATGATAAAAAGTCCTGTACGATTGTTTTGAAGTTGTGTAAACATAGTCAAACAACTTTAAAATGTTGTCCACTCACTAGATATTAAACTATTTAGTGCCTGCATGATAAAAAGTCCTGTACGATTGTTTGAAGTTGTGTAAACATAGTCAAACAACTTTAAAATGTTGTCCACTCACTAGATATTAAACTATTTAGTGCCTGCATGATAAAAAGTCCTGTACGATTGTTTTGAAGTTGTGTAAACATAGTCAAACAACTTTAAAATGTTGTCCACTCACTAGATATTAAACTATTAGTGCCTGCATGATAAAAAGTCCTGTACGATTGTTTTGAAGTTGTGTAAACATAGTCAAACAACTTTAAAATGTTGTCCACTCACTAGATATTAAACTATTTAGTGCCTGCATGATAAAAAGTCCTGTACGATTGTTTTGAAGTTGGTTAAACTATGCAGTTAACAATTTAGGAGTCTTCTTTTTGTCCTTTAGTTCTCTTTTTTTTCATGTCTTAATAACAAATGATAGGTTTTCAATAAAAATTCTACCAGATTATCAATTGCTGGCTCACTCATGTTGGGAACATAACTAAGACACACCCTATGTACACATAAATAAACAGCTATTCTGACTGCAAACAAGCATAGCATTTCACACACATCAGATAGTAGAAACAGCAGAGACTGAATTTTATGTAACATTATGGCATGTTGGCCATGGAGGACTAGTGGTTATGCTCCTTGCCTCTGGTTCCAAGGGCCATAGGTTCAAATCCAGCCAGGGTCAAAACATTTTTTAGATTGAAAAATCCAAGCAGTAAGTCCTCCGGGAGGGACTTTTAGCCATGGGTCCTGAGTCTGAAGATTTTCAGGCTTGCAAAAGATCCTTAAGCCTGAATAAAAAGGTCTCTAAGCAAAATTTATCAATCTCATCATCCTAGCACTACCTTAGTTGTCTACTATATGTCTCATTGAGTCAGTATGTTGACTGCATATCACTTATGACATCTATGGGCCAAATATTGTAACTAAACAAACTTAGTATAATGACTCCTAATAAAGGAGAGACTAAGCTTGAACATTGGGCTATGCCATTATATAGATAGAACGTTATGGCATGGGGACATGAAGAGAATGGTGTGCATATGCATTACAAGCAGCTAACTGTAAGGACGGATGGCAGAGACTAAGTCAGATGAGTCTCAAGTATGGCCACATAACTCCAATAGAGTGGATCTGATATGGGCTACAAATTGATATGTAATTGCATGTATAATCTTATCCACAATAGATTATTGCATATTATGAACTGGACACACACCACTGGTGATCACACTATAGTTGTGATAAATTCTATTTGTAGCGCTGTATTTCAACAATTTTTTTTTGGTTAAATCTGTATTAAAGATGAAAAATGTACAGACTAACATATGGTTACTGAGATTTATGTTTTTGATTTAAGGTGCACGACTGAGTGAAGAAATAGCAGCAAGACAGAGAGCAGGGCTACCAGTAATGCCAAGGTAATATTTAACACTTTTTATTTCAGATATAAAACCCTAAAATGCTGGATGTAATTTGTTTCACAATGCAAAATTTTCTGTCTTTTAAGTCCAGATTAACAAATTAAATTCACTACAAAGTACAGTTTCCCAAAAAAAGGAATGAATCAGTCGCAAATATGAACCACTATATTCTGGACTTTCTACATGCCCAACCTCAAACTTGAAGGAAAATATTTGAAATATTTGCAAAGCATAAAATTATGACTTTTAATTTATTTTATTGAATAATATGTCTGCAATTGTTTCATAATTTTGTTAACATTTGTTCAAACACTTATTTCAAAACTAATACACACCTAATGAATTCAAACCCACGGCTGTTAGGCTACTCGTCCTGAAGTTCTCTATATGTAGTGACATCACAATTATCTCTTCCTAGCATGTTTACATTCTGTAAATGGATTTAAGTTTGATTAGTTTAGGAACAACTTAGTAAATTGACTATTCTATTATTTATATATTTATTTTATGGCAACTTCATTTTTATTTTTGTTTTCTTTATTTTTTAAGTAAAATGTTACCACTTCACCTCATATTATTCTTCTTCTAACACATAATCAATGCGGCAACAAATAATGGATTTTAAGAAAGCATGATACACAAGAAAACAAACAAGTTCAAAAGATAAACATTTATTAATCAAACTACACTTCTATAAGAAAAAGAAGAAACATAAAATTCAAGAATTTCACATATCATCCATTGAAGCACCATAAGTTAAAAAAAAATGTTAAAAACTTCAGTATAGATTGGCACTGAAAAACGGCTTCAGCATCATTAGATTTGTATGATCCAACAAAAATGAGAAAATAGAAGAAGAAAACAAATCAGAAATGCCACAAGTGATTTCCAAATTATTGATAAATTCACGACTCACGAAATGAGGAGTGAATTTATCTAGATAATTTGGAAATCAAGAGTGGCATTTGTTAGGACTATCTAACTAATAAAATTAAGCTGTTTACTCACAAATCATTATTTAAATATAGTTATTTTAAAATATTTATATATTTAATGTAAATGGCAATGTTTGAAAACAAATGAGATACGTTTGTCGTTTCATTTGTTCGTCACTGCAACCAGATCATATTATTTATTGCCAAAGGATCACAATATTGTAATAATGCACTCTAGTGGAGAAAAAATGAAACACATAAACACCAACATTATGAGTCACTGCAAAAGAATGCTCTGACCTATTGAGAATGTTAAAATGGAGGAGCTTCATTTTATTGTGATAAAATTAAATGGATACAATCCAGGTGGAAAACTATTGTGATTAGTTGTAAATCAAAATTTATTGAAACGTGATTGGTCATTGACTCCCATTTGGGGCCTAAGTCAAATAGCCATATTAAATATGGGGAATGTGGTTAAGTCTACATTAGGAAAACAAAGAGAAATTTAAAAACCAGAGTGAAAGAACATCTCAGGAATGTCAAGATTGTGGAAGTAGAAAAATCTACAGTAGCAGCCCGCACATGGTCAGAAAAACATCAAATCATAAGAAAGGCTAAATTACTAAAACAGACAGAAAACCCTAAAGAGTTCACAGTTTGGAAAAAATTAATGAACTTTGAAATTCCCAGGGAAAATGATTTGAATTTGAGGTTTTTCCATCTACCAACAGAGGGAACAGGAGGCAGCTCTTCAAGATAACATTAACAACGGTCGTAAAAATACTGAGGGTGAAAGTAAATAACGTCCTGAAAATGGTCTAAGAAGAAGAATAATATGAGGTGAGATGATTCAATATTACTTAAATAAATAATACCTCAAAGTCTATTTCTTTATTTTGTTGTTTAAGGAAGTAAAATTACTTCCAAAACTCTCAGTTTTTTACCAAAGTTAGGAGATAAATTATTTCACTTTTTATTATTTTATAATTTTTAAAATATTTGTTCATGTAAATAACAACACCTGAGATTGAACACAAGACATCCCAATTTCTGGTTTGCTTTATCCCGATGCTATGTTATGATCTATGAAAAGAATATAGTTGCAATAACTAACATTACCTCGTAAACGGTGTGGAAAAACTTGGTGTTTTCATCAACAGTACTAGTACTATTATTTTTTTGAACATGTGCATATTATAATGGGAGTATGTTTTACTTTTATTAAAGCTTTGTTTTAGTTAATTCTGAAGGAATGTTCTCATGAAAAGGTTATGAAAAATGTTTACAGATCTTCACTGATCCTATCTTCTTCTTCTTCCTTCCAAGTATTAGACCAAGGCCTGTTACGATCCTATAGAAAATTTTCCCTCCAGCCTAAATAGTACGATCCTTCCGCGAAATTCTCGTATAAGACTTGAAAGCATAATAATAGTTCCTTCGATTGGTTGCTGGCCAAAGGAAGGCAAGACCAGTGATGGGGCTGCCATCTTATAGCCTCTGGTCAGGCTTTTCTGGAGAAGAAAAGAAAATAAAGGAAAGAAGAAATGGAAGAAAGGAAAGACTCTCTAGCCCTCGGATGCCCTAATAGCATCGGGGTCGAAAAAACAAGAGTTAACCAAGAGAAGTTAGATAGTAAAGTTAAAACTGAAAATTACCATGACCAAAATGTATATATACATTATGTATTTGCATATATTATAAATTAAATATTTTTATTTTAAATTTATCATTTCTCACTGAATGAAAAATATGTTTCTGTTAATGCATCATCTGCTGCAATTTTTGTTTCATCAAAACAAAACTTGGCATATAAAAGTTGATTAAAACAGTAATATCGAGTTATCCAGAAAATCAGAGAATTAAGAATAGGAGTTCACCTGAAGCAGAAATTAAAAAATCGCTCTAGCGATCATAATTGTTTATGTTTCATAATGAAACCTAGTATATACTACTAAAATAAAGTGGGAACATATTTCCAAAATTCAGCAAAATCTGACTATAAGAACTGAGGGTTTACCTGAAATCCAAAATTAAAAATTGACTCTTAATTGCCATGTTTGATTCACTCAATGTATACCATACAATTTAATGAACTCATAAATTGGCAATGTGTCCAATAAGATACATTAATTTTAGGAACTGATATTTCGAGGTTATTTTAATTATATTATTTTTAGTCTTATCATCTTACCTCAATATTAATGTTGATTTGTTCTTGAACATGTTTCAAAACAATTCTGTTTTATCGTCAGCTTGTCCAGACTGGTTTGATTTATGTTGCATTACGTTGCACAACCTGGATGTTGATGTCAGCTCCATCCTGTGGTTGGCCAAAGAACCTCCAAACATGATCATGCTCCGTCGGTATTTCAAAATTCATAACTCTGTTTTTGTTCTTCTGAATATAAATTTTTTCCCAAATAGTCAGCTCTTTTCTTTTTTTGAGAAGTTTAATATTAAATTAACACCGAAAAATAACTACAGTTTAAATAAACTAATAAAAACCAACAAAAATGAAAAAAACTGATAAAAATAAAAAGTCAGGAATATATCAAATTGAATGCATGGGTTGTGAAAAGATATATATAGGAAAAAACAAAAAGAAACCTAAAAATTAGAACCAAAGAACACATAAGAAATATTAAAAATGGGGAAATAGAAAAATCTGCAGTTGCTGCTCATGTTTGGTCTGAAAAACATAATATAAATTCAGACACTAAATTATTAAAACAGTTAGAAAATACAAAAGAGCTGATTATTTGTGAAAAAATTTATATTCAGAAGAACAAAAACAGAGTTATGAATTTTGAAATACCGATGGAGCGTGACCTTGTTTGGAGGTTCTTTGGCCAACCACAGGACGGAGCTGACATCAACATCCAGGTTGTGCAACATAAATCAAACCAGTCTGGACAAGCTGACGATAAAACAGAATTGTTTTGAAACATGTTCAAGAACAAATCAACATTAATATTGAGGTAAGATGATCAGACTAAAAATAAGATATATTAGTTTAATTTATTTAATACATTTAATAAAGTAATGGAAAAATGAATCGGTAGACATTATTTAAATTGGTGTCAAATTATACAATATGCTAATGGGTAATAACTTATGGTTAAGCATGATTTGTTTCCATTACAGTCCAATACTGTTAAATAAGCTAGCATCAGCAGAGTTTCACTAGTTTAACAAAAGAAATATATCGATGGTGGGCAATGAAAACCTCGTAACTCCATTTTGGTAAATTTTGCAGGAGAAACAAATAACTGTTTTAAATAATTATTAAAATTGATAAGCAATAAATAGTTCCCACATATTTTACTACAGAATACAAGTTAAGTTATTAATAAATTTGAAGTCCATGTTCTCAACAGGTTTTGCATCACATATTTATGTGCTGGCTACTGGAGTTATGTGGTTTTCAATGACTGAGGAGTTACGAGGTTTTCATTGCCTACCGTCAATATGTGAAGTAAACCAGCAAAATTTGATGTAAATTCGATGAAGGCATTATTTGCAATTTTAAGTAATGGATGATTAATTTGTAATGGTTTATTCATTAATTAATTTGCTTGCAGAGGAATTCACTTAGTTTATGCAGTTCCCGTGTGGTTTTTTGCATGTCTTATGAGTTTTGAGAACATTTTGCCTGTTAACAATGAACTTAACAATAGTAGATAAAATAATTTGGCAGTACAGTTTGTTTATAACTGGAGAATGTTTTCAGTCACTCTGCAGTGTATGCTGCGCCTAAGAGTGGACAGTGGGCATACAGCAGTCGACTAGTTGGACCACCACATCAGCATGGCCCAGGATCACATTGGTTCTACAACAGTAGAGTTCTCAGTCCTGCCAATCTGGAGAGACTTGATCCTGGACCCCTCACACGCTCCACCAGCTGTGCTCCACAAGCTCGCCATGCAATAGTAAGTACAACATTAACACAAATAGTAGACAATTTATTTATAGTTTATATAGTAGCTAATTAGCAAATACTGCTCAAATTATCGAACCCATAGGTTCATGGTCCACCGCTGTGGTCTCGAGGTAGCATGCTGCCTTGTCACACAGCGGGCCTGGGTTCGATCCCTGGTTGGGGCAGTTTTTCTGGGTGAAGTTTTTATCGGGGTTTTTCCTCACCTGTAAGAGGAAAACTTTAAGGCCCAAACGGTCCCCGAAATCATATGGCCATCATCATCATCATCCTTATCATTATCATCATCATCCTTCACCGGAGTGGAAAGCAACGGGAAGCTACCACACCTACAATTCCCTAGTAAAGCTGCAAGCATAGCATGAAAATGCTATGATTGCAGTGAAGGACCTGCCTTCAGGCAGAATTACTATGGATGGATATGTTCATGACCACGCTGACAAACTATCCATGCATCCCTATCCTCAGTTAATGTTTTCCATTCATCCCCTGTATAATCTACTTCCCTCAAACCATACTTAATGTTATTCACCCACCTCATTCTTGATCAACAAAGTGGGCGTTTTCCCTCTGGTTTTCTTACAAGAAGCTTCCATGTCCCTCTTTTATTCCCCAATTGTGCCACATGTCCTGCCCATCACAGTCTATGAGACTTAACTGTTCTTATTACATCCACTCACTGTAGCTCACTGTTATGTAATCTTTTCCATTCACCTGTCTGTTCATTTCTCTTTGGTCCAAAAATTTTCCTAAGAACTTTATTCTCAAATACTTGTAATCTTTACTCCTCCTTTAAAGTAAAAGTCCATGTTTTGCATTCATGTAATTGGGACACTAACAGTTTTATATTTTTCATTTAGTATTTTTTGAGAGAAGTTTGGATGACAAAAATCATTGTAATACCCTAATAATATGCATTTTCAGAACTGAGCCTATATTTAATTTATTTCTGCACTTCATTCTTATTTGTAATCATTGTTCCTAGATATTTGAATCCAGCCACTTCTTCAAAATTTCCCTCTTTACTGCTACTGACAATAAAATTAATTTATTAATACCAACACCATCACCACCACAACTATCACCATCAACACTACAAGTACCAATACCAGTACAACTACCACTAACACAACCACCACCATCGCAACCGCTGTCAACATCACATGCACTTCCACTACCTTGCTTTTATGATATTTCATCTTAATGTACAAACTGTGGTTATTCCTCATTTTTAAGTACTGTTAATGCTACAATACATGTAATATCTATAAACAAAATCTCCAATTTTTACACCTTTTATGTTGCAGATTAGTATGTAAACTCTTTTATTATTAACTCTAGACTCTAAGATACTGGAAAGTATTCAACACATGTATCATAATAACCCTAATAAACAAAATATATTACCATTTTAAGATTAAGGGGAGAGCAATGTGTGTGTGTGTGGAGGGGGGTAATATAAGAGAAATATTGATAGGCAGTGTTAAAAGAGTAGAGGAAAGTGGCCTGTAGCAAAGAATGAATTAGGGGTCATTTGGTAACAGCATAGATTTTTTTAAATCATTAGAAAGTAACCACTGCTGGGGTAATTACTATATTAATAATTTTGGGTTAAAATAAAATAACATATTTGCCAAATTTCATTCAAATCAATTACGCGAGCGTATAAAAATTCAAAAATTCCCACTGTATTCTGTGTATTCACATTGTCTCCATGGAGGAACACTGTGTTATCCCCATCTGCACCAGCTATTTCACTGCAGATGAATTAGCAATAACCTACTAAATGAATCAACCTACTAAGTCCAGTGATAATGCACAATAGACCAGCGATAACCCGCTAAACAAACATTGTGCCTTGTGTCTTATTCCATCGATTTTTTATTGAACACCAGCTAGCTGAACCCAGAAACATCACAACTCAAAGTATACACAAAGTCAAATGACCTTTCAACTTATCGATTCATAAAACATTCATGATTGACTGATTTGGAAAACGCCAATAACTCAATAATACAATTTTTAGAAGTAATATTTTTTTTAATTTATAATATTTAATTTATGTAGTTATATTTTTACAAATTACAAGAAAAGTAAATAAAATGATGCAGTACGTTTTGTCAGCAATAGCAACCTGTTAATTTAAGAAGCTTTATTTATATTGTATATATGAATAACAACAATTGAATTATTACGAACTTGTATATGTATATATATATATATATAGCATTCATTTTTCTTTTCATATCATATTTGCCTTCATTGCCAAATGTCAAAAATATATTTATAATATCTATATATAAAAGCGTTACTGCTATAAAGTAAATATTCTCTTTAAAAATTTGCTTAACTGTTACGTTAGCCGCGAGATGGCAGTTGGAACAATTTCAGCTACCTCTTGTGTGAATTGAGAATACTACATGTATAAGAAAATTGTATGCTTGTATTGGAATTCTTGAGTAGCTCAGTTGATTAGAGCGCTAAAGGTACAGACTTTAGAGACTCGAGTTCGAATCCCGACTCAAGCATTCATTTTTCTTTTCATATCATATATATATATATATATATATAAATTTGTGGAAAGCAACAGTTGAATTTAATATCAACTCTGAGTTCGTTCAAATGCGTTATTAATACGTTTTAAAGTGTTACTTATAAATGTGATTTATCAATTTAATAAAAATGAAAGTAAGTGACTATAATTTTTAATTTACATAGTAGATAATTTTCGTGCAGACCTTTCAATGAGAAAAATGATCTTATACAACAAGGTAGGCCAACTTCAGATTTACCAGATCTAACAAAAAAAAAATACAAGGCATTAAGTTTTTATATACTATAAGTCATATTTTCGTCATACAGCTGGGGTATTATTAAGTAAATAACAGGTTAAACAGAAGTAGGAACAGAATACTATTACTAGAGGTAGCAAGATAAAACAATAAGCATGTAGCATTTATAATTTTATTTAGAAATGGAACATGTTGTCTAGTAAGGACTGTAAAAAAAATCACCATAATAAAAAATCTTGTTTATTATACAAATTGATTGCAGGCATACTACAGAACTGTAAACATAGGTAAGGTTCCAAAGTACATTGAAAGTTTATAACATATTCTTGGCAAAATAAAATGTTTAACTATAAAGCTGGATTATGGATTAGAAAGGAGAATTTCTTAGTTGTCCCATGTTGAGGTGGCATTTAAAGGTATAGTTAAACTTGAATGGTGGAATTCTCTTCAGGGAGACCACAGGTAGTTAAATTAAGTCCTGAGAATTATAACACATACACTTATTTATCTTCTTTTGGCATTAACACTTTTCCAATTAAGATTGTTCCATTTGCAGCACCAATAAATATTATCTACACTAACAAACTTTTTTTATATTTAATTTTCTGAAGTGATATTTTGAGGTTATTTTAATAAAATTATTTTCAGTCTGATTATCTTACCTCAATATTAATGTTGATTTGTTCTTGGACATGTTTCAAAACAATTCTGTTTTATCATCAGCTTGTCCAGACTTTTTTATACTAAAATAATTTGTATGAATATTTTTAAATATGTAGTTATTCACTATCCTGGTTATTTAATGGCACAATATACATATTAGGTCTCTACCCGATACTAGGGATTCTTATATAACAAATTTTTTATAGTGTACCAAGATGCATCCATCCTCCACGAACATTTGTGAGAAACTGATGAATTGCCATATTTGAAATTTTAAAAAAAAGTATTCATGATATCACGTGACTAAATTCTGCCTTACTATTGGTCCAGGCTTAAATATTGTAATTTCAAAGTCTTTAACCAATATATAATAATAATAATAATAATAATAATAATAATAATAATAATAATAATAATAATAATAATAATAATAATAATATAATAATAATAATAATAATAATAATAATAATATTAATATAATTATTATTATTATTATTATTATTATTATTATTATTATTATTATTATTATTATTATTATTATTATTATTATTATTGTGCACTAATGTGCACATGTAATATCAATAGCTTGAAGTAGTGCTCAATAGTAGACTGTGTAAGCGATTCGCATCTGTACGAACAGTTCATAGCATGCTAGGTGTCACATGGTTTCCCACATCTCTCACACACACAATCAGGTCCAGGTTGATGGTATCCCATTGTTTTAAAGATTCCATGATGGAACCCATGTGCAGCAAAACTTGTCACAGTGTGTCTCAGGTCATAGCCCGCACGTTACAAGTCGTTAGATGTCATTGTATCTGTGGTATAAAACTCGGACAGGATTTCTTCTCTCTTCTCCTCTAGTTCCCTTGAAGGCATTCCGTGGACAGTAGTAGCATCCTAAATCTTTAACCAATCGAATTAAAAATGAGTCAAATAAATATTCAGTTAAGAGTTTGAAATTTTAACAGTTTACTAAATCTTAAATTTCTCAAAATTTACTCAATGTACAAAAGTAATTATCAGTGCAATATCTTTTAATTATTATGACAATTTTTTTATGTATAAGAAATCTTTTAGATTCTTCAGTAAACTTAAACTTTTATTACACATTTTAAGAAATAAAATATTTCCTTTTAACATTTTTATGTTGTCCTAAATCTCCAACTTTAACTAACAAATACAAAGTAAATATTGAAATAAATTTTAATATTGTTCTTATATTATTACATTCTAATTAAATAATACACCGTGTTCCAAAATAATGCACGGGGTTTCAAAATTGTTTAATTTATCTTACATGCTATATATAAAAACAAAACTTACATAGGATTAAAGAGAAACTCTTCAAGTTTTTATACCATGCTTTATAAGTGTTCGATGTGATCACCCTTCATTACACGGCACACATCTAGCCGATAGTCTAATTCCTCCCAAACCTTGGTTAGCATATTTGGAGTAATGGATTCAACAGCAATAACAATCCTCCTTCTCAAGTCTGGAAGGTTGATGGGAAGTAGTGGTATGTGCACATGCACCCCCACAGGAAAAAATCACAAGGTGTGAGATTAGCATGTTGCACAGATTTTTGTGGACTACATATGAAAGATGCTCTGACATTCTTTATTCTTTCATTTGGTGTTCATGGACGTCCTAGACTTATCCTTTTACAGATACATCCAGTTGTTTCTAACTATCTATACCATTGATGACTCTTAACTTTCAGAGGATCAATTCTAAATTGCCGTCGGAAAGCTCACTGCACTACAACAATGGAACAAGACCTCGCAAATTGCAACAAACAGAATGACTTCTGTACAAGAGTCGCCATTTTAACAAATTTAACGATGTGACGTAATAATGACAAGAAATAAATTACTGCATACAGGATATGAAACTTTCACAGATTTTCTTTCATTATAGGAAATAATCACGCATCCAATGTTGTTTGTAAAGCTATACCAACTACTTAATACCCCATCTATTATTTTGGAACATGGTGTATAAATTTAATCAAAATTACAGTGGAAAGTACCACTATGAGATAATTCTCAATTTATAAATGGGTTGTATAAAATGTTTTTAAACTCACCTCATAAAGTTGTGTGTTTTCATGATACCAGTTTCAAAGACCTTTTTGCCTTTATCTTCATTCAAACCCCAACTCTAATATAAACCCTATGTAATGGAAATTGCATCATAATGTGCTTCAAATTACACATCAAAATATTGTATTTATGAAACAATGTCTTATTAAAAAAAAAATATTTTTTCTTTGATTACCCAGCATTTTACAATTATGTTTTGAATCACTCTGGATATATCATGACTTATCATGTAATGCTGGACTGATTTTTTCAGCCACCTCCCACCACTGAAAAGAGAAGAAGACCAGTAAGTCAACCAATTAGATTTGGACCTTGTGACGCAGCAGCAAATGTAGATGTTAGGCAGCAGAATCATCTGCCAGAAATATCCGAATTTACTGCGCAGAATACACAATATGCATCGAGTAGCAGTGAGTATGCCTGTCTATTTGTTTATGCATGCTAAACTCTCAAAACATAGTATCCTGTATTTTGTCTTGTATCCATTGATATCTACAACTTTTCACATCTAAACACGTGTCATATACCTTCTCCGGAGTGTTTGTCTATACTTTTAATGACTGGCCCAGGGTTGTCTGCAGATCTTAAATGACTAAAAAGAATTGTTTCATTTCAAATGTATTTTTCTGTATGCTTATGAGGAGAGAAACTAGAACTCATGTGAGATTGACATGGCTGTGACTTCAAGATATTTTTACTTGTCTAAGAATGAATACAGGGGAAATAAAATAAACAAAACAATATAGAATAGATTAATACCAGACTGAATAAGGTAGTTAAAGACATTAAAAAATAATATAAAACAAAACAAATTTAAGAGAAAGTTTCAAAATACTGACACACAAAGAATTAATGTAAAGCAGAATGATATAAAACAAAAATAATATATAATAGATTAATACCAAACTGAAGAAATAATAATATGAATAAAAAAAAGGTTACTACTTACATTTTATTTTAAAATTTTAAATAATTACTTCAATTACATAGTTAAATATGGGAAATAACATTATGAGGTTCTTAATTCGTAAATTAATGAGTCAATTTTTAACATCTTACCTCATATTTTATGTTTCTTCAAATATGGGAACTAGTTTTCGAGAGAAGGATCTCTCTCATTTTCAACCGACATTATGACTACCGGATTTTCGTTATAATCGTTAGAATCTCCATCAATAACATTGCCATCTGGTGTTGATTTGATGAACTTTGAGATGAGGTCACATTCATCAGGAATCTCGAAATTCATGGATCTAAATTTGTTCTTCTGAATATATATCTTCTCCCAAACTGTCAATTCCAAAGATTTTTCCAAATGTTTTAAAAGTAGGGCTTCTTTTTCAATTTTATGATTCTCCAATAAACTATGTGCTGCAATAGCTGACTTTTCAATTTCACCATTTTTAATATTTCTGAAGTGTTCCTTAGTGCGAGTGTCCAAATTTCTTTTTGTTTTTCTTATGTATACTTTATTGCAGTCCTTACAATTAATTTGATAAATTTTTTGCTATCTGGGGTATTCAATTTCTTATTAGTTATTAATAGATTACCAAGGCTAAATTTGTTTATTGGTGCCAATGTAATATTGAATTTCAAAAAATTATCATCCTGAAATTCATAACAAATTTCAAAAAATTTTCAAGAAATTCAATATTACATTGGCACCGATAAAAAAATTTAGCCTTGGTAATCTATTAATTACTAATAAGAAATTGAACACCCCAGATAGCAAAAAATTTATCAAATTAATTGTAAGGGCTGCAATAACGTATACATAAGAAAAACAAAAAGAAATTTGGACACTCGCACTAAGGAACACTTCAGAAATATTAAAAATGGTGAAATTGAAAAGTCAGCTATTGCAGTACATACGAGTAGTTTATTGGAGAATCATAAAATTGAAAAAGAAGCCCTACTTTTAAAACATTTGGAAAAACATTTAGAATTGACAATTTGGGAGAAGAATTTCGAGATTCCTGATGAATGTGACCTCATCTCAAAGTTCATCAAATCAACACCAGATGGCAACATTATTGATGGAGATTCCAATGAAAATCCGGTAGTCATAATGTCGGTTGAAAATGAGAGAGATCCTTCTCTCGAAAACTAGTTCCCGTGTTTGAAGAACATAAATATGAGGTAAGATGTTACTTCAATTGCTTCCTTAAATCCATCTGTGTTTAGTTTGGGTTAGTTCATTGTATAATTTGTGTCCTAGATATCTACTATCCAACAGTTGTATAAACTTTAGGTACTGGTACATATAGCAAAAAGTGCTATTTTTTATAGTGTTGTAAAAACTTGGAAATTATTCTCTTTAAATAAATTTTTATTTTTATGGAAATAAGTAAGCAATATAGGCTTAAAATTTTGTTCAATATTTTGCATGCAGAATTCAGGATAAATTAATTTTGTAGGGTAATCTGAAGGTTTGTTCAAGCAAATTTTTATAATTTGTTTTTTTGCAGTAATGTTAGAGGACAAACAATAGAATTTGCAATTCCACCCTAACCTAATATTCCTTACAGGATTATCATTAATTTTTGTCTATCAGCTTCTGTTGAAATCCAAGTTTCAGTTGCATATTCACAATAGGACTTATAATAATCCAGTACAAGTTCAATTTGATTGTTCTTGATATTAATTTACTTTTAAATAAATTTTGAGTAATAAAAACTAAAATTGAACTCCATGATATGACATGGCTGGAAGACTCTAGGCCTATCAGCTAACTGCTGGCTTCACATTCAAATGTGTTAGTCTATTATAACTGATATGTAAGGTCATCCTAGCCATTATAGCTATTTTTCTCAAACTGGATCTGCTTCTTTTTTATAGCTACCCAATTTTCTTATGATATGTAGGTAGGCATGAGTTCCATACAGTGTTCAAAATCCATAAATAAATTTCTTTCCTCAAGGGGACTCAAATCAGCATGTTTCCTAGTAGCTCTTCACGAAAGCAGTATGCCATAGACTTAATAGTGAGTGGAGAACATATTTTAATCGACTCACCTCATACATTTTCAAACTTCTTTGATACCGACGGTTTCAGACAATATCATGTCCTTCTTCAGTCATGGCAACCACTGATGAAATTCCGTGATTGTTGATTTCTTTAGTGACATCACCTCTTGTGCTGCCATCTTTCGTTGGAATTATAAACTTTGTAATTAAATTTTTATCCACCGGAATATTGAAATTCATAGATCGATATTTATTCTTGTGAATAAATACAATTTCCCAATTTGTCAATTCCAACCGGTTTATCCAATTGTTTCAAAAGTTTTGCTTCTTTTTCAATTTTATGATGTTCTAGTAAACTATGTGCAGCAATTGCTGATTTTTCAATTTCACAATTTTTAATATTTCTAAAATGTTCTTTAGTGCGTGTTTCCAAATTCCTTTTTGTTTTTCCTATGTATACTTTGCTACAATCATTACAATTAATTTGATAAATTTAATTAATTTTTTTTTTGAATTTTTAAATTTTGAAATAAAGAAAAAAGTTAATAGAAGAAGAAATTCATGAATTTGACTAAAATATGCAAAACAGACACGAAGAACACAATTAATTTTGAAGAAGAAGAAGAAAGAAATGATATATCTGAAAGTTTCCAAAGTAAAATTACACTAAAAGAAGATAATGTAGTTAATCTTTCTAAAGTAGCTTTGAAAAAAGAAGAACTTAGTTTGCTCAATCAAGGTTTAAAAACTTGTATCAATTATTCAGATAATGTTGAAGAATTTGTTGCAGATATTGAAATTGCAATGATAAGTTTAGAAAATGAAGAAAAAATGATCATTCGGAAAGGAAGTGAAAAAATTTTAGAAGAAATAAAAAACACTCCCAAAAATGTATTGGCAAATAAAAATATGACCATTTTAAAAAAGATAAACAACAAAAATATAATATTTTCTAAAGCTGATAAGGGGAATAAAATAGTAATTTTAGAAAAATCTGAATATATCAAGAGGATGGAAAATCTTTTAGAATCAAAAGAATATTTGGAACTGAAAAAGGATCCCCTACCAAAAACTATAAAAACTTTTGACAAAACTTTAAAAGAAATTAAGCATACAATTTCTGATACAGAAAAATGTAAATTGAAAGTCCCAAATTCTTCTAATCCTCGAATGTATGGTCTCCCCAAAATTCATAAAATTGGGAATAAAATGAGACCGATAATTAATAATATAGGGTCCCCGTCTTATTATTTATCAAAATGGTTAGTACAGAAATTTAAAAGTTTTCCAGAATTTGAAAATAAAAGTATTGAAAATTCTTTACAACTAATTGATGAATTGAATAACATTAGAGTGGTTCATAATGATAGATTTGTGTCTTTCGATGTTGTTTCATTGTTTCCAAATGTTCCAATAGGAAAAATGTTATATTTTTTGGAAAAAATGGTTGAGTTCTTTGGTTTTAAATAAAGAAGTAATAGAAGAATACATTAAGCTTACAAAATGTTGTATTGAAAATTCCTATTTTACTTTTAACGGTAAATTTTACAAACAAGTTTCGGGTTTATCTATGGGAAATCCTCTTTCGCCTTTTTTGGCTAATTTATATATGAGTTACTTCGAGTGCCATATCACCAAGGCTTACCCATGGATTTTCAAGAGTTGGTACAGATATGTTGATGATATTTTTTCGATAATAAATTTTAAACATGTTGATGATGCGTTGAAATTACTTAATCTACAAGATGTATCAATTAAATTTACCATAGAATCAGAAATTGAAGACAAAATTCCGTTTTTGGATTTATACATAATTAGGAATGAAAAAACTCAAAAAATTGAATTTGATATATATAGGAAGGGTACACATACTGCTAATTATATTAAATCAACGGGTTTCAATCCACTGGCACATAAACATGCAATATTTAATAGCCTCTTATATAGATTAATAAAGGTCCCATTAAAAGGAAAAAATTTTAAGAAAGAATATGAAAACATCCTAAATATAGCCAGATTAAATGGTTTTAATAAGGATATAATATCTAACAAATTAAAGAAATTCAGAAAGATAAAACAACTTAAAGAATGCTCTACCCTACAAATGGTTAGTAAAGAAAAGAAGAATTTCAAGAAAATTACTTACCATCCAATAGTACATGGGAAATTTCAAAAAATATTTGACAGATACAACATTACTTTGGCACCAATTAATAAATTTAGTCTGGAAAAACTTTTAAATACCAATAAAAAAATCAACATCCCAGACAGTAAGAAATCTGGAATTTATCAAATTAATTGTAATGATTGTAGCAAAGTATACATAGGAAAAACAAAAAGGAATTTAGAAACACGCACTAAAGAACATTTTAGAAATATTAAAAATTGTGAAATTGAAAAATCAGCAATTGCTGCACATAGTTAACTAGAACATTATAAAATTGAAAAAGAAGCAAAACTTTTAAAACAGTTAGATAAACCGTTGGAATTGACAATTTGGGAAATGATATTCATTCAGAAGAATAAATATCGATCTATGAATTTCGATATTCCGGTGGATAAAAATTTAATTACAAAGTTTATAATCCCAACGAAAGATGGCAGTACAAGAGTGATGTCACGAAAGAAATCAACAATCGGAATTTCATCAGTGGACGCCATGACTGAAGAAGGACATGATATTGTCTGAAACCGTCGTTATCAAAGAAGTTTGAAAATGTATGAGGTGAGTCGATTAAAATATGTTCTCCACTCACTATTAATGATATAACCTCATAATGTTTACTTCCCAATATTAATTCAAATATGCCATTGACTGTTCAGCCACGATGCAAAATTCTGTTAATCAACATCTATCCAGTCAATTCTGGTCTGTTATCATGCTTGCCTCTGTTTTTGAGTTCATGGATTGAAACCTGGCCAGGGTCAATGAATTTTTAAAAGCTTCTTTCAGAAGGAATATGAAGCCATGGGTCTTGTGTCAATATGTAAAAGACACTGAGCATATTTGTTGGCTATTTTAGTCCCACATTTGAATTCCAATGCTAATGACATGAGTTGTTATAACCCAAGCAATGATTCCTGACGAATGAAATTTGTAATGAGAGCTTAGATGCGAGTCCTGTATTAACCAGATGTATGTCTCAGCCAATAGGAAGTATGACCACACGTCATTGCTAACTCCCTCGCTAGCGAATATCAAATACAGGCACTGCTAAACATTTTTAAAATCTCACTACAAAAATTAAATAATACAGGTAATCTTTATCGTAGACTGCGATGGGCAGAACATGTGGCACAAATGGGGAATGAAAGACGTGCATGGAAGCTTCTTGTAGGAAAACCAGAGGGAAACACCCAGTTGGTAGACCAAGAATGAGGTGGGAGAATAATATTAACTATGATTTGAAGGAAGTAGATTATACGGGGAATCATTGGAAAACATTAGCTCGAGATAGGGACGTATGGAGAGCTTATGTCCGCGCGGCCATGAACCTACGGGTTCGATAGTGCCAGTGAGTTAGGGCATCTTTATCCGTGGAGGAAGTATATTCGCTGTATATACATATATATATATACAAACACACACACACTGTATTTGGTTTATATCACACTTTTAATGTTTTAAATAACCACTAAATGCCACTTTAATTTAAACAATTTATAGTCTTCCCTGCGCCGTAGCCATGTGATTAAGGCAAGATGCCATGGCACAGAGCTACGAGACTTGCGCTGGTACGAGTCTCTACGGGGGAAGAAATGTTCTCAAGGAATTTCTGCCAGTATGGGACTGATGCCCACCCAGCATCGTGAAGCATTTGGGTAGCTACAATAAGTAGCGGTTCCAGGTTGAGAAGACTAGCTATAATGGCTGGGGGACCCGACATTCACATTGCACTATAATTTTAAGACTTCAGGCAGCAAGTGTTCAAAATATTATAATTAAAGTCTACGGTTTAAAATCTAACATCAACACATCCGTGTCCTATAATTCTCTATGGACTGTACATGTTTTTGTAGAGGAACGGTTTTGTTTGTACACGTGGCAGACAGGGAATTCACAGCTCAGCAGTCTTGATAGACTCTCCCATTGGATTTACGGTCAAGGACATTCTTCAAAATCCCTTGCGCGACCTATAAAGAGTGCTGTTAAATATTAATTGTATATCCACAATTCTTCCCACAATACCATATTCCAATCCTAGCATTTTCTCTGTACAGTATGTCTATCTTCATCTAGGCACTTGAATGTCCAACTAGTATTCTCTTAAACTTTTATAGGAAAAATTACTATGAGGTTTAATTTAAGATTTAAATTAATATTCTTAATACCTCAGTCTTCTAATTATACTGGTTTCAAAACCTAGATAGTTTCATCATCAGTAATTTGACTGATGTTCTGTCATCCAGGAGAACTGCTTCTTACTCCATCTGTTGGTGGACTGATGTACCTCCGAATCAAATCAAATTCTCTGCGAATTTCAAAATTTATTAATTTTCTTTCTTGTTTATTTTTTTTAAATATTGGTAATGAAATTACTGGTGATGAAACTACCTAGGTTTTGTAACCAGTTAAATTAGTAGAAGACTGGACATGAGGTGAGGTATAAAGTATTCTCTTCCCTGTCATTATTTACTTTGAAAATCTTTCCTGGGATTCCTTATTTGATTCTTCCATTTCACATGTCTAAACCAATTATCTTTTTAGTTATGTTTTGTAATGAAATTACTCCTAATCTTTTTTGTAGATAATTTCATTTTTTTAGTCTATCCAGTTCAATTTTTATAAAATGATCTTCATCCATCATGACTTAGATTGATATTTTGATCTGTTCTGGCTTCTAAAATTATTAGTTCCATCTTTTAGCTGATCGTCCTTGTTTTTTTGGTCATTGTGGATTATAATTCAAAATGTTATGAGGTAGCCTTTCTTCATTTATTCTACTGACATGTTCAATCATTTTCTTCTACATTCTTATATTTCGATATCTTCATTTTTAATTTTTATCTAAAAAGGTACATCCTGTCACATATCAGATAAACCTCATTTCTACTGCTTTCACTGTTCTTAGTAAATATTGTAGTAAGAATCTAAACTTTCTGAGCCATACAGCAGTACAAGTATAGTTAAAACTTCTCCAACAGTGTTCAAAACAACACAGAATTATATGTCTTTGTTTGGTTTGAGGAGTGGAAGGAGCAATCCTTACAATAAGGAATGATGATAACAGTGCCGGCTCCTGCTTAAACTCACTGGGGTTCACTATATTAGTCTTAAAATTAGCTATAAAATTGAGGGGTACAAGTGCAAGTTTTGCAGTATTGAATAAAACAGGTTTAAAGTTAAAGTTGTATTAAAAATATTATAGGGAGTTGAAAATTATAACAATCATTCTTTATCTACTCTTAATATATACCTTTTGCCACTAAATAAAATTATGCTTCAAGAATGTAATTATACACCAAACTCTTTCTTTTTTAAGTCACTTATATCCCTTTACTTCTAACTTCAATTAAGTTAATGTAGTGCATAAGAAAATTGAAAGACCCAAATACCATCAGAATTGCCAAAACATATTGTTAATATTATGAATTAAGTTAAGGTTAGTTAGGCCTGAGTGTCACACAATGTTAAACAAAAGAATACAATTTGAACAAATAAAAAATGTAACAGAAAATATTAAATAAAAATACAAGAAAGAAAATTAAAAATAATAAATTAACAAAGAATGTATTCTTAGTTCTACTTTGGCTCTTGATGCTGCAATTACTCAATGGATGCACTTGTAGATGCACAGTTGAACAGATTCTGAACTATGGTGTTTAACAACAGCAGTAGGAAAGCATTTGCTTAATGATTCAAGTCTTGTTCAGTGTTTTATTTTTATATTGTTATTGTCCTTTAGTGGTATAAATAATGCAAATGTTAGTTGGAACAATAAGCTGCATGATACTTGTGCTATTACATTATACTTCAAGACAATGGCCACTTTCATTTTTGGCAACTTTACACTGTTTGCATGCTTTCTTGTGTAGTCTATTTAGAGAGAGAGAAAAATTATGTAAAACAGTGTATTTCCACTGCCTTCTTTGGAAACTTTTAACAGTTATTCTAACATCAATCAAGTTTCTGAAGAAGGTAATGTTAACTGTTACATCACTTCTTCTTTTACTATAAAGGCTATAGTGTGTCCCAATTTCAAATAATATTTCTGTCTATTCCATAAAATTTTCCTACTTGTCCTATTTTCTTAGTAATCTCATGACAACTCTTATGTATTAATCAATTGATGGGAAATAACATGATGAACTTACATTATCAGAAATTGAACTGGAAATATACAGTTCATCTCATAATATTTCCTCATCTGGGTATGTTTCATAGACCATTATCCATAATTTCAGCTAGATGCCAGTGTCATTAAATGACCAACTCAACAGTCAGAATCTAGTTAAGAATGGGAATGATCATTTCCAAAACATGTTCAGGTGAGAAAATATATTATGAAGTGAGGTGTTTATTTCCAGTTCAATCTCCTCAAGATATTTATTTATACACTGTCTAATCCAAATGTTGTCTTTTTTTATTGATATTTAATATCTGATTCTTGAACTAAATGTTAAACCTACAAATTTTAATCGTAACTTTTTCTTAAAATTGTATTTTCATCAAATTTGAAATTGATAAAATTTGATCCACTTGATGAAATGGTATTGAATGGTTAATGTTTTAGAAAGTCTTGAATTTTATTTTATTTATGTTACCTCAGCTTGTTTGTTTGATTGGGAATTTATTTTTTTAAATTTTTTAATTGAATTCTTTTTTTCGTTTTGTTTTCATTTCTTATTTTGGTTTCACTAATTTTAATTTAATTTCTAAGTTATGTTTATTATATTAAGTGAGTTTTAAGTTTTTAGTGTTGGTTTCACTAATTTCTTTAGTTAATTTAAATTTTATTTTTTATATTATAATTTCATGTGTTTTTGTTTTATCACTGTTAGCTAATATGAACACAGTATCATATTTGTTCACAGTTCTGGACGAGGTTGGGTCACGAGGGGGAGAGCCACCCCCTGGCCCTGCTGTGTTGAAGACAAGGAGTTTACCTGCATGGGTGAGATCTAAGTCACGTCCCCTATCTACCCGAGGACGACCTTGCTGAACTTTATGCAAAGGTAAACAGCTCACAAGTTGTTCTAATTCATTAGTTAAAATTTAACTTATTTAATTAATAATAAATATAGTATTTATCAATAATAATTAATAGGAATTAACATTATGAGAAATGTATAAAGAAGAATGAGTCATTTTTTTACATCTTACCTCATAGTTTGTTTTGTTAAACACGGGAACTGCAGTTTTCAAAAGGACATTCCTTCCATTTTCAACCGACATTATGACTACCAGATTTTCATTTGAATCTCCATCTATAACATTGTCATCTGGTGTTGATTTGATGAAATTCAAGATCAGGTCCCATTCATCAGTAATTTCAAAATTTATGGATTTAAAATTGTTCTTCTGAATATATATCTTCTCCCAAACTGTCAATTCTAAAGGTTTTTCCAAATGTTTTAGAATGTTTCCATATTTAACTTTGAATATATCAAGAGATTGAATTAGAAATATATGCCTCACCTCATGTTTTATTTTCTCAAATGGACACGTTTTGGGAACAATTTTTAGATTTTCCCTGAAACATCTGGATGAGAAAACAAAATATGAATGAGGTATACATTTCCAATTTAATCCCTTTAATCTAAAATGTTAAAATATAACAGAGTTCCAAGATGGAACATGTTTCTGAAAGGCCTAAATGATTTTAACTAATTGACAAAGTTTTTAAAAAATCATTTTAGATGAGGACGACTGATATATCAGGTACTACTTAACCCCAATGGTAATTTACAATGAATTTTAGAAGTATTGATTCTTGAAGCTGATATTGATTTTAAATAAATTAATATTTTGCATTAGTACACTGTACTAAAATAGAAAAATAAATTAAAGAAATCAACTACATGCTAACATGTATTCCTCTTGATTTAACAATAAAGTTATTATCTTCTCCAATATTTTTTGTTAGATCATGATTCATATGGAGGGCTTCACATATTTTGATGTGGTGTATATCCGTCATTTGATCCTTCCAGGAAATTCTCGTATAAGACTTGAAAGCATAATGATAGTCCCTTCGATTGGTTGCTGGCCAAAGGAAGGCAAGACCAGTGATGGGGCTGCCATCTTATAGCCTCTGGTCAGGCTTTTCTGGAGAAGAAAAGAAAATAAAGGAAAGAAGAAATGGAAGAAAGGAAAGACTCCCTAGCCCTCGGATGCCCTAATAGCATCGAGGTCGAAAAAAACAAGAGTTAACCAAGAGAGGTTAGATAGTAAAGTTAAAAGAGTGCAAAACACAAGTAAGTGGAAGAAATGTTTTGCTCAGCTTGGGCACCTTGTGGTCGCCATCCACATATCCCCTAGATGAGGACCCCTGAGGTTTAGGAATTATTAATCAAGTTATGAAACCATCCCTTGTACAAAAAAACACCAGATTACGTTTATATAACACTTTGGCTAGACCAGTGTTGACCTATGGTAGGGAAGCATGGACACTAAAAAGACAACATGAAAGCAGAATAACGGCTTGTGAAATGAGATTCATGCGCAGAACAGCGGGTTACACCAGATGGGATCGGAAAAGGAACACTGATATCTTAAAAGAATTGAAGACTATGCCAATTTTGGAATATATTAAACAGTACCAACTAAATTGGAAACACCATCTTGAAAGAATGAGTTCAAATCAGATCCCCAAAGCTGTTTATAATTATATACCAAGAGGACGAAGATCACTGGGCCGTCCTATGAAACACTGGAGGGAAAATTTTCTATAGGATCGTAACAGGCCTTGGCCTAATACTTGGAAGGAAGAAGAAGAAGTATATCCGTTTTTTTTCTATTTAATACCCAAGGCAAAAGATCACAGGGACGTCCAAAAAAGCGGTGGATGGAAAATTCCTCTTTGACACCTTAACAGGCCACATGGCCTAATACTTGCATGGATGATGTATATCCATTTTCAAATTGCAGTTTGATGAGTTGGTTATTCCAATTCTATGAAGATGTTTACACAGGCAATCGTGACCAGTATTCATGCTACACTTGATTTAAAAGGAATTTTCTGGTATCAGTTTTAGATCTTGTAGAATTGTTTTCCAATTAGAGCTATCGTTTGTATTGGTTAAATTGGAATTGTAATTAATGAATATTTTTTTCTCCTTATAGATTCAAAGGGGGTATTTTGGTTAGTTTTAGATTATTTTTTAACTAACACATCACCATTTCATTTCCTTTTATGCCAAGAGAATGGGATCCATTGTCAAACTACTGGTATGTTTTTTCCTAGATTCTGAATTTGATTACTGGCCTGCATTTAACTTGAATATGTTTTATCATTCTTTGAATTCCCTTGATTTCCCCCACCCCTCTCCATTTTAGGATATTTTTTAGGTAACCTTGCTTGAATTGCAGCTTTGAAATTATAGTCCAGCCACCTAGTCTCCAGCCCTGACGTTTAGGTTGTAAGAAGGGTAAAGGGAGAAACTCGCCCTCTGCTGCCAAAAGGAAATAGTCGAGTGAGAGTGAACGTCTGTCACAACCAATCACTGCTCTTGATGATGCTAGTACGGTTTGAAATTGCTCCGATGTTGTCGGCTGAATTTCTGCTAACCACGTAGCTTCAGTGGTACATAAAGCGGCCCCTCCCACTGAAAATCCATATCAGCAAAACTGTCGTGAAAACGTCAAAGCCAGAGACTCGGCGGCTGGACTATAGATAATATGACAATATTTTGCATTGTTGTAACCATATAAAAATATGTTTAATAGAAGCACACAATAACCATACTAAAATAGATTTAACATTTAAATGAAAATATAGTTCTCCAATGGATCTCAGCCAACTATGAGCTGTGAGGTAATGGAAAGGCTGATGCTTTTGATAAAAAAAAAAGATAAAAGTGAACAGTTTTTCATATGCATGAAATGAAAATTTACCACAGCCATCACATAATTTAACTAGCAAACATGAAAATTCAAGATGCAAAAATTCACCCAAACATTTAAAATCAATTACTGATCTACCTTGAAAATCTGTTGTGGCATTGTTCAAACTGGCTACTGGTCATGATTGTCACCCAAAATGCTTTAATTGAATTTACTTACCGGCCTCTGCTAAATATTTGTTGTGTAGAAGAAATGATTATATGGACATTGAACATTTGTAAATCTGTGAATGTCATGAGAGTTTTATGAAATTTACTTCTAAAAATTAGAAAGAAAAAAAATTGTTATATTCTAATAATTAGATAAATGCTCATACACATATTTTTGAAAATTGATCATGTGGTATCACATTTTCAACTATATATATATTTTTATACTATTATTTATTCACTTCATAATTTTGTTTTAAACAAAAGAATATTTATCATTGATTCGCTTTATTAATTTCAAAATACAATAATGTGATTTAAAGGAATTAGTCACAAATTAATTTTTAAAAAATTATAAACTCATCAGAATAAAATCATTTACAGTATTATAGCCTCACTATGCTGGTTGTCCAGCGGCTTGCTTTGCTTCCCTGCAGCTGTTGTATATAATTAAATATGAAGATGCCGACTACCGCCACTATAATAATTTGGCATGTTAATCATTGTCAAGCATTGTCGTACGGCACCCACTTTTATATAAACGGACAACCATCATAATGAGGCAATAATATCAGCTAACATTAATTTACCTTTACTTTTTTTAAATAATGAATCTTAATTATGTGTTTTTCATTACAATATCAATTGTTGAATTAATGAAACTTCTTATTGTGAAAAAATATAAATACATACAATGCATTCAATCAAAATTAGAGGGAAGTAATTTACAATTTTAACAGATATTTAAATCGTGGAGAGTTAAAATTCTTAAAAAAAATGTTTATTCAATATAGAAACTCATATCGCCTTCGTTGACTTCATAAAGGCTTTTGACAAAGTAGACAGAAATATATTACTACACATTTTAGCTGATGATAACGTTCCACAACAATATATTACTAATATCTTCAACATCTATAAAGATAATGAAATCTCTGTTAAACAAGATGGCAAATTATCTTCTTGGGAAAAGATCAACACTGGAGTAAGACAGGGATGTGGACTTTCACCGGTGCTTTTCATTATATACATGAATAAATTAATAAATGAATGGAGGAAAAACACAACGAGGATATATACCCATCAATAGGAACCTCAAACTCGATGCTATTCTTTTTGCAGACGATTTAGCTCTTCTGGCACTTTCCGAAAATGATTTGCAACGATCAATTTATAATTACAAAAAATAGGTGCCAAATTTAATATGGAAATATCAATTAACAAAACTAAAATTATGGCATTTCATAGGAAGGACCCCATACAAAGTAAAATCTGTCTCCAGAATAAAATTTTAGAGAGATCTAATCAATTTAAATATCTTGGATATTATCTCTCTATCTGGGATGAAAAGGATATCCCTGAAAAAGTTACTAGTTATAATAAAAGTTTAGGAATTATTAATCAAGTTATGAAACCATCCCTTGTACAAAAAAACACCAGATTACGTTTATATAACACTTTGGCTAGACCAGTGTTGACCTATGGTAGTGAAGCATGGACACTAAAAAAACAACATGAAAGCAGAATAACGGCTTGTGAAATGAGATTCATGCCGCAGAACAGCAGGTTACACCAGATGGGATCGAGGAACACCGATATCTTAAAAGAATTGAGGACTACGTCAATTTTGGAATATATTAAACAGTACCAACTAAATTGGAAACACCATCTTGAAAGAATGAGTTCAAATCGGATCCCCAAAGCTGTTTATAATTATATACCAAGAGGACAAAGATCACTGGGCCGTCCTATGAAACGCTGGAGGGAAAATTTTCTATAGGATCGTAACAGGCCTTGGCCTAATACTTGGAAGGAAGAAGAATAAAAAAATGTTTAAATAATGTTTTTATGAGTTTTTTGTAATATATATGAAATTCTTCTTGTGATTTAATACTATTAATTGATTCAGTTATTAGTCTGGATTTTAATAAATTAATAATTATCTTTTATTTGTGATGACTGTCACTTCACTTAATTAGGTGAATTCTACATTGATGTTTTTTTAGTATCTTCCTGTTCATCTAGATTTAAATCTTATTGTATGTATTTCACCCATTGTCTTTTATTTGAATGTTACTTCATGTATCTCTAATGAAGTTAACATTTTTCCTCTGTTGTTTACTTTAATGCTAGATATTGAAATGTGGGTATATTTTTAGGTAAACTTCAGCAAGAAGAGGAAGAACAGAATGAGGAATGATGAAGCTGCAATAATTGCTCTGAGCAAGTCTCGAAGTCAGTACCTTCACAAAGACACAGATTCCTTAGTGGACAATGAAGCGGTGTACGATGAAAGGACTGCGCTGTGAGTTATTGTTCTGTTCTGATGACGCCAATTACCTCAACACACACATTTGACTTCAGCAGACGATACAAGTGAAGTTAGTAGACATGTTTTATTAAAGTAGTACGACTGATAGATCGACAATACAAACCATGTCAGTTACATGCTAATGTGGTATTGGTATGTAATTTAGCAAATGGATCCCCAGTTATTTTTGTCTCACAACTTTTCCAGAGCTCGGAATGTATGAAATAAGATGTAAGGACGGATTTGATATCGAACTTTTATGAGAAAAATCACTATGAGGTTTAATTTAAACCTTAAATAGATTTGATATCTTGTGGCTGATAGGATTGGTTGACCTATAGGGCCTATATTGAAAAAAATTGGTTAATTTTGGATTGACTTTTATAGATTTGTCTTTTCTTTTTTTTTTTTCCTTCTTTCAAAAGCACTTGTACATACTATGACACAAAAGCATGCAGTATTCTTCCAACATTTTACATTAAAATAATAGTAATGAGAAACAAGTAATTAAATCAGTGGTGACAGATATTTTTAAGTTAACATTACTATATGCTGGGAAATTGAAGCAATTCAGACTCCTGGTTATCCTTGCAATTAAAAAATTAAACTGCATTTAACATATCTGTTTGTTAAATTATAGAAGTAACCAAATGCTTTATTTTAAAACATTTTTATCAATTTTTCACATTTATGTTTTGTGAATACAAGTGCATTTTACTATTTTTTGACAGTAAAAAAACACTTTATGCTGATAATAAACACTTTTTTCCCCTGATAAAATAAACTTTTTCCCACTTTTTGCCAACCTATCCTGTGTAATGCAATACTGACTTATACAAAACAACCAGTAATACCAGTATCTAGTTTTTCTTTCTTTCTTTCTTTTCCCTAATTTTACCTCCTTTTGTATGTAGTTTTACATGCCCTATGCCATCTGGACTTACACAAGGATACAACCTGTCAGGAGAGGATTTGAACTCTGCTGGATTACATACATACTTTTATGACCACATAGAGGGCTCCTTGGCTGAGTGATTAGTTCAATTCTAGAGCCACCTCTGAGGCAACACAAACATTTAAGACAAGACACACCATTCAGTCATACATTCTTAGTAAAGAAGGTGAATATGATAGGTTTATTATGTAGGCCAGATGGTAATCAGGGACTATTTGAGCCTTAAAATATCCTGACATTTGTCTTACAGGTGAAGAAAACCCATGAAAAAATCTCACCTAGGATCAATTCCGAGCCCACTGTATCTGAAATAATGATGATACCACTAGACCACATCAGTATATTGGTATCTAGTTTTATGGAAAATAAATGTAATTATAATTTCTGCTTCAATTTTATTATTTTTAATAATTGTTATAAATTTAAGAATAAATGTTATTGGATGACAAGACTGCTATTGAACACTACATCTACTGGGTTGATACATATGTAGGAAGTGTGGGCTAGTGGTGGAATCTTCGTCCCATCTCCCTACATTAAAGTCAGTATCTTGGGAAACAAATATTATTTTGTGAAAATATTAAGCAAAATCAGTAATGAATTTTATTAACAAATTTTCCATTTCTAGTGACCATATAGATCAATTTAAAATTTGTATGGTGTGAGTTAAGTCTCGTAGACTGCGATGGGCAGAACATGTTGCACGTATGGGGAATGAAAGACTTGCATGGAAGCTTCTTGTAGGAAAGCCAGAGGGAAAACGCCCAGTTGGTAGACCAAGAATGAGGTGGGAGAATAACATTAACTATGATTTGAGGGATGGATTATACAGGGAATGATTGGAAAGCATTGGCTCAGGATAGGGATGTATGGAGAGCTTATGTATGTGTGGCCATGAACCTATGAATTCGATAGTGCCAGTGAGTAAGTAAGTAAGTATGGTGTGCGTCTTAATGACAAGTATTGTTATGATTTTCAAATTCTAATAAATTTTACCTTATGATGTAATTTAAAATATAAAAGTAGCTGTTCCCTTCCCCTAACTTTGTTCACTTGAAATAATGTCACATGATAAATGTATAGTTTTTTTTTTATTTACGTACTTCATAGTTAATTTCTTAAATTTTTTTGTAAAACCTGAATAATGAGGAAAATGTTCCTAGTGACTGATCTGCAGTTTTTAACCATCATTCAACTACTGTAGAATAAGGAACTGAAAGTCCCAATGGTTATAGGGTACATCCGTGTAATTTGGGCTTTTTAAAATTTTGATTTCCAAGTTTGTTCAATCCCTGATTGTTACGGGATTAGCAAGGCTATTAGCAATACTTCACCCACTGAAACTTGTTTTATTGTATCCCTCAAGATTTTGAGGCAACAAAGAAAATATTATATTGTCCATTTTCACTAAAAGGTTTCAGTTCAAAGTGAAACAGTTTTTGGAAGCTAGTGGTTAAGTCAAGTGTGTGTATTTTTAGTTAAACTGATGCTAATATTTCAAGGTATGTTTTATTAATATTTCAAAATCGTATTTACTAAAATTTTTATGATATATATTTTTTTAATTAAATGATACATGGTGTGTAATTTGGGCCTCATGAGAGTTCTTAATCTGGATCTGAGATAGAGCATTAAATATTTTTTTTAGTTATATATATTGTTAAGAACTAAAATTATTAGCCTATGGTCATAATAATTATAATTATTAATCAAATTATTTCTACTATAATAATTAACATAACTAAAATTATTTTATTTTATTTATTCGTATTATTAAAATTACTTTACTACCAACTAAGTCACTGGCTCTATAGAAACCGTAGGTTCATGGACATAAGGTTATTTTGCTAATATGTTTATTATTTTAGTACTTATTATTTTTACTATTTCTAACATTATTAAATTTAGTATTATAAAACGTTTATATTGTTTAGTGCACGGTAATAATCTCTTATGATTATTTTAATTAATCAGTTAATTTTGTGTTCGACAATAAGTTAGTTCAACTATGACCCACTGTTATTGCTGTTATTATTACTATTATTATTATTATTACTATTATTATTATTATTATTATTATTATTATTATTAATTTATTATTATTAATTTTTATTTTTATTGGTTATATCATTTAATATATTTTCGACTTTCAATTTTTTAAATGTATTTCTTTGATCTGACCTTGTGAATCCAAGGAGTTATCTCAAAAATCAAATATGTTCATTATTTATCTACGTGTATTTACTTCTTGTGTTTTGATAATTGTTTTTTTTTATGTTTCCTGTCTTGTTTTCAGAAACACAAATGAGGACGGACTATACTATAGATTTATAAATCCCTAAAAGAGTGAAAGTGCTATAATGTATTCTCTTACTCATATTTTTAAAATCACTTAAAAAGTAATACAAGTAATTATATTTGCATGTACAACCTATAAGACATCGGCCCAAATTACACGGAATCATTATTTATTTAAACATAAACTTTAAATGATTTCTGGATATTATTATACGACGTAGTTATCATTCAAGCAGTCAGTACTGTGTACTATTCATCAGTTATAAAATTTATAATTTTCAACATAGAATTAAAGGCGTTACTCGAATTTTATAAGTTAAGTGGCCCAAAATACACAACCTTCCCCTATTTGTCTCTATGTCTTTTAAGTTTCAGGTTCAAAACCTAACTGGGGTTTTTTTAAAGGTCATAAAAATCTTGGGTAATTTCCCAAAAAATCTAACTTCTAACTTTGAATCATTTCTGTTTACATTTTGAGTTCACTGAATGATTATTTTCTAGCACATTTTTGTTGTTTTTGAATGAACATAATTATTTTCAAGCTGCTCCTCCATTTCAGTTTAAAACTTTAGTTTTTTTTTTACTAGGGTTATTAATTGTGTTCAGTTTCAATCAAGTTTTAAGAATGTTCAATCTTAAATTTGAAAACCTGACAAAAATAATTATACCCCAGCTGCCGGATCTCCAGCTCTAAAGTTTGGGTTATACGAGGGGTAAAGGGGGAACTCGCCCTCTACTGCCAATAAGGAAATGGTTGTAGTGAGAGTGAATGTCTGCCACAACCAATCACTGCTCTAGAGCATGCTAGTAAGGTTGAAATTGCTGAGATGTTGTCAGCCGTATGCTAGCCGCATACATAAAGTGGCCACTCCCACTGAATATCCATATCGGCAACACTGTCGTGAAAAATGTCAGGGCCGGAGAATCAGTGCTACAGTGTATGTTATACAGGAATCATTCCTTGCATTGTTCATTTAACTAATATCAAAAGAGAATAATTAAATAAGATAGATGCTTAAATAATTTGAGTTAGAAAATGCACGTCTCAGCTCATATTTCTAGTTTCTCGAACACCCAGGGTTTCAACATTCTATGTGTTATTGTCAATTCTTTCTATATGCTCTTGGATATGAGCAAATCATAAGTATGGTTCCTTTAGAAGAGAAATAAATGTATGGTTCCTATGTTGTAGATTTTATGACAATGTAAAAAACCTCAAGGCCTCTGAGCAGAATTTATTGTCATTTCATGTTCAGTTTTGAATCGAGATACTTGTGAGTTGAGATGTTAGAAAGAATTATTACATAAAATATTGCATACCAGTATTATGAAATGGAGAGCTCAGGGAAAGTTGTGCAACATATTGTCTGTTATGTTGAAATTGTTAACAATGATTGACTTTTTTTTATGTCATGGTTATGAAAAGTTTTCACATTTGTAGGAATTGATCATAAAATGTAATTTGATGAAATCAATGTTACAAAGTTGGTATAACAATATGAATAGAAGCATTTTGCTCACATCTATATTTACTTGAATATAAGTCAATCCTAAGTTGCGACACTACAACGACTAGATGGAACTGTAACCTTTTTGAAACTTGCTTTTCAATAAAATCATAATTATTTATATTAATTTAACTTTTCAGGAAATGTTGCAGATGTCTGTATATTTACAATAGATATAAAACTATTATTAGTTCCATCAGATTTTACAGTGTCATCAAATAATCCAAATTGATTAATTACCATACAGTAGTAGATTTAGATTTAGATTTATTGATCTACTTAAACTTAACTCCATGGCAGGTCAGGCCTACAATCCAGCTGCTGGCCTCACATCCATGTGTGCATTTACAGAGGTGGACAATCATCCACAAATACAGGGATGGCATGTAGAGTTCTGCAGTTGTTCAGCTGGTTTTCTCAACCTGGAGCCACTACTTATTGAACTACTCAAATTTCTCATGACACTGGGTGATACCAATCCAGTGAAGAATGAGAATTAAAAAATGGGAATTGAGAAGAATGGGAATTAAAAGATGGAGGACAAAAACATCAGTTCGAAGCAAATAGAAGGTAAATGTGAGGCAGCAATGGTTCTCCAAGATTGTAGTGCTCGGAGTGAGAGAGTTTGTAATAAGTTAAACATTATTTTTTAGTCAGCATTACTAAATTACAGATATGGTACTGAAAGGCTGAAACTGTATGAAGTTTTTTTAATTCACAGTCCCAGGTTGTTATTTCTACATTTCAGGTGTTCTCTCCTGGCATGGCATACTTGTAACTCAATTGTGAGGTTGGAGCACCTGGAAGGCAGAGTTACGCTGCCCTGATGATATGATAGGTGATGATGATGGTAATGGTGTGCCAGGAGAGTCCTTAATCCTAAACTTCTAAAGTGAATATGAATGATGATGTTTATGATGACCATATGATGTTCAGGGACTGTTTGAGCCTCATAGTTCCCCGACATTTTTCTTACAGGTGAGGAAAAACCTCAAAAAAAAAACCTCACCCAGGAAACTTGTCCCTACCAGGTATCAAACTTGGGTCTGTTGCATTACAAGGCAGCACAGTGATGGACTCACTGTCTGAAATGTAGCTGCTGAGATTACAATTGTGTTAGATCAAAAAAGTGACCTAAGTGAAATACTTGCTTTTCCTGAAAATTTGACTTATATTCAGGTAAATATCAATTTTAGGCTATGAATACATGCAGACTCTCAAATTAAGATCTATTTCAACTTTACCAATTTCAATCCAAACCATTAAAATTGTTTATAAAGCTCAAAAAGAGCAAATTTCTTTAAAAAATGTCAAATCCTTGTGATATGTTATGTTTATTATTTGGGGATTCCATATTATAATATAAAGATTATTCACAAATATCGCACAATGATGAAGTTTAGTGTTAAACATTTTTCATCAATATGACCAGTCATTGTCTCTCGTAGCTTTCTTACTCAAATCTGTAGTGATCCAAATGTTATTTTATTTTAAAAGAATTTAATCGCTACATCCCTTCAATTAACCCACTCACCTTGCAAAACATTTCATTGCATATATTTTCAATCATCCTCAACTCTAATACTTTTGTAATATTTTGTAAATCCCTTCATATGTTGAACTATTAGAGAAAAAATCACTATGAGGTTTAATTTAAGATTTAAATTAAAACTATTTCATATCCAGTCCACTAATTAAACCAGTTTGAAAACCTTCATGTTCAGTAATTTGACGACTGTTGTTCTGTCATCCAGGAGAACAATAGTCATAAAATTACTGAAAATGAAACAGTCTAGGTTTTGAAACCAGTTTAATTAGAGGACTGGATATGAGCTGAGGTATAAATAATCTTAATTTAGAACCTTAATATGTGTTATCTTAAAATTTATAAATAGTAAAGGAATATAATTAGCCTTTCGTCCTGTTTGTTATCTCTTATTAATTTTGAATGTTTTTAAATAGAGTGAAATTCAGTGTGACTTCCCTTCTCCACTTTAAAAAGCTCTGAAAATGTAAAGTTGATGTGAGTGGGTTAATTACATGTACAGTCTTATTTATAAATCTAGTGAGTAAAATGACTTTAACTTAGTTTAAATTGCAAATGAGGGAAGCAAGTTGCTAATGTAATTGAAGTTATTTGTTGTAAACGTTATTAGATAAATGCTACATTACTTTCAATTCTCTAAAAGTAACAATTAAAAAAAAAATTTACTCACTAATTACATAAATATTTTTCATTTAACTTTAGGTTAATTTTATATAATTGAAATATGAGTACAAATTAGTTCCACCAAGCAAATTGGCTAAGGCAGTAATGTTTGAAACTTGTACAGCTTCAAATATTAAGGCCAATTCATCTTGTTTTGTTCAGTTTCATTACTAGAACCCATATCATTGTAATTAGAGCAACTATCAATAAGAATTGAATATAAAAAGTCACTTATTTATATTTAATTTTAGGAAGTTATATTTTGAGGTTATTTTAATTATATTATTTTTGGTCTGGACATCTTACCTCAATATTAATGTTGATTTGTTCTTGGACATGTTTCAAAACAATTCTCTGTTTTATCTTCAGCTTTCCCAGACTGGTTTTATTTATGTTGCATTATGTTGCACCACCTGGATGTCGATGTCAGCTCCATCCTGTGGTTGGCCAAAGAACCTCCAAACAAGGTCACCCTCCATCGGAATATCAAAATTCATAACTCTGTTTCTGTTCTTCTGAATATAAATTTTTTCCCAAATAGTCAGCTCGTTTGTATTTTCTAACTGTTTTAATAATTTAGTGTCTGAATTAATATTATGTTTTTCAGACCAAACATGAGCAGCAACTGCAGATTTTTCAATTTCTCCATTTTTAATATTTCTTATGTGTTCTTTGGTTCTAATTTTTAGGTTTCTTTTTGTTTTCCCTATATATATCTTTTCACAACCCATGCATTCAATTTGATATATTCCTGACTTTTTATTTTTATCAGTTTTTTCATTTTTGTTGGTTTTTATTAGTTTATTTAAACTGTAGTTATTTTTTGGTGCTAATTTAATATTAAACTTCTCAAATATATTTTGAAATTTTGATATTTTGAAATATAGGAAATTCACATATCACCCCTGGGTACATAATAAATTTCAAAATATATTTGAGAAGTTTAATATTAAATTAGCACCAAAAAATAACTACAGTTTAAATAAACTAATAAAAACCAACAAAAATGAAAAAACTGATAAAAATAAAAAGTCAGGAATATATCAATTGAATGCATGGGTTGTGAAAAGATATATATAGGAAAACAAAAAGAAACCTAAAAATTAGAACCAAAGAACACATAAGAAATATTAAAAATGGAGAAATTGAAAAATCTGCAGTTGCTGCTCATGTTTGGTCTGAAAAACATAATATTAATTCAGACACTAAATTATTAAAACAGTTAGAAAATACAAACGAGCTGACTATTTGGGAAAAAATTTATATTCAGAAGAACAGAAACAGAGTTATGAATTTTGATATTCCGATGGAGGGTGACCTTGTTTGGAGGTTCTTTGGCCAACCACAGGATGGAGCTGACATCGACATCCAGGTGGTGCAACATAATGCAACATAAATAAAACCAGTCTGGGAAAGCTGAAGATAAAACAGAGAATTGTTTTGAAACATGTCCAAGAACAAATCAACATTAATATTGAGGTAAGATGTCCAGACCAAAAATAATATAATCACTTATTTATGTTGCTATAATGAGAAGTAACAAACATTTTGAGAAAGATGACTTTTTTGTCATGAAAAATAATAGAAAAAAGAACATACTTTTAACAAAGGCATTGAAAGTAGTGTAATAGTCAAGTTGGATGATACCTCTTGTTCTTAATTGTGTCGTTATTATATCAAACGGATTTTAATTGATTTTGATGTTTGTATTGACAATAATTGATTATTGAACACAAAGGAGCCAGTACTGCTTACATAAAATAGTAGTGCAGTTAACCACCGCTTCCTTAAAAAGCTAACAAAAAGCTAACACAGCCTAATCACCTACTCCAGTTAAATTACTCATAAAAAAATCGCACAATATTTAAAGGTTAGGGTGAGTTAGTTTTGTTAACTTTTTAAGCAAAATCATATTCTAATGCCATATTGAAATAACAGGAAAAATAAAATACTGTACGTGCATATATATATATATATATATATATATATACAAGGGCTGTCCCACTCGACTATTGCCAGAAGTAATTATTTATAATACAAGTGGTTAAATTATACTGCTTTTTGAATAATTTGTATTATAATTTTTCACAGGCAAATGATGGTCTTTTAGCTGCAAGAAGTATTTAATGTTTTATCTTATCTTAACAACTTATAATTATTTTCTTTATTTTAGAATGTCATATCATTACATAATATGTAAAAGTATGATTATGTTGTAATAAATATTCTCCAAAACAACCCAAATTGTTTATTATAGTGTATTTACTCTTTTAGGTTGTAGTATATAACAACAAAATGTCTGAAGGTCATGAGCTGACTGACTAATGGTATAATTAGTCTGCACATTTGAAAAATATTCCATACATAAACATCAAAATAAATCACTTTGAAATTAAATAGTAGTTAAATAACCTGTGTGAATGAATGGATAACAATTAATTTAATTTACTTTTAACTTCAAACACTGTATTAGGAGCAATGAGAAAATATTAATAACTTTCAAATGGTTATGACTCAGAATTTTCAAAATTGCTGAGTTGGTGACACTAATTAAAATTACAGGGGTGATAAATAGGAGTGACATGCATTTCTGATTGATTGAGATGATTATGTCCGTTTGTTGAAAGAAATGAACACATTATAATAATTAAATGTTCATCCATTTCTTCTTTCCTTTATTTTCTTTTCTTCTCCAGAAAAGCCTGACCAGAGGCTATAAGATGGCAGCCCCATCACTGGTCTTGCCTTCCTTTGGCCAGCAACCAATCGAAGGGACTATTATTATGCTTTCAAGTCTTATACGAGAATTTCCCATAAGGGAAAATTTTCTATAGGATCGTAACAGGTCTCGGCCTAATACTTGGAAGGAAGAAGAAGAAATGTTCAGGGGTCCTCATCTAGAGGATATGTGGATGGCGACCACAAGGTGCCCAAGCTAAGCAAAACATTTCTTCCACTTACTTGTGTTTTGCACTCTTTTAACTTTACTATCTAACCTCTCTTGGTTTACTCTTGTTTTTTTCGACTCCGACGCTATTAGGGCATCCGAGGGCTAGGGAGTCTTTCCTTTCTTCCATTTCTTCTTTCCTTTATTTTCTTTTCTTCTCCAGAAAAGCCTGACCAGAGGCCATCACTGGTCTTGCCTTCTTTTGGCCAGCAACCAATCGAAGGGACTATTATTATGCTTTCAAATCTTATATGAGAATTTTCCGGAAGGATCAAACTATTTACGCTGGAGGGAAAATTTTCTATAGGATCGTAACAGGCCTTGGCCTAATACTTGGAAGGAAGAAGAAGAAGAAATGTTGAATACACTTTGTGTTTATGTCAATATCTATTTGTCAGCTGATTGAAATATTTGCTTTCATTTGGCATCCTTTGTTTCAATTTGTAGCAGAAGAATAATTCAGTACTGCAACCTTCAAGAGAATGCACTATAGTTGCTATGTTAACATTGCATAACAATTAACTAGAGAATTGTCCAATAGATTAATAGAAATAGAAATTATAATTATTCAGTCGCCATTTACAGAATGGACAACATATTACTTGACTTTACATCTAATGTATTACATTTTCAATATATCAATACATATAGTAAATTTTATGTTGAAGTTTTCAGTTTTATAATTTCTTAGTTTTTTTTTTTATATTCTGTGGCATTGGACAACACCAATGATTCAGATAAATTGCCACAATAATAATAATACATTTATTGGTTGCTAGGCATGCCTATTTTCTTTAACAAATGAAAACTCATTGATTAATAATACATGATGTTGCTGGGATAAGATAAAAGCATTTTAAATTGTTGACAAAATTAATTTTTATTGTTATATTTTTTTTAAATTTCAAAAGGCAAATAGACCATGTTATTGTAGATAAGCTGATGAGATGCCATATCATGTAATTGTAAATATAGTAGAAGCAATATAACAAGTTTTATGTATTAAGACAATACAATTTTATACATTCTGAATATAATAACAACAGAATGTTGTCATGCACATATGTAAATGATTTTGTGTCATTATTCTGAATTTCATTGTTTAATTGTAGAAAAACAAGTACTTTTTTAAGATGAGCTTTATTGAAATTAGGCTAGTTGAGTTTTTAACAAAAACATTGATGTTGAAACCTCATTATAAGACTCCGCAAGGGACCATTATGCAAACCAGTCACTTTACATTGCATAAATAACAGTTATGCATCAGTAAAAGTGATTTGAAGGCAACAATTATAGCGAAGGTGGAAGTGCTTTAGATAGTTTATTGCATTCTACAACACACCCACTTAAACTTAAATATACACTCCTCCTAACACCTCTCTGTATACAATACAAGTACAGTCCACAGCTCAGAAGAAAGCAACCACGAGGAATGTCTTATGCAGCATATTCCGTCATGTGGGATTGTATTAACTGAACCTTTCAGTCTCTCTGCGGTCGTGCTAGTTCCAAGTCCATCAATAGAAATAAACCACACTGATGCGTGACATATGACTGTTCCTTTATTTGTGGGTGTGTTAGGTTGGATTTCCCTCTCGTACTTTTTCCCACACTTGCATTCACTTCATCTGTACACATCATCCACCTAAAGGGTCTGTCAAAGTAGTGTGAATTGAAAATAAAACACTTTAATGCCATCTATCTGCCTAGTGCAGAACCTGAAGCACAAAAGTGCAGGAGGTGGCATTGGAGCACACACGTTTTAGTAAGCATAAAGCTAGTTTTGTTTTCATTATTTTTAAATATTTAAAGATGGTTTTGTTTGTTTAGTTCACACTTATTAAATAGATAATTAAACAAATTTTTAAAAAAACTAGGGAAAAAAACCTTTCAGTGGAGTCAGCACACATCGTGGTAATGATATGTTGGCAAAGAAATGAACTCAAATCAAAAAAACAATTGTATAGATTCCATAAATGAATCAATCAAATGTGTCACAAAAAGGAAGTAAATTCTATTTATGCTTGAAAGTGACTCTAAATGGCAGTTTGCACAGACTCTTAAATATAATTCAAGAATTACTCAAAAGCCACCTGTGGCCATCTGAACATAGAATTGATGTATCGCCACTCCAAACTGCCCACTTTGCATATGAGAACATGAGTACGGAATGCCAAACTTAGAACATACATTCAGATAATATCACCAAATCCTGAGCATTGGTTACATATATTAGACAGATTGGAGAGAGGAGAGGATGTGTTAAATGTGATGAAATGTTATCATTGAAAGTCTTATAAAGAGGTTTTACTGTAAATAAATACAAAATGGAAAGTGTGTGTCTGTGCAATAAATGAAATATTTTTGTTTATTAAAATATTTATGTTACATTATAGTTGAGCTCTTCAAATGCTTCATTTCATTGGCTTAATAATACAACTGGATTAGTCTTTCATAACACTTATGATGGGAATTAACATTATAAGGTTCCATCTCATACACTTCCTGTTCATCACAGCACAGGAACAGTCATTCCTATCTTCAGCCTTTTTTTTACTGGATTAAGTCTGTCTACTATTTACCATTTCCTCTCTTTCTAAAGTTGGCAAGTTCAAATACAGCTGGGATCATTGATTTTTTTATGTTCGGGATCCTGAGTATGATTTCTCTCAGAAGGGAAATAAAGCCATGGGACCCATATCGTAAATTTATTGCACATAAAAGAACCTCAAACCTCTGAATAAAATTTGTTAGGTTTTTCAAGCCCAATCTTGATGAGCCAGTTTTTAGTAATTCCACTGATCAATTTCCTGAATTTCTTACTCCTTACTTTCCAGAATCATATTCCATCCCTTTCACCCAACTTGATTATTTTATATCTCCTTCCTTGTGATTCCCATCTAATGTTTTATATATATATATTTAATTTAATATCTCATGTGTGTCCCCCAACTATTTTAATAGTATCACTAAGTGTCACTCAAACACTAGTTGAAAGTCTTTATTATGCTCTAGATTTTATTGTTAAGCCAGTGATTTGAGAATTCTTGTTTTCCATTTTACATTTTTTTCCCCTTTGTTTTTTTTTAATTATACCTGTTACCAGAAACTTTTTTTTTTTTCCTGTCCTCTATGTCCCCATGATTATATTCCTTTCAATTTCATTTCCAATGTCATTTTTAGAGTGTTTTTTGTACTTATTTTATATGACAGCATAACAGTTTACTATAAAAAATCAAAATGTTGAAATTTGACATGCATTGTATTTGTAACAAATGTAAATTGAGATTCTTTTTCCCACATCCATATTGATCCATATTATATTTTAACTATTTTCTTTCATTACTACAAATCTATATTGTAACAGGTTCTTAACCGCATATTAGTGAGTTTTGGAGTTTTTAAATATAAATTTTTGAAGTTATCCAAACAATTGATGTTATATTTTTTTTTTTTAATATTAATACTTTCCAATATTGGAAAATATTATTTTGAAAAAAAATTGGTTGTTTGAACTGCATGGACCTATGGTTCTAATCAACCAATATGCAATCCATTACACCATTCAAGGCACAATACAAACGTTATCATTTCTTTACAATTCTCTAATCGCCCGAAGGCAGATAGACGATGCTACCAATAGACAATGGATGGTTTCTATTCAAGAAATAATTTTAATGAGAATTTTACACTACCTTTTTAAGTGGTAAAGCTTAAAATTTTTATAGTATACATATTTTTTAATATTATACTTTCCAATACTGGGCAATATTATTTTGAAAAAAAGAAAAATTAATGCTTCAACCCCAGACCTCTGGTCCTATGCACCAGTTCATTACACCATTCAAGACACGATACAAATGTCAACATCTCTTTCCTGATACACAATTCTCTAATCATCCGAAAACAGATAGATGGCGCTAAATAAAAAATATAACATCAAAATATTAAGCTTTATTGTTTAAAAAGGTAGTGTAAAATTATCATAAGTAATGCCACGAGTAATTTCCAAATTATCAATAAATTCACGACTCATGAAGTGAGGAGTGAATTTATTTAGAGAATTTGGAAATCAAGAGTGGCATTTGTTAGGACTATTTAACAAATACAATTAAGCTGTTTACTCACAAATCATTGTTCAACTAAAGTTATTTTAAAATATTTACGTATTTAATGTAAACGGCGATGTTTGAAAACAAATCAGAAATGTGAGGTTATGTTCATTCACTGCAACTAGATCATATTATTTATTGCCAAATAAAATCACAATATTGTAAGAATGTACCCAAGTGGAAAAATAATAAAACACATCAAACTATATATCATAATCAACATTACGGGTTATTCATTTTTTTTTAAACTCAGTAAAATCAAGGAATCTGTTCATTATTTACTATATTCAATGTATTTGTTGGAGAAAAATAATGTTCTGTCCTGTTCAGAACATTAAAAAGGAGGAGCTTTCTTTATCACAAAAGCAGGAGCTGATAAAGAGAAATTGATAAAGAGCGAGGTGAAACACGACTGTCATTGGTTGTAAAACAAAATTCATTGAAACATGATTGGTCATTGACTAGCATTTGCGGAATGAGTTAAATAGTCATTAAAAATACTTCTTGAATAGAAGCCGCCTGTTGGTATTGGTAATGTCATCTGCCTTCAGACGTGTTTATGAGGAAACAAAATGTTGATGAATAGAACCAGAGGTCGGGTTCAAGTCCAAGTTCAAGTGTTAATTTTTCTTTTCAAATTAATATTATCCAAATTTATTTAAGTTACTGTATGTTATAGAAAAACATAAACACTGTGATTTCATTTTTTAATGTAGGAAATTCTTTCTCTTTTACAAGAAATTTTCACTTATCAAACAAATTTATATACTATTCAGAATTTAAAAAAAAATTATTTAAATGATGATCATCCAGAAAATTCTAGGCAATATAGTTTGCTTTAAGTGTTTAATAAATAATTGGAAACAAAAGATGTGGTGCACTTATTAACAAAATTGTTAAGAAATAACAACACTATGAGGTTTATTATGAAGAGCTAGATACAACTTGTTTTCTCACCTGGATACACTCGAACAAAGCATCATCGTCATTCTGAACTAGAATCCAACTTCTTTGTATTGAATGTTTCCCTCTTGTAATAGACCTCATGAAAATGATTTATTCATTAAATTTGTCTGAGCACCGCCAGAGGGCAAACATATACAAGACTCAACATAACATTCAGATTGTACTCGATAATGGTGATGATGCTTCGCTGAAACATGTCCTGGTAAAAAAACAAAATATGAGGTGAAGTGCATATTTACAAATCCAGCTCTTAATGCTATTTCATCCTTATTTTTCTTATGTGTAGTTTTTATTGCATTAGGCATTTCCTGCAAGCTTTAATATATCTCTTGTTTCAAATTTTATTCAATTTAGTTTATTTGTAGAGAGAAAGGGCTATGACCCTAGTCATCACTACTTTGCTGCTTCTTTAACCATGCTTCAAAATTATTTATATTCAAACATAGTGACATTTTTAACTGCAAGGCACAGATATTGATGCCAGAATCCAGAAATGGCAACCTACTTTACAGAGCAGATGGACTCTTGATTAAGAGTGGAGTGGAGTGAGGCGGGTCACAGTGCAGCAGGCAGGTAGTGAGGGTTATCCAATCTATCGAGTCTTCCCTATAGTCTAAATGACAGATTTGCCTTACAGTTAAAAATTACAGATTTTTTTTGGCATAAAATGATTGACAGTTCCCTAGTGGACTAGTGGTTCCAAGGTTTGCAAGTTGAAACCTTGCCATGATGTATTTTTTTAAGGGTGTAAGATTTTTGAGTAATACCTTCCTTCAAAAGCATATAAAAGAACTTGAACCCTGGAATAAGAGGCCTCTGAATAATATTGTAGTTCTGGGTATGAAAAAGCAATCAAATTTCAATCACCTTAGCTGTCAAAAGCATTGTTTGATAAAAACTACCAATTAGAATACAAATATCAATTATAAACTTTACACCTCACCTCATAAAATATATTATGGCTATTTTAATTTGTTAGTGTCATTTCCATGAATATTTGATAAAATATTTCCTACCTACATAACTAACTCACTAGCACTATTGAACCCTTAGGTTCATAACTGCACAGACATAAGCTCTCCAAACATCTCTATCCTGAGCTAATGTTTTCCATTAATCCTCTGTATAATTTACTTCTCTCAAATAATGGTTACCACCTCATTCTTGATCTACCTACTGGACACCTTCTCTCTGGTTTTCCTACAAAGAGTTCCCATTTGTTTCACATGTCCTGCCTATTGCAGTCTACCAGACTTAACTATTCTTATTACATCTGGTTTCCCATAAAGATCATATAGCTCACTGTTATACAGCATTCTCCATTCACCTGTCTCTTCATTTTTTCTTTAGTCCAAAAATTTTCCTAAGAACTTTATTCTCAAATACTCGTAATCTTATCTCCTCCCTTAAAGTAAAAGTCCATTTCTACATCCATATAATATAACTGGCAGAAAACAGTTTTATATATTTTAAGTTTAATATTTTTTAGAGTAGTTGGGACGACAAGAGTCCCTGTATGCATAATAGCATCCTTTTCCAAATTGAGCCTATGTTTAATTTATCTGCGCACCTCATTCCTGTTTGTAATTATTGATTAAGTATTTGAATTCAGTCACTTCTTCAAAATCTCCCTCATTTATCATTAACTGTCCATTTCCATTATGTAATGTATTTCTATGTGTGACAATATATTACGTTTTACTGATGTTTATTTCCAGCCCCAAGAGAGTACCAGTACCTTTAATAAAACAGTGTGTTGTAACGATATGGGAGAAGTTGGTGTTGGTGACATATTTAATTACTTCTTTATAAATTTGTCACTTTGCAACTTTATACTGTTAAATATATCAAAACTTGTAGTGACTTCTTTAATTTAAATCATGAGGATTTATAATTGTATTTATTATTTTTAGATAATTATAAAACAATTGCAAAAAAATTAGGTACAATAAAGTAATTGAAATAAATGTAACCAAAGTGCATCTTAACTAAATAGGAAAACTTGGAACAAATTTATTTAGAATCACGAATAATTTTAATAAATTTTTACTGACCTAGTCATACAAAAATGTTTGTAATTTTTAGATTTTAGTTGATTCTAGGTACTGGATTATGTTGCACTAAACAATATGTTAAACAACAATTGATAATCAAATACAGAGATCTCCAAAACTTGTTAGTGGTAGTGAAAATGTATTATTTTTACTTATCCTCTCTAATCCTTTGACATAAATGAATCAATCATACTGAAAAGATCTGACAAGGAAAAAGTTCTTAGTCTCATTGCATGATTCTGATTTCTACATAAAATAGGGTAAATATGCCTACCTTTATGATATCTCTAATTCTGTGATAAAATTTTAATTTGTTGTAACGGAATTAAATGTTTTAAAAAGTAGTTCCTGAGTTACTCCAGATATGGTATAAGCTTTCTTCTTTCCATTTTATTGCTTTGCCCACTTTTTGAAAATCAATATAAAGCCTCAAAAGCCATATTGATATTGAAAGTGGTTGAAGAAATAATTTTTCTCTCTCTCGTGACTGTTTTTGAAGAAGTGTTCTATATTTTGGGTAAGTTACATAACATAATTAATAGGCAGAAATTCATGACATACAAAATAACAATGTACATTCTGCTGAGAGTCTTTTAGTGGAATTACTGCTAAGATACATTACTTTATTTTGCATATTATGAATTTCTGCAAACTTATACCCTGACTTCATTATTTATATGTGTTTGTGGTTTTAATTAGACGGATCTGCATTCCAGATTGATTGCTGACAATTTTAGCAGAATTGCTATTAAGGTACATACTAGTGGTCGCCCAACGGATGAAATTCAATCACAATTCATTAAATTTTTAAATATACATCATTGTGCATTAATTTTCAATTTATTTTAAAAATATGAACAATAGGAAATATGTGATATAACTTGGATAAGCCATATTTAAAAAACAATAACGCATCATTTGACATTTATATATTATTTATACTATTTAAATTTGCATTTGGCCTATTATTATTCTTTTTCTGTCACTCTGTGTCGAGGCATAATGGAAGTAGGTGCAAATATCTAAATATAAAAAAAAATGTAATGAAATTACTGAAACCAAGATTAGACAGGGTTTAATTTAAATTTAAATAATAAAATGTACTCGCCTTTTTAAACCACTAATAATAAATATGCGAGAGTCAATTCACATGCTGCTGCACGATTTTCTTTTTTAAAACAATGCACTTTCAGTATGAACGTAAACAAATGAATGAATACAAAAATGAATGAGTAATACACACAAATTCCTTAGAGACAATTTATTTTATTTTGTTTAATTTAATTTATTTGTAACACATATTATACATAAATTTTATTTTTCTGCACTCCTTCTCTATATGAACTTTAATTATACAAATATCACACTCCTCTGTCCGCACAATGTGCTTAAAAAGGAGTACAAAGTTTTTTCTTCACGTATTAATATATAGATTCTAATATTGCATTTTAATATCAACTGAATCAATTGATACATAAGTCTTAACAATATAAAAGGCTAGGGATGGTTGAGAAGCTTCTTCATATATGATTTTTGTATATTTTTCTTATAATATAGCTTTATTTCTCATATTTAACCATGTGAATGCAAACAGTAAGAAGAAAATTCTTAAGAATATTAATAAGCTCTCATATTATTTACATGACTTAGAAATCAGTTATTAACAGGTCTATAAGCGTACAGTAACTAAGTAGGCATTTGAATGAAACCCATTTCCTAAAATAATTTCTTAATTGAGGACGTCACCCTAACAAAGATGTGATGATCTGAAATAAATGAGGTTTAATGTTTAATACATAACTTTCATTCAAACTGGAAAATAGAGTATCTACCTTGATATACACAATACACAAACAAATTGTAGCAACATAATATATTAAAATAATAGTAATTTATTTTAATTTCTGTGCACACCCTTTTTAGGATGAACATACAAGTTAGATGTAAATTTTATTATTTTACATAATCTCACATATAAGTTTTGAATGCAACCCATTTAGAAAACGAAATATTAACACCTTTTCCTAATTAGAAATACAACTCAAAAAATTTGCTCTCTCAATGTTTTTGACTAAATATAAAAGTTCTTGAAGCCATTGGTAATCTAAAGTTTGAGAAAGTTAACAAAATAATAACTGTAAGTTGTGGTTCATATTTAGCACATGATGGTCACTTCGTCTTCAGTTTGTTCAGCAGGAGATCCTTATTTTGCCTCTTCTATTAAATATTCATACCACTTCCTTGAATCTTTATTCATGAAGGGAAACAAATCCCTAATATATTTTTCCTTAGTCTGTTTAAGCAGAACACACTTCATTTTTGGGGGTGTGACATTCTTGAGTTTACATGTTACATACTCTCTTTTCCAAAATATGATTTTGTTGAATGTATTACAATATGATTTAGAAGCAAACACTCTTCCATTTAATTTGGTTTACAGGCTTCTTTCTTCCGATGTTGCTTTTCATAGTTTCAGAATTATTATGGAATTGCAGCATTCTTTAATAAAGCTCACACAGCTGCAAGTCTAGTGCAACGTAGTACACTTGTACTCTTTCTTCAGGGAGCTCAGATGTACACAAAATTTTAATAAATGTTAGAACAAGATCAGTACTTCAAGGGAAATGCAATCACCCTAAAAGGATGTTTACCACTACAAGTCGATGATAGGGTATTCCTTAAATTAATGAGATTTTTCTGTATTTCCAATTTTCATTGTTATTTCCCTAAAATAAGAGTATTATTATTATTATTATTATTATTATTATTTCATGCTTATGTTTATACAGGACAATACTTTTGCTGCAAAATAGGACCAGTATATTTAATTGCTCAGAAATTTCATCACCAAGTGTATTCTTAATATTATTTTTTATGTTAAATTTATTTTTAGAGGGAAAAAGGCTTAAATATTATTAAATGTTGTTTGATATCACTTACGACATTTTTATATTTTCCCTCATATAACATAATATTGATTATCAACTTAAATAAACAGAAAATTCAGTTTTATTTTAAATTTATAATCACGGATTTAGGAGCTATATCACATATTTAGGAAACCTTGTCTTGGAGAAAAGGATGAGGCATTTGGGGACAACAGTTCATCGGTTTGGAGTGAATTTTATAAATAATCTCATGGAAGGTTCATGTTATGTTCCTGTATTCATATTTTGTCACTATTATCTAAAATGTTACATTTGCACAAAAAAGTAAAAAACTATCACGGAATTAGGCATCTTACCATATATTCTAACAGAAAAAGAATTGTCCAGAAGTAAATAAGCACACATTTCCCAGTGAAATTTATTGACAGTGCAATGTTATTGATAAAATATTTTTAATTTTTGAGTTTGTGTTACATGTTTCCAGTTTTGTAAGAATAACAAATAACATTACAAAAATTATATTCATAATTGTTTTTATCTGTTAATATACGACAAACCAGAAGAGTGGTGATTGGATTAGAAATTTTAAACTGGTCTAATGTTTTTTTTATACTTATGGGTATTCATAGTGATTTAATACATTTGTTTTTTCCATATTTCAAATATATGTGATATCTTTTCATATTTCAGAAAAAAAATACATATATTTACATAATAGAATATTTTATTTTAAATATATTTTATGTTTCAAAATTATTATTGTCAGATGAAACATCTTAAATTTATTTTACTTGTATGTATTTCAAAGCCTTTTCTTTTTTGTTTCTTTTTTTTAATTTGTGGAATTTTTAAAACCATGTTGTGTTACATGCACATTATTTTCTTTATTGTTAAGCCTCGTCAACAAACTCCTCCTTGTTACCTGACCTCAGCAGGTCTGGTCCCGACAATTAGAGTCACAGTTTAATATGTTCTATTCAGTAGTTCACAAACTCAACAATCTTGTATGAGATTTGAGTGTGGTTCATATGTTTGTTCATTTGATATCTTACATAATTAAAAAACCACCAGATCATAAATTGTTATCTGTAAAATTATGATTGTATGCAAGTGATTTTCCGAATGAAGTAGTGTCAACAAATACTAAAGTAAGTTTTGTACCTTCCAGAAAATGTTTGCACTGTTTCTATAAAAAAATTTAGTTCTTATTTTACTCCATATTTTATCACATATTTAGCCATTTTTATTACACATAAATCCTAGTCCTGTTTATAACAATGGATTTATGAAAACCGAGTCTAGGCCAGCTCTGAATAAGGTCATGACATGAAGTGGAAATATCAGTTGAAATCTATCGGATGAGACAACACAAACTATAATGAAATTAGTTTATTTTAGTACATTTCCAGTTTTATAGGCGTGATTAACCTATTAATTTTTTTATATAGTAAAATAATTTTTGCATTTCCTAAAAATTGTAAACAATTATTTTCTAGTAATTCTCGCTGATTCATATAATATCTCAAACTTTTATTATTTTAAAAAAAAGGTTTTTTTTTTCCTTCCGTGTTTTCTTTCTGAAATTGATTACATTAAATTTTCAAAAGCGATGTTATATAATTTCTGAATCAACCATCATCATCAAATCATTATTATTATACATATTACTACTATTATTATATTATGACTATTATATTCCTTATTATTTTATTATTATTCTATTATTATTATTATTGTTATTTTATTATTTTATTAATTATTCTTAATTCTTCTTTTATTATTATTATTTATTATTATTAATTATTACTTAGGTATTATTATTATTATTATTATTATTATTATTCTTTTAATTATTATATTTTATTATTTTTTTTATTCTTATTTTTCTTATTTTTATTTTTTTTTATTACTTTTATTCTTTTTATTTTTTTATTCTTATTCTTATTTCTATTCTTATTATATTATTCTTATTCTTATATATTGTATCCTATTTACGTCCATCCTACCTTTATTAAATGCAGTTAAGTTTTGTTAGTTCATGTCTAACTTAGAGGTGAGTAGGATAATTCCACAATGGATTCTATAATTTAATTTGTTAATGTGACTTAATTAGTTATATTATCATTGATAACTTAGAAACTAAATTATAAAAATCAATAAATAATGTATAAAAAATGAACTAGGCCTACAATAATTTTCTATCTGTATGTTCAAGTATTTGTATATTAGAAGTGAAAATTTTTAACAAATGAAAATCCTATTATAGTATTATCAAATTGATTTGTTGTGATTGCTCTACTCTCCCGTCCCAGATCCTCAAATAAAAAGATTATAAGATAATATATGAAGATAAACTAATAGGTTTTGATGCTCATAAATAAAATATTAAGGATTTCATGTCAACTATTAAAAAGTAAGAATGAGTCATTAGCATAAATTATAATTTATTTTCTTCCGCCCAACAGAGATTAGGCCACTAAACCTGCTCTGAGGCTAATATGTACTGAGTTTCATTGCGAAAATTCCAGCAGCTAGAGCTATTTATAAATTTATATTACAGATGAACTCCTGATTTAGCTGGTTAAGGAACTCGACATTACTTTTTATAGTTCATTGTTATACGGTATGCCAAAAAAAAAATTATAGCCGTTACATTGTTAACACACACACATAATATATATATTATATATATATATATATATATATATATATATTCTCTTTAATTTGCTTACTTGTTATAGCAGGTGGTAGTGAAGACCGAGTTCTCACTACATCTCGTAATAATGGAGAATATATATATAAGAAAAATAAATGGTTGTATTAGATTTGCCCGATGGTGTACCAATACAGAGGTCCAGGTTCAAATCCTGTCCAAGCATGTATTTTTCTTATGTCATATATATTATTGTTATAGTTGTACCAGATAGGATCGATGAAGATCTGTAAACATTTTTCACAAGAACAACCTTAATAGTTTCATTCCTTCGGAATTCGGTAAAAAGTAAGCCACATGTGGTGAAAGTGAGAATCTTCTTCTTCTTCCTTTCCAGGATTAGGTCAATGCGATCAGTTCCGGTCTCAAGTCCATTGTTTCCTTGGCCGTCCCAAACATCTTTTTCCATGTGGTTTGTAGGCGTTGATCTTTTTGTCCATTCTGTCTAAATATTCTTTCCATTGGTATTGAAAATATCTCCAGTTCATTTCTTATTGATTCATTGTGTAATCTATCCATGCGTGTACATCCTTTTACAGATCTTAAAAATTTCATTTGAGTGGCTTGAATGTGTGAGATATATTTTTTTGTAAGTACCCAAGATTCAGATCCACATAAAAGAACAGGAACAGCCATAATTTTATAAAACCTGAGCTGAGTTTCTCTTCGAGTCTTTCGGAGGGTTCTTCTTATGGTGCCACACATCATTTGATATTGGTTTAATTTATTGTATATATCTCAATCATAGCTATATGTTATATCTGAACCAAGATAGTTAAAGTGTGCTATCTGTTCTATTATTTCATTATTGATTACTATTTTTGCTCTGACTGGCAGTTTGCCCTGAAAAGCCATAATTTTAGTTTTTGAAGTTGATACTTTGAGACTATAATAGAGTCCTAATTGATTCAACATGTAAATGGCTCTTTGTAAATCATCCTCTGACTTCTGTATAATTACCAGATCGTCTGCATACATTAAAATATTCATATACATTTCCTTATTAATTTGTATTCCTATGGGACTTGATTTTTTCCATTTTCGTATAACCTCGTCAAAATATGTATTAAACAATGTAGGTGATAATGTACACCCTTGTCAAACTCCTTGATTTATTAAAATTTCTTCACTGGAATAATTATCTAAATTAAGGATAATTTTTGTGTCATTATAAAGACTTTTTATTCCTTCTACAAGTTGAGCCGGGTACCCTCTTGCATTTATTATTTCCCACAATTTTCTTCTAATCACCTTATCAAAGGCTTTTTGAAGATCTACAAAAGCTAAAGATGTGGGTAAATTGAATTCTCGTCTCTTTTCTATAATCTGTCTCATAGTGAATATATTGTCAGAGCAGAACCTTCCTTGTCTAAACCCATTCTGTTCTTCTAGAAGCAATGCATCTGCTATTGGTGAAAGTGAGAAAGTTACAGTTTTATATGAATGTGTGTTCTATTGCCATCTGCTGCACTTTCCGTGCTTCGGGTTCCGCGATAAATGACATTAATGTGGTGTATTTCGATTTATGCAGTACTTGGGCATACAACTTTACGTAGATAATGTATTGTGTACAGAGAGAAGTACAGGATTTTTAAACAAATTTCTACAATCTGCATTTTACCATGTGGGTATATCGCAGGATATTTAATCTAAGAAATGCTAAGTGTTAAAATGTGAAGAATATTGGTCCTTCATTGATAAAGTGTTTGATCACTTTAGTCCTGTTCACTTATAATGTTTATTCTAGCGTCTTGAAGATTTCATTCATGAATTGAATTGTTCATGGCATTTCGATCACTTTGTGCAGCATTATGTTGGGATTCTTCATGTGGGCTGGTCTATGTGTTTTTTATAGAAGTTTGCAAAGATTGTATATTTGTGTATTTGTGTAGGGTAAAGTGTATTGTATGAGGGATGATGAAGAAAAGGAGAAGATGAAATGCAGTGGCGGCAAGTAACCTACTCCTGTCGGAAAGCACCAAGAAGGCCACAGGTTTCATGTCCCATCCGACGGATATATGGCTTTCAATAGTACCGGTACCACATGCCTTCTCAACCTATGTAATGTGGAGGAATTTCCAATTTAATGAAAATATCTGGTTATGAAATTGAAAACTTTACATTTTATTTTATTTTATTTTACAATTACAATTTCCAACTTTGTCGGGTACCAAACCCAGTCCGACTAGTCAGGATGCATTCATGCTACCACTTGAGCCAGCATGGCAAAAAGGAAGAAAAATGAGATTAAGAAAAAGTAAAAGAAGAACAATGGAGAGAGAAAGAATACAAATTTTAAACGAAGATGAAGAAAACAGAGAAAAAAACTATTGATTTTAGTTTAGATGGTATTGAGTAAGTCAACTTGGCTTTGGTAGACTCCAAAAAAATCGAAAATGTGGATTTTTTTTTGTAAAATCACTAAGATTATAGCCTTGGAATACCCAAATGGGAAATTTTGGTCCTAGACCAGATTTTTTTTGCATTAGAAATCCCGGGCACACCCTCTAGACTGAATTCATATAGTTTTCGAAATTTCGAAACTTTTGAATTTTTTTGTAAAAGCACCAAGACTCCAGCCTTGGAATACTCAATTGGGAAATTTTTGGATTTAGACCTGAATTGTTGCATCATAAATCCTCTAGACTGAATTTTATTATTTTTCAATTTTCGAAAATGTTGACATATTTGTTAAAAAAAGTTATAGTTATGGAATTCTCAATTGGGAAATTTTAGATATAGATCGGATTTTTTTTTTGCATTGGAAATACCAGACACATCCTTTAGACTGAAATTTTCCAGTTTTGAAATTTTCGAAAATTTTTACTTTTTGGTAAAGACACCAAGACTTGTATACCCAATCTGGAAATTTTGATTTTCGACCGGATTTTTTTTTTGTATTAGAAATCCCGTACACAGTGTCTAGAATTATTTTTTGCAGTTTTCAAAATTTCGAAATTTTTTACTTTCATGGTCAAAGCATTAAGTCTCTAGAATTGGAATATTCAATCGGGAAATTTTGATTCTGGATCGGATTTTTTTAATTATAGATAATGGACACACCGTCTACACTGAATTTTTTTAAATTTCCAAAATGTTGACTTTCTTTGTTAAAACACTTACGGCCGGTATTCAAGAACCAAGCTCTCTAGGCCATGCCACCTCAGTCTTCCGTAAGCTGAGGCACTTATCTTTCAATTGTTCCTGGATTTTTAAATAAATATCTTGTTAGCACATGATGTTGAACAGAGTTGGCCAGTTCTGCATGACCTACATAATTAACCACGGAGAGACTGACTGAAAGTCGCTCTTCGTTGAAAGTTTGGTTCTTCAATACCGGCCTCAATTCGGAAATTTTGCATTTAGATCGGATCTTTTACATTATAAATTCCGGATAAATTCTCTAGACTGAATTTTTACAGTTTTCAAAATTTCGATTTTTTTAAATTTTTTTGTTATAAGCGGGGTTCTAGTAAGTGAAGTTAAGAATGCACGGACTACAAAGGAGGGAGGACGCACCTGTGACCGTGCAGTGTTCAGTATAAATAAAATGATGTTCGGTGGAAGGCAAAACAATTACACCAGGATAAGGAATTATAGAAGGAAGCAAACAATCGTATGTTTAGTTATTTGTAGTGTGCAATAAAACTATTGATTTTTGAATAAGCGTTTAATGTACAAAACTATTTTCTCAATTGTAATGTACAATAATATACTTCCGAAATACACAGTTATTTACTACTCTGTATGCAGCGAATAAATTAAACAGTCGTTAAGAAACACGCTGTTATAGAACGAGTCCTGCGCAGTACATACTCCGTGTGGCAGGTAATATGAAGCGTCTGTTTACTTATTCAAACCCCGCTCCCTGGTTATTAGGTTGCAATAATCAATAACTTTTGGATTTAGACCGGTTTTTTTTTCACCAGATATCCGGGACACACGATCTACACTGACGTTTTCAGTTTTTAAAATTTCTAAAATTTTGTTACTTTTTGTGAAAACAACAGAACTAATGCCTCGGAATACTCAAAAGTGAAATTTTGGATCCTTACTGGATTTTTTGCATTAGAAATCCCGGACTCGCCCTCGAGACTGAATTTTAGCAGTTTTAAAAATTTCGAAAATGTTGACATATTTGGTGAAAACACCAAGATTACACCCCAGGAATATTAAATCAGGGAATTTTGTATGCAGACGGATTTTTTGCATTAGAAATCCCGGACACGCCCTAGAGGTTGAATTTTAGCAGTTTTCAAAATTTCGAATATGTTGACATATTTGATGAAAACACCAAGATTACATCCCAGGAATACTGAATCAGGGAATTTTGTATGCAGACGGATTTTTTTCATTAGAAATCCCGGACACGCCCTTCATACTGAATTTTTGCAGTTTTCTAAATTTCGAAAATGTTGACCTTTTTGGTAAGAACACCAAGACTATAGCCTCGGAATACTCAATCAGAAAAGTTGTATTTAGACCGGATTTAATGCATTAAAAATCCTGGACACACCTCTTGACTGAATTTTTTTGCAGTCTTCAAAATTTCGAAAATGTTGACTTTTTCGTAAAAACACAAATATCAGGAAATTTTTGGATTTATACCGAAATTTTTGCATCAGAAATCCCGAAAAATCCCTCTAGACTGAAATTTGCAATTTTCAAAATTTCGAAAATGTTGACATATTTGGTGAGAACACCAAGATTACACCCTATGAATACTGAATCAGAGAATTTTGGATGTAGACAGGATGTTTTGTATTAGAAATCCAGGACACGCCCTTTACAGTGAATTTTGACATTTTTGTTAAAAATACAAATATCAAGAAATTTTGGATTCAGACCGTATTTTTGCATCAGAAATCCCGGAAACGTCATCCAGATTGAATTTTTGGAGCTTTCAACTTTTCGAAAATGTTGACTTTAAAAAAATGAAACAAAACCATAGTCTTGGAATACACACAATAGGGAAATTTTGCATATAGACCGGATATTTTGTATTTGAAATCCCAGACACATTCCCTAGACTGAAATTTTGCAGTTTTCAAAATTTCGAAAATTTTGACGTTTATGGTAAAACACCAAGACTTGCCAAGAATACCGCAAAAATGTTGGTATGAGACCGGAATTTTTTGCATTAGAGATCCCGGATAAACCGCCTAGAATTAATTTTGTAGTTTTCAAATTTTCGAAATTTTTTTTACATGTTTTGTGAAAGCACCAAGACTATAGGGGAAATTTTGGATCATGACCGGATTTTTTGCATTAGAAATCCCTGACACATCGTCTAATACTGAATTGAATATTGAATCAAAACTTCGAAAATTTTGACTTTTTTTTGTTGTTGTAAAAACACTAAGACTATAACGATTGAAATACTTAATCATGAAATCTTCTATTTAGACTTTTTTTTATTTTTTTGCATTACAAATGTCGGTCACAACCCTATGGACTGAATATTTGCAGATTTAAAATTTTGAATGTTTTTTTTACCTTTTTGTAAAAACACCAGGACTGTATATATATATATATATATATATATATATATATATATATAATTTTTCCCTATTAAGTATTCCTAGGCTATATATATAATATATATATATATATATATATATATATATATATATATATAATCCTAGGAATACTTTATCGGGAAAAATTGGATGTAGACCGGATTTTTTGGCACTAGAAATCGCGGTCACACTCTCTTAACTTAATATTTGCAGTTTTCAAAATTCCGAAAATTTTAACATTTTCGGTAAAAACACAAATATCAGGAAATGTTGGATTTAGACCAGATTTTCTGCATTAGGAATTCCAGAAACACCCACCAGACTGAATTTTTAGAGCTTTCAAATTTTCGAAAATTTTGACTTAAAAAAAAAAACCATAGCCTTGGAATACACAATCGGTAAATTGTTTTATATAGGCTGAATTTTTTTCATTGGACATCTCAGACACTCCCTCTAGACTAACATTTTAAATTTTCGAAAATGTGGAAGTTTTTACTGAAAAGACCAAGAAGAATACCCAATCGGGAAATTTTGATTTTAGACTTGATTTTTTGCATTATAGATTGCGAACAAACCGTCTAGAATTAATTTTTCAGTTTTCAAAATTCTGAAAATCTTTACATATTTGCTGAAATCACCAAGCCTTGGATTACTCAACCGGTAAATTTGATCTAGACCGGATTTTGTCAATAGAAATCCCGGATAACTCTTTAGACGGTGTCCTAAATTTCGAAAAATCTTTACATTTTTAAAAAACGCTAAGACTCTAAGGCTGGAATTATTAATCAGATTTTTTTATCAGAAATACTGGACAGACCCTTCAGACTGAATTTTTGCATAACTGTAGGCTTCCAACGACCAGCCAGTCTGCAGCCGACTGTTGAGGAGTTCACAGAGAGCACGCAGTATCTCCTGATGATGTCTACCGCAGCAGTAGACGAAACGTCGATTAGAGAACGACTGGACCACGGCCTATATGCCCGGAAGACGAACCTAATATGAATTTTTGCAGTTTTCAAATTTTCAAAAATGTTGACATTATTGTAAAAACACCAATACTATAGCCTTGGAATCATGAAATATTGGATCTAGAATTGATTTTTGCTTTTGAAATCTCTGACTCATCCTCTAGACTGAATTTTTGCAGTTATCAAAATTTCGACATTTCTATAAAAAAAAACATCGGAAAATTTTGATTCTAGACTGGATTTTTTGCAGTTTTCAAAGTTTCTAAAATTTTGAGTTTGTAAAAAACACTAAGTCATCCTTGATATACTCAATCGGGAATTTTCTTTTATTTAGACCGGATTTTTTGCGTCAGACACCGCAGACACAATCTTTGTACTAAATTTTTGAAGTTTTCAAAATTTCGAAAATCTTTACATTTTTGGTAAAGTCACCAAGACTACAAACTTTGAATACTTAATCGGAAAATTGTGGATTGAGATCGGACTTTTTGCATTAGAAAACCTGGATTAACCCTAAGACTGAATTTTTGCAGTTTTCAAAATTTCGAAAATGTCGACTTTTTGTTTAAAAAAAGCTATAGCTTTGGAGTACACAATCGGTAAAATGTTGGATGTAGAATGATTTTTTGTATTGGAAATCCTAGACACACACACACTATAGATTGAAATGTTGCAGTTTTCAATTTTTTTTAATTCTAACACTCGGAAAATTATGGTTTTAGACCGGATTTTTTCATTAGATATTACGGTCTTACACAGAATTTTATTTACTTCTTTTTTTAATTTTGAATTTTTTTTTTGTAAAACGAGACAATGGCCTCAGAATACATAAACTGGATATTTCGGATCTTGACCGTATTTTTTGCATAGTAAGAAATCCCAGAAACACCCGCTAGACTGAATTTTCGCAGTTACCAAAATTTCGAAAATTTTGACATTTCTGGTAAAAACACCAAAATTATTGCCTAAGAATACTAAATCGCGACATTTTGGTTTCTAGCGGATTTTTTACATTAAAAATCCCGGACACGCCCTTTAGACTGAATTTTTACAATTTTCAAAATTATATTTAAAAAAATCATTACTCAGGAAATGTTTGTTAAATATCTGATTTTCTGGACTGAATTATTACTATATTCAAAATTTCGAAAAATTGTACACTTTCGGTGAAAGCGCCAAGACTACATCCTTGGAATGCTAAATCAGGAAATTTTGGATTTAGACCTGAATTTTTGCATTAGAAATAATTTATTTTGAAATAACGGACACACAGTCTACACCGAATTTCTGCCATTTTCAAAACTTCGAAAATGTAGACTTTTTAAAAACTCTTAAGAATACTCACCGTATTCACTGAATATTTAGTTTCCAGAATTATGATTTTCTTTTTGAAAAAACACAAATAATTTTAGCCTGGGATTAACCGATCGGGAAAATTTGCTTTTTAAACCGGAATTTTTTGCATTAGAAATCCCAGACACACCCTCTAGACTGATTTTTTTGTTTAGTTCTGAAAATTTAGAAAATTGTTACTTCTTGTAAAAACAATAACAATATTGGAATATTCATTCGGGAAATTTTGGATCTCGACCGGATTTTTTGCATTAGAAATCATGGACACACCTACCACACAGAAATTTTCAAGTTTTCAAAAATGTTTACATTTTTGATGAAAAACAACAAACTATACACTTGGAACATTCAATGGGGATTTTTTTATCTACACTGGATTACTTGCATTAGATATTCAGGATACACCGCCTACGCTCAATTTTGCAGTTTTCAAAATTTCGAAAATGTCGACTTTTTGTTTAAAAAAAGCTATAGCTTTGGAGTACACAATCGGTAAAATGTTGGATGTAGAATGATTTTTTGTATTGGAAATCCTAGACATACACACACTATAGACTGAAATGTTGCAGTTTTCAATTTTTTTAATTCTAACACTCGGAAAATTATGGTTTTAGACCGGATTTTTTCATTAGATATTACGGTCTTACACAGAATTTTATTTACTTCTTTTTTTAATTTTGAATTTTTTTTTGTAAAACGAGACTATGGCCTCAGAATACATAAACTGGATATTTCGGATCTTGACCGTATATTTTGCATAGTAAGAAATCCCAGAAACACCCGCTAGACTGAATTTTCGCAGTTACCAAAATTTCGAAAATTTTGACATTTCTGGTAAAAACACCAAAATTATTGCCTAAGAATACTAAATCGCGACATTTTGGTTTCTAGCGGATTTTTTACATTAAAAATCCCGGACACGCCCTTTAGACTGAATTTTTACAATTTTCAAAATTATATTTAAAAAAACCATTACTCAGGAAATGTTTGTTAAATATCTGATTTTCTGGACTGAATTATTACTATATTCAAAATTTCGAAAAATTGTACACTTTCGGTGAAAGCGCCAAGACTACATCCTTGGAATGCTAAATCAGGAAATTTTGGATTTAGACCTGAATTTTTGCATTAGAAATAATTTATTTTGAAATAACGGACACACAGTCTACACCGAATTTCTGCCATTTTCAAACAAAACTTCGAAAATGTAGACTTTTTAAAAACTCTTAAGAATACTCACCGTATTCACTGAATATTTAGTTTCCAGAATTATGATTTTCTTTTTGAAAAAACACAAATAATTTTAGCCTGGGATTAACCGATCGGGAAAATTTGCTTTTAAACCGGAATTTTTGCATTAGAAATCCCAGACACACCCTCTAGACTGATTTTTTTGTTTAGTTCTGAAAATTTAGAAAATTGTTACTTCTTGTAAAAACAATAACAATATTGGAATATTCATTCGGGAAATTTTGGATCTCGACCGGATTTTTTGCATTAGAAATCATGGACACACCTACCACACAGAAATTTTCAAGTTTTCAAAAATGTTTACATTTTTGATGAAAACAACAAACTATACACTTGGAACATTCAATGGGGATTTTTTTATCTACACTGGATTACTTGCATTAGATATTCAGGATACACCGCCTACGCTCAATTTTTGCAGTTTTCAAAATTTCGAAAATGTCGACTTTTTGTTTAAAAAAAAGCTATAGCTTTGGAGTACACAATCGGTAAAATGTTGGATGTAGAATGATTTTTTGTATTGGAAATCCTAGACATACACACACTATAGACTGAAATGTTGCAGTTTTCAATTTTTTTTAATTCTAACACTCGGAAAATTATGGTTTTAGACCGGATTTTTTCATTAGATATTACGGTCTTACACAGAATTTTATTTACTTCTTTTTTTAATTTTGAATTTTTTTTTTGTAAAACGAGACAATGGCCTCAGAATACATAAACTGGATATTTCGGATCTTGACCGTATTTTTTGCATAGTAAGAAATCCCAGAAACACCCGCTAGACTGAATTTTCGCAGTTACCAAAATTTCGAAAATTTTGACATTTCTGGTAAAAACACCAAAATTATTGCCTAAGAATACTAAATCGCGACATTTTGGTTTCTAGCGGATTTTTTACATTAAAAATCCCGGACACGCCCTTTAGACTGAATTTTTACAATTTTCAAAATTATATTTAAAAAAATCATTACTCAGGAAATGTTTGTTAAATATCTGATTTTCTGGACTGAATTATTACTATATTCAAAATTTCGAAAAATTGTACACTTTCGGTGAAAGCGCCAAGACTACATCCTTGGAATGCTAAATCAGGAAATTTTGGATTTAGACCTGAATTTTTGCATTAGAAATAATTTATTTTGAAATAACGGACACACAGTCTACACCGAATTTCTGCCATTTTCAAAACTTCGAAAATGTAGACTTTTTAAAAACTCTTAAGAATACTCACCGTATTCACTGAATATTTAGTTTCCAGAATTATGATTTTCTTTTTGAAAAAACACAAATAATTTTAGCCTGGGATTAACCGATCGGGAAAATTTGCTTTTAAACCGGAATTTTTGCATTAGAAATCCCAGACACACCCTCTAGACTGATTTTTTTGTTTAGTTCTGAAAATTTAGAAAATTGTTACTTCTTGTAAAAACAATAACAATATTGGAATATTCATTCGGGAAATTTTGGATCTCGACCGGATTTTTTGCATTAGAAATCATGGACACACCTACCACACAGAAATTTTCAAGTTTTCAAAATGTTTACATTTTTGATGAAAACAACAAACTATACACTTGGAACATTCAATGGGGATTTTTTTATCTACACTGGATTACTTGCATTAGATATTCAGGATACACCGCCTACGCTCAATTTTTGCAGTTTTCAAAATTTCGAAAATGTCGACTTTTTGTTTAAAAAAAGCTATAGCTTTGGAGTACACAATCGGTAAAATGTTGGATGTAGAATGATTTTTTGTATTGGAAATCCTAGACATACACACACTATAGACTGAAATGTTGCAGTTTTCAATTTTTTTTAATTCTAACACTCGGAAAATTATGGTTTTAGACCGGATTTTTTCATTAGATATTACGGTCTTACACAGAATTTTATTTACTTCTTTTTTTAATTTTGAATTTTTTTTTTGTAAAACGAGACAATGGCCTCAGAATACATAAACTGGATATTTCGGATCTTGACCGTATTTTTTGCATAGTAAGAAATCCCAGAAACACCCGCTAGACTGAATTTTCGCAGTTACCAAAATTTCGAAAATTTTGACATTTCTGGTAAAAAACACCAAAATTATTGCCTAAGAATACTAAATCGCGACATTTTGGTTTCTAGCGGATTTTTTACATTAAAAATCCCGGACACGCCCTTTAGACTGAATTTTTACAATTTTCAAAATTATATTTAAAAAAATCATTACTCAGGAAATGTTTGTTAAATATCTGATTTTCTGGACTGAATTATTACTATATTCAAAATTTCGAAAAATTGTACACTTTCGGTGAAAGCGCCAAGACTACATCCTTGGAATGCTAAATCAGGAAATTTTGGATTTAGACCTTAATTTTTGCATTAGAAATAATTTATTTTGAAATAACGGACACACAGTCTACACCGAATTTCTGCCATTTTCAAAACTTCGAAAATGTAGACTTTTTAAAAACTCTTAAGAATACTCACCGTATTCACTGAATATTTAGTTTCCAGAATTATGATTTTCTTTTTGAAAAAACACAAATAATTTTAGCCTGGGATTAACCGATCGGGAAAATTTGCTTTTAAACCGGAATTTTTGCATTAGAAATCCCAGACACACCCTCTAGACTGATTTTTTTGTTTAGTTCTGAAAATTTAGAAAATTGTTACTTCTTGTAAAAACAATAACAATATTGGAATATTCATTCGGGAAATTTTGGATCTCGACCGGATTTTTTGCATTAGAAATCATGGACACACCTACCACACAGAAATTTTCAAGTTTTCAAAAATGTTTACATTTTTGATGAAAACAACAAACTATACACTTGGAACATTCAATGGGGATTTTTTTATCTACACTGGATTACTTGCATTAGATATTCAGGATACACCGCCTACGCTCAATTTTTGCAGTTTTCAAAATTTCGAAAATGTCGACTTTTTGTTTAAAAAAAGCTATAGCTTTGGAGTACACAATCGGTAAAATGTTGGATGTAGAATGATTTTTTGTATTGGAAATCCTAGACATACACACACTATAGACTGAAATGTTGCAGTTTTCAATTTTTTTTAATTCTAACACTCGGAAAATTATGGTTTTAGACCGGATTTTTTCATTAGATATTACGGTCTTACACAGAATTTTTATTTACTTCTTTTTTAATTTTGAATTTTTTTTTTTGTAAAACGAGACAATGGCCTCAGAATACATAAACTGGATATTTCGGATCTTGACCGTATTTTTTGCATAGTAAGAAATCCCAGAAACACCCGCTAGACTGAATTTTCGCAGTTACCAAAATTTCGAAAATTTTGACATTTCTGGTAAAAACACCAAAATTATTGCCTAAGAATACTAAATCGCGACATTTTGGTTTCTAGCGGATTTTTTACATTAAAAATCCCGGACACGCCCTTTAGACTGAATTTTTACAATTTTCAAAATTATATTTAAAAAAATCATTACTCAGGAAATGTTTGTTAAATATCTGATTTTCTGGACTGAATTATTACTATATTCAAAATTTCGAAAAATTGTACACTTTCGGTGAAAGCGCCAAGACTACATCCTTGGAATGCTAAATCAGGAAATTTTGGATTTAGACCTTAATTTTTGCATTAGAAATAATTTATTTTGAAATAACGGACACACAGTCTACACCGAATTTCTGCCATTTTCAAAACTTCGAAAATGTAGACTTTTTAAAAACTCTTAAGAATACTCACCGTATTCACTGAATATTTAGTTTCCAGAATTATGATTTTCTTTTTGAAAAAACACAAATAATTTTAGCCTGGGATTAACCGATCGGGAAAATTTGCTTTTAAACCGGAATTTTTGCATTAGAAATCCCAGACACACCCTCTAGACTGATTTTTTTGTTTAGTTCTGAAAATTTAGAAAATTGTTACTTCTTGTAAAAACAATAACAATATTGGAATATTCATTCGGGAAATTTTGGATCTCGACCGGATTTTTTGCATTAGAAATCATGGACACACCTACCACACAGAAATTTTCAAGTTTTCAAAAATGTTTACATTTTTGATGAAAACAACAAACTATACACTTGGAACATTCAATGGGGATTTTTTTATCTACACTGGATTACTTGCATTAGATATTCAGGATACACCGCCTACGCTCAATTTTTGCAGTTTTCAAAATTTCGAAAATGTCGACTTTTTGTTTAAAAAAAGCTATAGCTTTGGAGTACACAATCGGTAAAATGTTGGATGTAGAATGATTTTTTGTATTGGAAATCCTAGACATACACACACTATAGACTGAAATGTTGCAGTTTTCAATTTTTTTTAATTCTAACACTCGGAAAATTATGGTTTTAGACCGGATTTTTTCATTAGATATTACGGTCTTACACAGAATTTTATTTACTTCTTTTTTTAATTCTGAATTTTTTTTTGTAAAACGAGACTATGGCCTCAGAATACATAAACTGGATATTTCGGATCTTGACCGTATTTTTTGCATAGTAAGAAAATCCCAGAAACACCCGCTAGACTGAATTTTCGCAGTTACCAAAATTTCGAAAATTTTGACATTTCTGGTAAAAACACCAAAATTATTGCCTAAGAATACTAAATCGCGACATTTTGGTTTCTAGCGGATTTTTTACATTAAAAATCCCGGACACGCCCTTTAGACTGAATTTTTACAATTTTCAAAATTATATTTAAAAAAATCATTACTCAGGAAATGTTTGTTAAATATCTGATTTTCTGGACTGAATTATTACTATATTCAAAATTTCGAAAAATTGTACACTTTCGGTGAAAGCGCCAAGACTACATCCTTGGAATGCTAAATCAGGAAATTTTGGATTGAGACCTGAATTTTTGCATTAGAAATAATTTATTTTGAAATAACGGACACACAGTCTACACCGAATTTCTGCCATTTTCAAAACTTCGAAAATGTAGACTTTTTAAAAACTCTTAAGAATACTCACCGTATTCACTGAATATTTAGTTTCCAGAATTTATGATTTTCTTTTTGAAAAAACACACAAATAATTTTAGCCTGGGATTAACCGATCGGGAAAATTTGCTTTTAAACCGGAATTTTTGCATTAGAAATCCCAGACACACCCTCTAGACTGATTTTTTTGTTTAGTTCTGAAAATTTAGAAAATTGTTACTTCTTGTAAAAACAATAACAATATTGGAATATTCATTCGGGAAATTTTGGATCTCGACCGGATTTTTTGCATTAGAAATCATGGACACACCTACCACACAGAAATTTTCAAGTTTTCAAAAATGTTTACATTTTTGATGAAAACAACAAACTATACACTTGGAACATTCAATGGGGATTTTTTATCTACACTGGATTACTTGCATTAGATATTCAGGATACACCGCCTACGCTCAATTTTTGCACTTTTCAAAATTTTGTACTTTTTGTATTGTAAGCCTATGTTTTCACTTTACAGAGATTTAGCCGCTCTCCCCCTACAGGGAAGAATTTGAACCATACTAATTTAGTTACACTTGTTTTCGTATAGATGTCATTTTGAGTGGTATGTGATCAGCGTTCCGCCTCAAAATTTTGTCATTTATTTGTAAAGACACCAAGATACCTTGGAATACTCAATCCGAAAACTTTGGAACTAGACCGGATTTTTTTTTCTTTACAAATCCCGGACAAGCCCTCTAGACTGTATATTTCCAGTTTACAAAATTTCCAGAATTTTGACCGTTTTGGTAGAAACACCAAGACTTGGAATACTCAATCGGGAATTTTTTTGCGTTAGAAATCCCGCCGGACACAGTCTCTAGACAGAATCTGTTCACTTTTCAATATTACCAAAATTTTGACATTTTTGTTAAAAAAGAATTGAATGCCCCAGGTTGTCATTCCGACATTTTTGGTGTTCTCTCCTGGTAATGGCTTAATTGTAACCCACTTCTGAAATTGGGGCGCCTAGAAGGCGGAGTTACGTTACCCCGATGATATGATGGATGATAAATGATAATGAAGCGCCAAGAGAGTTCTTAACCTAAATTCCAGACCATGGGCAACCACAGGAAAAATTCACATGATTTGACCGGTAATCGAACCCGGGACCCTCTAGACTGAATTTTTGCATTTTCAAATTTTGGTGAAAACACCAAGACCATAGCCTTAGAATACTCAATGGGGGAAAAAATATGTATTTAGACCGGAATTTTTGTATTACATAACTTGAACACAACCTCTGTACTAAATGTTTTATGTTTTCAAAATTTCGATAATTTTGACCTCGGTGTACTCAATCGGGAAATTTGGATTTAGATATAATTTTTTTGCACTCGAAATCGTTGATAAGCCTTGTAGATTGAATTTTTTAGTTTTCAATTTTTGTTAGGAATCGATAATTGCAAAAATTCAGTCTAGAGAGCGAGTCCGGGATTTCAAATAAAAAAAATCTGCTATATCCAAAACTTCCCGTTTGAGTATTCCAAATCTATAGTCTTGGTGTTTTTACAAAAAGTCAAAATTTTGAAAACTGCAAAAACTCAGTCTGGAGGGTGTGTCCGGGATTTCCGATCCAAAAAAAAAACTGTCTATATCCAAATATTTCCTGATTGAGTATAACAACCGTATAGTCTTGGTGTTTTTACAAAAAAAGTCAAAATTCTCGAAATTTTGAAAACTTAAAAAAAAATTCAGTGTAAACTGTGTGTTCGGGATATCTAATACAAAAAACCCGGTCTAGATCCAAAATTTCCCGATTCTGTTTTCCAAGTCTTAGTGCTTTCACCAAATATGTAAACATTTTCGAAATTTTGAAAACTGCAAAATTAATTCTAGACAGTTTATCTGGGATGTATAATTTAAAAAATCCGGTCTGAAACAAAGTTTCCCGAATGGGTATTCTGAGTCTATGGTTTTGTTTATTTAAAAAATTAATAATTTTCGAAAATTTAAAAACTAAAAAAAATTCTGCTGCAAAAAATCGGGTCTAATTCCAAATTTTCCTGATATCGGTGTTTTTACCAAAAATGTCAACATTTTCGAAATTTCGAAAACTGCAAAAATTCAGTCAAGGGACTGTGTCCGGAATTTCTAAAGCAAATAATCCGATCTAAATCCAATTTTTCCCGATTGAGTATTTGTAGTCTATAGTCTTGGTGTTTTTTATATTTTTCAGACGAAAAAAGTCGGCCTAATTCCAAAATTTTCTGATTCAGTATTTCGAGGCTATAATCTTGGTGTTTTTAACAAAAAGTCAAAATGTTTAAAACTAAAACTGCAAAAATCCAATCCATAAGGTGTGTCCGGGATTTCTAAAGCTAAAATTCCGGCCTGAATCCAAAATTTTCCGATTCAGTATTCCAAGGTTAAATCTTGGGTGTTTTAACTAAAAAAATTCCAAACTTCGAAAACTACAAACATTCAGTCCAGCGGATGTGTCCGCGATTTGAAATGCAAAAATTCTAAGGCAAAATATCCGGTCTAGATCCAAAATTTCCCGATTGAGCATTTTTTTACAGAAAGTGACATTTTCGAAATTTTAAAAACTGTAAAAATTAATCCGGGATTTATAATGCAAAAATCCGGTCTAAAATAAAAATTTACAGTTTGGGTATTCCAACGTGATAGTCTTGGTGTTTTTACCAAAAAAAAAAAAATGTCAAATTTATCGAAAATGTATTTTTACAAATGTGACAAAATGTTCGAAGTTTCAAAAACTGCAAACATTCAGTGTAGACGGTGTGTCCCGGATTTCTCGCGCAAATAAACCGGTCAAAATCCAAAATTTTCTGATTTAGTATAGTCTGTGTTTTTTTACAAAAAATGTAAAAATTTTCGAAATTTTGAAAACTGCAAAAATTCAGTCCGAAGGGCGTTCCGGAATTTCTAACGCAAAAAATCCGATACATACTTAAAATTCCCTGATTGCATATTCCAAATCTTAGTGTTTTTACAAAAAAACTCAATTTTTTTTTCGAAATTTTGAAAACTGCAAACATTCAGTGTCCAGGACTTCTTTCTAATTTTAAAAAATCCAGCCTAGTTTCTAAATTTCCCGATTGAGTATTCCAAGGCTTGGCGCTTTTTCCAAAAAAAAAAACACATTTTCGAAACTTTGAAAACTAAAATATTAATTCTTCACGGTGTGTCCAGGATTGATAATGCAAAAAATCCGGTCTAAAACCAAAATTTCCAGGCTATAATATAGCCTTGGAATATATTATAGTCTTGATATTTCACCAAAAACATCGAAATTTTCGAAAATTTGAAAACTGCAAAATTTTAGTCTAGAGGATGTCTGGATTTTCCAATGCAAAAAAAATCCGGTCTACATACAAAATTACCCGATTGCGTATTCCAAGGGTGCGTCCGGGATTCCTAATGAAAAAACCCTGCAATAAATCCCAAATGTTCTGATTTTATATGCCAATTTTTTTTACCAAAAGTGTCCAAATTTGCAGAATTTTTATAAACTGCAAAAATTACTGGTATTTATTAACATGGCTGAAGCATGTATCTTGCAGTGGAGAGTGGAAACATTGTCAAGAATATTAATATATATGGAGCTGAATCATAGATTACGTCTAAAGCTAATGAATCTTCACTGCAAACTTTTGAGAGGAAATTCTGGAGACAAATTTCTAGCCCAATAAAATATAGTGGAAGACAGAATAATAATGATTCAAGAGTTAAAACAATTCAGTGATGGAGAATATATTGGAAGGTTCATTAAATGTAGACATTTGATGTAGCTGAGTAATGCCAAAAGAAATCCTTCATAGAAAAATGGATGGTAAAAGAAAACATGGAGGACCAAAGAGGTGGTTGTAATCCAGGAAAGAATACTTGAAGATAAGAACTACACTGTACTCCCAGAGAAAGGAAATTCCAGCAAGGAATGCGGCTTATCCGAACGCCATGCGAGTCTAGTTTGACATTTAAAATTAGTGTGAGGTCAAATGAGTATAACAGTCAAATTAACGCAATATACCTCTGATCTTAGATATTTAATATTCACCATTTCTCACCGAACGACAAATTATATTTGAAGAGAAAAATATATATGCCTGAATCGGGATTTGAACCCGATGTTTCTAACTCTAGAGCGCTAGTGTACAGAATCAGAGACATTTTTCTCTTCAAATACAGGGTTCCCACAAATGCTCTTTCGGGTTTCGAACACGTGTAACTTGCATTTAAATAAATTTACAAACATGAAACTAGCACTAATGGAAAGATAAACTCAAAACGTTTTGGTTATAGCATCACAGTTGGCAACAATGAAGTATAATTACATACAACATTGCGTATTGTTGGAAGTGAGAAAACGGCTGGTATAGAGGATAGGCGAGCGTTCTATGTTCTCGATTATATACTTGTGTCCAAAAAGTTAAGGATAATTAGTTCATTTGCCGACTTATTATAAAGCATTTGTCAGAATAATACAAAATTTGGTAAGGGTATGTCACAGATAATTAGAAACATGGCACGAAAGAAACAATGGCATGAATACGTCATTCACTTGTCATTTTCACAACAAACGAAAACTGCATTTCAGAATTCGAACATAAAAGTTGAACAACAATGGTTCAAATGATTAGTATGGGGTGTGATTACCCCTGACAGCTACACAAGACTCACATCGACTTGGCATGCTAGTGATGAGGTTGTTCAGGAGTTCGATGCTCAGCAAATTCCACTCCTCATGAAGAGCAATGTGAAGGTCTTGAAGTGTCCTCGGAGGAGGCTGACGAGATGCAATTTGTCTCCCTAAGGCATCCCATGCATGCTCTATAGGATTCATATCCGGAGACCTCGCTGGCCACTCCATACGCTGGATATCTTCCTCCTGAAGAAACTCATCCACCAGTTGTGACCTGTGAGGTCGGGCATTGTCATCCATGAATATGAATTCTGGACCCACAGCTCCCCTGAAAAGTCTTACACGAGGTTCCAGGATCTCTTCTCTATACCGCTGAGCATTAACAGTGCCACCTGCGAAGATGTGAAGCTCTGTGCGTGCATTCATCATTATACCTCCCCATACCAGGAGACCACCGCCACCAAATGGATGTCTTTCCATGATGTTCATGGGGTTGTAACGAGTTCCTTGCTCCCTCCAGATAGTCACGCGATGCGAATCACAGTTCAAGCTGAATCTGGACTCGTCTGTAAATAGCACGCTGCTCCACTGATTTAGAGTCCAGTCGCGATGTTCCTGACTCCACCGTAAACGTGCTCTCTTGTTATCAAGGGTGAGTGGGACGCACACTACAGGCCGTCTAGCATACAGACCAGCAGCTCTGAGTCTTCTATAGACAGTTGTCTGGATACTCTGATACCTGAGGCGGCCGCAAGTTCTGAACTCAGTTGTCTGGCAGACATTGTTCGGTTTCTTCTTGCAGTTAACGCAAGATATCGATCCTGCTGAGGATTTGTAACTCTTGGACGACCTCCCACTGGTCTTCGCCTAACGTCTCCGGTCTCTTGGAACCGTCGCCATAACCTAGATATAACATTTTGTGGCACATTAAGTGCTATGGAGACCTCAGTTTGTGTCTGTCCTGTTTCTAGCCGCCCAATAATTCTACCCCGAAGCAGAGGGTCCAGATGTTGTCTTTGTGCCATTTTACTGCAATCTGTTCTTACACTACATCTGATTATATCATAACTCTCTTTAAAAATGAAGATTTATGGAACAGGGCTTAACTGCAACAATGCAATTTTCATTTATAATTGCTATTAATTTTTTCATTGTTGAAGAGAGATTATAATTTAGTATGTAAACTAAACTAAATGTACTGAGAAACGTTTTGATAAATAATTTTTACTCCTTGCTCCTCTTTAAGCATTTTGATTTTCCGTTTTACAAATTATCCTAAACTTTTGGACACCATTTAATTATCATGTTCATCGACATTTTCGAACACGATTTGGTGAAGATCCACCCAGTGGTCCTTCAATTCGTAAGTGGTACTCTGATTTTACGACAAGAGGGTTCATCTGTAGGAGGAAATCTTCTGGACGCCCGAAGTGAGGCAACTGTACACCGGATTCGAGAATCTTCTGCATGTAGTCCTCAAAAGTCAACCATTGCAGCTAGTAGGGAGCTGCAGATCCCCAAATCCACCGTATGGAAAGTTCTACGCAAACGTTTGAAATTCCATCCATACCGATTGCAGATGCTACAGTTCTTAAAGGAAGAAGATAAAATGGTGCGTTGTACTTTCTGCGAGAATGTGCAGCTCTCATGGAGACTGATAGGTTTCTCGAATCCATGGTGTTTAGTGACGAGTGCACCTTACATCTTTCAGGTAAAGTGAACAAACATAACGTTAGAATCTAGGAATAAAGTGAACGTATTCTGCGCTTTAAGCCTGCAGAAAGTGTACGGCCTGTTCTTCTTTGTAGAGAAAACAATTGGAGGATGTGAATACCTGGATATGCTACAATAGCTCCTGTCTCAGCTAGAACAGGAAATGCCTAACGTGATTTTTCGACAGGACGGTGCACGCCCTCATTTTTATAATGAAGTCAGATTGGAGCTCAACACCAGACTACCGAACCGATGTATTGGCCGTATTGGTAATGACGATGAAGAACATCTTCCTTGGCCTCCGCGTTCGCCAGACTTCATACCCCTCCCTCGACTTCTTTTTGTGGGGTTATGTCAAAGATCTTGTGTACAAGCAACCTCTTCCACAGACCGTCCTTGATCTAAGAGGGCGCATCACAGCAGCCATCGAAACAGTTGGCCATGATATGCTACAATTTTCCTGGACGGAAATGGACTACAGGCTTGATGTGTGTTGTGTTACCAACGAAGCGCACATTGAACACCTATAAGATACTGTAACCAACACTTTTTGAGTTTCTCTTTCCATTAGCACAAGTTTCATGTTTGTAAGTTTATTTAAACACAAGTTACACGTGTACGAAAGCCAAAAGAGCATTTGTGGGAACCCTGTACAATAAACCTTGCGTCCACCGCTGTGGTCTCGAGGTAGCATGCTGCCTTGTCACGCAGCGGGCCCGGGTTCGATCCCCAGTCGGGAAAAGTTTCCTGGGTGACTTTGTTTTCAGGGGTTTTCCTCACCTGTAAGATAAATGTCAGGAAACTTTAAGGTCCAAACGGTCTCCGAACACCATCTGGCCATCATTATCATATTCGCCTAATTAACTTAAGTTTAGTTTAAGGCCTCTCCTGCCGCATTATTACTATCATCAACTGTCATATCATCGGCGCAGCGTAACCCCGCCATCCAGGCGCCCCAACCTCAGAAGTGGGTTACAAGTACGCCATATCAGGAGAGAATACCAGAAATGTCGAAATGACAACCTGGGGCATTTAAAAAGCAATAAACCTTGCTCAATAACTTATGTGTAGTACAACAAACGCCATGCCATTATTCGAGGAATCCACCTGAACATAAACCATTATCCCGGTGCAGGGACTTCCACTGGGAGTACAGTACAATGGTAGAAGGCAGAATCGATGCATATTGTGTGGGAGACTAAAGCTCAAACTGGGCGCTGATGCCTTGGAAAAATTAAATATACTGTTTCTTAAAATACTTTTCTCTCATGCTGCAAGACTCCAAATCTATGTTCTGGTTGACCAAGTTTATAATCAAATTGGTTTATGTAACAGGTCCACTGCACTAGCTCAGGTGGTATACTCAAGATGTTCTAACTAAAAAATGATGCAACAATTAAATGAGCTGCTTTTATTATAAGTTAGTAAATAATTGTTGCATTTTAAATTTGAAGACAAAAACATATGCCTAAATTAAAAATCTTCTTGTTTAAGAAGCTGCTAGATGGCGTTAGTGGAACAAATGTTCAGCTCTTTCTTATGCGCAGGAATTGTATTAGAATAGAGAAAAATCTGCAAATAAATTGGAAGCCCAATAGCTCAGATGGAAGCACACTGGTGTATAGAACAAGATACATTGGGTTCAGATCCTGATTTTTAAGGGTTTTTTAGTTAGAATATATTTTTAGTTACAATATCTGCATTTTGTACTCGATGCGGTTAGAAATTTTAATTGTAAAACTTTCGATCTCAGGGCTACGAGGGATTGTGTTGGTATATGTACACTTTGTAATAACTAGATAGTGCACAAGATGCCTGGATTAAATTCCAAATCTTTCTGCAGTACGTATATTGAGAAGTTGATAGCAATTTGTCTGTTTGATGGGGATGTTAAGCCTTGGTGATTTTTAACAGGAGTAGGATATGTGCCAGCACCAGGTTTCATCCTCTCCTTTTTTTTCATCATCATCCCTCAGACAACATATTTACACTACACAAACACTTCCATCCTACACTCCTCTCTGTGCAAAATACAAGTACAAATTACCTCCACAGCATAGTCTGCTGAAGTGGTGCATATATATTAGAAATAGGCCACATTTATTTTCATGTTATTATTTAAATTAACACTTTCCAATTCTGGATTGAGTTTTATTTAAGAAAGAAAAATTAATGCTCGAACCAGGACTTAAACCCTGGATCTCTGATTCTGCACATCAGTATGATAAGAACATCAACATTTCTTTCCACTTATACAATTATCGTTTATCCGAAGACCGATAGCTGTTGCCACCAACACGCCAACTGACTTCTATTCAGAAGTACACCATGTCCCATTCAAACCTCCTACATTTAAATTATTCATAATCATAACTCTCAAAGTATGCAGAATTATGAAATGACGTTGGTATTAAAAGAAAGAGAAACTCAAAGAATTTTTGTTTTCATTGTTACAGTTAATTTATCTGTCGCATGTTGGACAATAATGACAATAAACAAAATGATGACTCCTTAGTAACAAGCACAAACTGTTTTCTGGTATGCAGAGACGAAGTCAATAATTAAAGTGCAAAGAAATTACCGGAGAGAATATGGAGGAAATGCACCTGGTGGGAAGACCATTAAGGCATGGCTTGAGAAGTTTCTGGCGACTGGAAGCGTTAAAAAATAATCAGGAGGTGCTCATACACATGTTTCAGAAGAAAAGATAGAAGAAATTAGAGCAGGATTTCAGAGAAGTCCACAAAAATCAATTCGCCAAGCTTCCCGGAGTTCAATGTGCATCGAGTGCTTCATTTGTACAAGGCGTAAATTATTCAACAAATAAAGCCAGATGGCAGGCATTCGCTACTGAAATGCTCGATCATATTGACAAGGACCCTCAATTTCTTGGAAATGTCTTGTTTTCTGACGAGGCAATGTTCCATGTATCAGGATCTGTTAATCGGCACAATGTAAGGATCTGGGGTACTCAAAATCCACATGTCTACCATGAACACATCCAGGATAGCCCAAAAGTAAACGTTTGGTGTGGCCTGATGAAGAACAGGATTATAGGTCCTTTTTTTCTTCCATGAGAAGTCAATAACTGGTCAGGTATACCATGACATGTTGGAACAGTTCTTGTACCCCCAAGTAGCTGATCTGCAACCCCAAGTAATCTTTCAGCAAGATGGAGCCCCATCACACTGGAGCCTGAATGTTTGGAATTCACTCAAAGAATCCTTCCCAGATAGGTGGATTGGACGCGGCAAACCAATTTGCTGGCCATGTTCACCAGACATCTCTCCACTGGACTTCTTCCTCTAGGGGTATGTAAAAGACCGTGTGTCTGCGACTCCAGTACAAGATCTTCATGATTTACGAACCTGTATCCTTGACAGAATTGCAACAGTACCAATGGACATGTTGGACAGACGTGGCACGAAATCGAATACAGATTTGATATTATTTGTGCTACTAATGGTGCACACATAGAGGTGTTTTAGGGTCGTATCTATGAATGCATTAGACCGTAAAAGTCGTTCTCTGCTGAGAAAGTTGCATCCAAAGATGTTTTTGCATACTCAAAAATCTGTTCATGCGATAATAGTCGAAATTCCTAAGCTACCTGGCGAGGTGACCTTGCAGAGAACAAATCGTGAGCAACCCGATGGGAACCAATGTACTTTGAAACCTTGCTGCTTTATCCAAGATATTGGACCTTGAAGACTTTGATCATGTTTTCGGTATACGCGGGGAAGAGGAATTTGATAGAGTCTACCAAAGAATTCAACTGGAAAAACAGGAGAATCGGCATAATATTGCGTGATGCAGACATCGTATACAGTATTATTTGCGGGATGCAAGCGTAAATGCATTCCTCTAGCAGACAAAAATAATGGAAGTGGTTTTATCACTGAGAATTCTGGGCAATTTCTTGCCAATATTACGAAAAAAACTACTTTCATGCATGACCAGTCGGCAACTCACTAATTCGAACTTTGCACGTTCTCACGGAAAACTCAACTCACCAGAGACTAATGTATTTGCATGCGGCCCTTAGTGTGTGGCAATGAAAATTCTTTGAGTTTCTGTTTCGTTTAATACCGGCCTCATTTCATAATTCCGCATACTTTGTTAGTTATGATTAATTAAAATGTGGGAGGTTTGAATGGGACACCCTGTATTTCTATTTAGAATTTATACATTACTTTTGAGTGATAAAGCTTCATATTTTTCAATAAGTGTTAATTTAAATAATAACATCAAAATACGAAGCTTTACTGCTCAAAAGCAATGTATAAATTATCAGAAGTAATGCCACGAGTAATTTCCAAATTATCGATAAATTCACAACTCACGAAGTGAGGAATGAATTTATCTAGATAATTTGGAAATCAAAAGTGACATTTGTTAGGATTATTTAACGAATAAAATTAAGCTGTTTACTCACAAATCATTATTTAAATATAGTTTTTTTTAATATTTATATATTTAATGTAAACAGCGATGTTTGAAAACAAATGAGAAACGTTATGTTCATTGTTCATCACAGCATCCAGGTCATACGGTATTTATTGCCAAATAGAATCGAAATATTGTAAGAATGCACCCTAGTGGAGAAAAAATGAATTACATCATTACGGGTTATTAATTAATTTCTGATGTCGTATGATGTAAATATGTCAATTATATTTTTCTGTAATGTTAATTCCTGGGAAATAATATGTTTAAGAAAGTGCAAACAGTGGTTTCTTTTTTTTTATATGGTATAATCAGTTGCTATGAATGTTTTTTTATTAAATCTCGCAAGCAGAATGACATTTGTGCACTATATATACAATCTGGAGCCACTTACTGGGATGAGGATGATGAAATCAAGGCAAAAAACAACTGATTGGTTGTAAATCAAAATTCATTGAAATGTGTCATTGACTGCCATTTGTGACATGAATTAAATAGTCAATAAAAATAATTCTGAATAGAATATGTCAGTTGGCATGTTGGTAGCGACAGCTATCGGCTTTTGGACGAATTAGAATTGTATTATGTGGAAAGAAATGTTGATGTTCTTATCATGTCTCAAATGGTGTAATTGGTATCATACTGATGTACAGAATCAGAGATCCAGGGTGCAAGAGTTAATATTTTTCTTTCTTAAATAATACGCCACATTAATATCATCTACATGCCTAGGATGAAAAGTACAGTGGGTAGCACTAGAATACTTTTATATAATGGTATTGGATGGGTGGTTACAGTGTCATCATCATCATCATCATCTGCATTCATGGATTAGGTCTGTTGACCCGTTCCGACTTCAGCCCATCTCTTTCTAGGTCTGCCCACATCTCGGGTGCCTTTAGGTTTGTATATTGTTTTGGATATCTATCTTCATTCATTCTGTCTATGTGGTTACAGTGTGTAAAGAGAATTAAGATGTGTGAGGTAGAAAATTACATGGCTGACTAAAATTCTATAGCTTATAAATGTAAAAATCATATTGAGAAGATTTTTGACAAAATATTCATGTTATAAAATTTGACGAACATAAATCTTCAGTTGTGCTCTAAGTAACTTATCAAGAGGTTAAATTGGTATTTTGGCTAAACTTTACAACTCGTCACATGACTTTTTTTAAATTCCTTCATAAACTCCTGTCAAATTTTATTATTAGGGTTTCATTTTTCAAATTATGTCTCACCATATACAGTGATTTTTACATTTTTTTCCGATTATTTCAATATATTATAATAGTCTATGATATTTAACTACATACATAGCTTGAAGATGTAGCAGCTGTATTGTTTTTAATGAATATTCTATGCAACAACAAAGATGTGTTCCAGTGCAGCCAACATAGAGTATGTACTAATTAACTGTACACATATATATTTAACTTTCACAGGGAAAGAACACTATGAGGTTTAATTTAATAATTAAATTAATGTTTTTATTACCTCACCTCATATCTTTTTTCTTCTATACTGCAGTTTCGGAGCTTATCTCCATCGTCAGTAGCCTCTGGTCGACCGGTGTTATGTCGTTTCTTGGCGGTTTCCTTCTTACTTCTGTCGGTGGACCGATGAACCTCTGGATTAGGTCAAAATTTGCGGGAGTTTCAAAATTCATGAGTTTTTCTTTTTTGTTTTTTTGGATGTGGATTTTTTCCCAGACTGTGAGTTCCTTTAGTTTATCTGTTTGTTTGATTAGGCTAGCTTCTGTATCTATTAAATGTTTTTCAGACCAAGCATGGGCTGCTACTGCTGACTTGTCCACTTCCCCCTTTTTTACATTTCTAAGGTGTTCCTTCAATCTAGTTTTTAAATTTCTTTTTGTTTTTCCTATATAGATTTTGTCGCAATCTTGACATTTGATCTGATATATTCCTGATTTATATTCTTGTCCAATTTTTTCATTTTTGTTGGTTTTAATATCTTGTTTAGGCTGTATTCATTCTTTGGGGCCAATCGAATGTTAAACTTATTGAAAATTTTCTGGAACTTGTGGTGTTTTACAGGATGGTAAGTGAATTTTTTGAATCTTATGTTCTCTTCTGTTTTTTTTTAAGTGTGCTTTCATTAATTAGTTTTTGCCTTTTGAACTTATTTATTTTCTTGTGTACCATGTTCTCTTCATAACCATTTTCTATTGCTACTTTAATTATGTATTCTTTTTCTTTTTCATATTTTTCACGGTTCAGGGGTACATTCACCAATCTGTGTGTTAGGCTATTGAATACAGCTTCTTTGTGAGCGAAATGGTTGAATCCTGATGCCTTAATGTAGTTATCTTTATGTGTGTTCTTTCTGTATATTCCAAATTTATTTTGTTTTTTTCGTTTCTAGTTAGGGTTAGATCCAAAAATGAAATTTGTCTTTCAGTTTCCATTGTGAATTTTACAGTTTTGCTCTGAAGGTTCAGGAGTTTTAAGGCATCTTCTATTTGTTTATGGTTTATAATGGCTATTATATCGTCAACATATCTGCGCCAAAATTTGAAAGTTAATGGGTGTCCCCTTGTGATTTTCTGTTCGAAACTACCCATGAATAAATTGGCCAGAAAGGGAGATAGTGGGTTTCCCATGGAAAGTCCAAAATTTTGTTTGTAGTATTTCCCATTGTATGTAAAGAACATTTGTTCGATGCACAATTTTGTCAAAATGATGTATTCTTCTATCTTTTTCTTTTCCAAATTATTGTTCGTTAACCATTTTTCCAGAATATCAATGGTGGTTTCTCTTTGGACACTGGGAAACAATGAAACTACACTGTTTCCCAGTGTCCCAAGAGAAAACTGGTTAACGAACAATAATTTGGAAAAGAAAAAGATAGAAGAATACATCATTTTGACAAAATTGGGCATCGAACAAATGTTCTTTACATACAATGGGAAATACTACAAACAAAATTTTGGACTTTCCATGGGAAACCCACTATCTCCCTTTCTGGCCAATTTATTCATGGGTAGTTTCGAACAGAAAATCACAAGGGGACACCCATTAACTTTCAAATTTTGGCGCAGATATGTTGACGATATAATAGCCATTATAAACCATAAACAAATAGAAGATGCCTTAAAACTCCTGAACCTTCAGAGCAAAACTGTAAAATTCACAATGGAAACTGAAAGACAAATTTCATTTTTGGATCTAACCCTAACTAGAAACGAAAAAAACAAAATAGAATTTGGAATATACAGAAAGAACACACATAAAGATAACTACATTAAGGCATCAGGATTCAACCATTTCGCTCACAAAGAAGCTGTATTCAATAGCCTAACACACAGATTGGTGAATGTACCCCTGAACCGTGAAAAATATGAAAAAGAAAAAGAATACATAATTAAAGTAGCAATAGAAAATGGTTATGAAGAGAACATGGTACACAAGAAAATAAATAAGTTCAAAAGGCAAAAACTAATTAATGAAAGCACACTTAAAAAACAAACAGAAGAGAACATAAGATTCAAAAAATTCACTTACCATCCTGTAAAACACCACAAGTTCCAGAAAATTTTCAATAAGTTTAACATTCGATTGGCCCCAAAGAATGAATACAGCCTAAACAAGATAATTAAAACCAACAAAAATGAAAAAATTGGACAAGAATATAAATCAGGAATATATCAGATCAAATGTCAAGATTGCGACAAAATCTATATAGGAAAAACAAAAAGAAATTTAAAAACTAGATTGAAGGAACACCTTAGAAATGTAAAAAAGGGGGAAGTGGACAAGTCAGCAGTAGCAGCCCATGCTTGGTCTGAAAAACATTTAATAGATACAGAAGCTAGCCTAATCAAACAAACAGATAAACTAAAGGAACTCACAGTCTGGGAAAAAATCCACATCCAAAAAAACAAAAAAGAAAAACTCATGAATTTTGAAACTCCCGCAAATTTTGACCTAATCCAGAGGTTCATCGGTCCACCGACAGAAGTAAGAAGGAAACCGCCAAGAAACGACATAACACCGGTCGACCAGAGGCTACTGACGATGGAGATAAGCTCTGAAACTGCAGTATAGAAGAAAAAAGATATGAGGTGAGGTAATAAAAACATTAATTTAATTATTGTACACATATACTTCAGAATTTCCTATTTATTTTTGGACATTGCATTCTTTCACAGGTTAGAGTGCTTAAACTGTGTTAGGTTAGCTTTTAGGTTCATCAAATATTGTGTATATGTTGGCTGCATCCCATGATACCATAGTGTAAACAGTTTCTGTTTGTTGGAGCATACGTATGGTGTATAATTGGAACTTAGAAATTTTTTTTTTTGCATCACATGTTATAAAGCATTTCTGGTAATTCATAATTAAATATGGGAAATAACATTATGAGGTTCTTATTCATGAAGAATGAGTCATTTTTTATATCTTGCCCCTCATAGTTTATGTTTTCTTAAACACGGGAACTGCAGTTTTCAAAAGGAAACATTCTTCCCATTTTTAGCAGACATTATGACTCATATCATATATATATATATATAGACCCTCAGGGGTCCCCATCTAGGGGATATGTGGATGGTGACCACAAGGTGCCCAAGCTGAGCAAAACATTGCTTCCACTTACTTGGGTTTTGCTCCTTACTTTTATCTTTAACCAATCTGGTATTTCTTCCACTTACTTATACCAGACTCTTTTAACTTTACTATCTAACTTTTCTTGGTTAACTCTTGTTTTTCGACCCCAATGCTATTAGGGCATCTGAAGGCTAGGGAGTCTTTCCTTTCTTGCATTTCTTCTTTCCTTTAATTTTCTTTTCTTCTCCAGAGAAGCCTGACCAGAGGCTGTAAGATGGCAGCCCCATCACTGGTCTTGCCTTCCTTTGGCCAGCAACCAATCGAAGGGACTATTATTATGCTTTCAAATCTTATATGAGAATTTCCCGGATGGATCACGCTGGAGGGAAAATTTTCTATAGGATCGTAACAGACCTTGGCCTAATACTTGGAAGGAAGAAGGAGAAGAAGATATATATATACAGTGAGTCATAATGTCATGAAAATGGAAGGGATGTTTCCTTTTGAAAACTGCAGTTCCTGTGTTTAAGAAAACATAGAGTATGAGGTAAGATATAAAAAATGTCTCATTCTTCATGATATTTTTGGTAATTTATACCACACTCTCTTCTGGAACATGCTACAGAGGACATTTTCAACCAAAAACCAATTGTAATGGAAACATGTTTTACGTAAGAGAGCAAAATGTGAGGTATAGCGGGTGTAAATTATGATTAAACTTGATAAATCACCTCACAATGTTAATTCCTATCAATTTTGAGAATGACTTTTCATCACTTTACACACCCATTCATCCTTTCTTAGCAATTGAGCCTATAATTAATTTTTATATGATTCTCTCTTGCAACTTTGTGCTCAATCATCTGTGGTAGAATCTACATTGGAAGGTAACTAAAAAACGCTACAAACAAGTTAATACAGTGAAGTCTCTAAAGTTCTCAATACAAAAAAAATTATCAGGCACCATTATTATACCAGGGCATTCAATAAGTAATATAAACACTCCTATAACATCACATTACTTTTGACATTATGAATTTTATTTATAGTTTTTTATTTAATATTTGTATGAAACAACACTATGAGGTTTCTTTTAATTATTATGAGTTAAAATAACTAGCTCATAATAATTAGTTTATAGTCTCTTGTCAAGTCAACTATATGTTGTCAAATCCTTAGAATATGACACTCAATTTACAGCACCATTTCTGAATATCAACTTTTGACTGAAATTGAATGCCTCGTAGAGTCATGTCCGGTAAATTTGGTGGATGTTTGAATACTTACAATTTCACCTTCTAAATAAATTCTACTGAACATATTGTTAGAGCGGTATTACTTACTAAATGTGAGAAACAGTGAATGTATTTGCAAAATATTGCTATTTCGAGACTTTTGATATTACAGATTGATACAACAAAGACTGGGCAATGATATACTACAAGGTTACAATGTTCATCCTAGGATCGCTAATTAACAATAGTATTGCCATTAACAATTGATTCTTATTAAGAAAACCTCATAATGTAAAAATTCCCAACTTTATTGCATGAGTATAAGACTTGAAAGCATAATAATAGTCCCTTCGATTGGTTGCTTTGGCTAGACCTGTGTTGACCTATGGTAATGAAGCATGGACACTAAAAAGACAACATGAAAGCAGAATAACGGCTTGTGAAATGAGATTCATATGCAGAACAGTGGGTTACACCAGATGCGATCGGAAAGGAACACCAATATCTTAAAAGAATTGAAGACTACACCAATTTTGGAATATATTAAACAGTAATTAAATTAATGTTTTTATTACCTCACCTCATATCCTTTTTCTTCTATACTGCAGTTTCGGAGCTTATCTCCATCGTCAGTAGCCTCTGGTCGACCGGTATTATGTCGTTTCTTGGCGGTTTCCTTCTTACTTCTGTCGGTGGACCGATGAACCTCTGGATTAGGTCAAAATTTGCGGGAGTTTCAAAATTCATGAGTTTTTCTTTTTTGTTTTTTTTGATGTGGATTTTTTCCCAGACTGTGAGTTCCTTTAGTTTATCTGTTTGTTTGATTAGGCTAGCTTCTGTATCTATTAAATGTTTTTCAGACCAAGCATGGGCTGCTACTGCTGACTTGTCCACTTCCCCCTTTTTTACATTTCTAAGGTGTTCCTTTAATCTAGTTTTTAAATTTCTTTTTGTTTTTCCTATATAGATTTTGTAAATCAGGAATATATCAGATCAAATGTCAAGATTGCGACAAAATCTATATAGGAAAAACAAAAAGAAATTTAAAAACTAGATTAAAGGAACACCTTAGAAATGTAAAAAAGGGGGAAGTGGACAAGTCAGCAGTAGCAGCCCATGCTTGGTCTGAAAAACATTTAATAGATACAGAAGCTAGCCTAATCAAACAAACAGATAAACTAAAGGAACTCACAGTCTGGGAAAAAATCCACATCAAAAAAAACAAAAAAGAAAAACTCATGAATTTTGAAACTCCCGCAAATTTTGACCTAATCCAGAGGTTCATCAGTCCATCGACAGAAGTAAGAAGGAAACCGCCAAGAAACGACATAACACCGGTCGACCAGAGGCTACTGACGATGGAGATAAGCTCCAAAACTGCAGTATAGAAGAAAAAGGATATGAGGTGAGGTAATAAAAACATTAATTTAATTATTAAATTAAACCTCATAGTGTTCTTTCCCTGTGAAAGTTAAATATTAAACAGTACCAACTAAATTGGAAACACCATCTTGAAAGAATGAGTTCAAATCGGATCCCCCAAAGCTGTTTATAATTATATACCAAGAGGACGAAGATCTCTGGGCCGTCCTATGAAACGCTGGAGGGAAAATTTTCTATAGGATCATAACAGGCTTTGGCCTAATACTTGGAAGGAAGAAGAAGATTGTATGAGTATTGCCATTACTTATCAATTGCCCTAGTATTATTAAATGCCATTGGGGGCCAGTCTTAGTCCCCAATTTTGAAAATTTAAATTGCATTATAATACAGTATAATTCATATTAATGCCATCTTTCCTATTCATTTTGAATAAAAAGAAAAGAAAAGAAATATACATACTGACAAAGTTTTATGAGAGAACTGTCAGACCAGGTCCAGAGACAACCTTTTGTATAAGGTAATTTTTACACAAGGTCAGGCTGAAAACTAGCAGTTCTTCCCTGTGTCTTGTCCCATTACCACAGTCTTCTTGCATGCTTTAGGGCTAGCCATACAATGTGAACTCCATATAAAGTTGCTGTATCTAAAAAGTGAAAATAAACAAAAGCAACAATTTAATAACCTGTTCACCATGCTGCCTTGTCATGCAGTGGGTCACCAGTCGGGACAAGTTTCCTGTGTGAGGGTTTTTCCACAGCTGTAAGACAATGTCAGGTCCAAACATCATCTGGTCATCATAATCATATTCGCCTCATTAGATTAAGGCCTTTCCTGGTGCATCATCACATAACTCTGTCTTCAAGGTGCCCCAACCTCAGATGTCGGTTACAATAATGCTGATGCCAGGGAATGTCAAACTGGAGGCATTGAATATTTTTTTTTTTAAAGAACCGTTAAATGAACCATATTTTACACCTCACCTCATATTGTGTATACTTTAAATATACAAAATATGATGTAATCAAAATGCCAATTGATAATAAAGGGAAGATCTTTCCAAAACTAGTCCTGGAAGATATAAAAAATATGAAGTTAGGTGTAAAATCTGATTTATTTAATGATTATTAAATAAAATCCCAGTGTTACTTCATAAAAAAAAGTAAAATGAACAATAATTTACTAACTTAAAAAAAAAAGAAAACTGAAATCAAGTCATTTAATTGTTGCATCACTTTTTCAAATGAAAGACATGGAAACTCTTTGTAGGAAAACGACCAGTAGTTCAGACCAACAATGAGGTGGGAGAATAGCATTAACAATGATTTGAGGAAGGTAAATTATACAGGGAATGATTAGAAAACATTAGCTCAGGATAGAGATGTTAGATCTGTGCTAACCTATGGTGCCAGTGAGTTAGCATCATTTATCTTGAGTATAGTACTCAAATTTCAAGTTGAGATTCAAGTTCAAACGCTTATATTTTTTTTCTCCAGTCCAGGAACACCTTATTTTCAGGCATCATAAAAGGTGTCTATAGAGACACATGGTGTTAAACATAATTTTATTTTTAATCTGGCCCCAGCCTGCTAGGCCTCATGAGCTGCCACTGTACATTGTTCTCCAAACGTAACATTTTTCCAGGTTTAATAATAATTTTGATCTAGAATAACTTATATTTCTGCAGGAGAATTATCCAGGATTTAAAAGGATCTTCTGAAACCTTCTCCTCATTTATTGTGGAAGTTGTTGAGAGAAAAGCTTCAGGAGACACTCACTTTGCTAATAGTAACAGACTGTTTAGGTAAAATTTAATCACTCACCTCATATTATTCTTACTTTAATATAAACTAATTTCGGAACTTTGTTTCTATTCCATCTTCAGTATCTTTACGACCGTTCTTCTGTCGTATTGAAGAGCCATCTTTCGCTCCTTCCATTGGCAGGCAGACTGAAAAGCCTCAAAACCAGGTCATTCTCCCCAGGAATTAAAAAATTCATCAATTTCTCCTTTGAATGTAGAACTTTTCCCAAACAGTGAGTTCTTTTGGTTTTTCTATTTGTTTTAATAATTTAGCCTTCTTCTCGATAAGATAGTTTTCAGACTATGCATGGGCAGCCACTGCAGATTTTTTTTTACTTCCCCTTTCTTGACGTTCCTGAGATGTTCTTTCACTCTAGTTTTCAAATTTCTGTTAGTTTTTTTCCTATGTAAAATTTCTCATATTCTTCACATTTAATCTGATAAATCCCTAATTTGTTTTCTTCTTTTATTTTCTCATTTTTATTACGTCTAATCAATCTACTGATGCTATAGTCATTTTTGGGTGCCAACCTTATGTTGAAATCTTTAAAAATTGTTTGAAACTTGTGATATGTGAATTTTACATTTTCTTCTTTTCCTTTTAGAAGAGTGCTGTGATTAATAATTTTTCATCTTATGAACATGTTTATGTGTTCTTTTTCCTTTTCATGATTTTCTTTGTTCATATGGGTACGTTCACTAATCAAACTATTGAAAACTGCTTCTTAAGTGGTACACACAGTAGAGAAACAATCATATACAAGATGGCAATATCAAAATGAGATGTTCCTTGAATTATTTTGACAGATTATGAGGAAAAGGAATATAGATAAAGTTTGTGGATAAATTGGATATCTGAAACCAGTTCACGACAGGCAAATACTGACAAATGGAAAAATATATTAGACTCTCTTGGTATATTGACCCTGAACAAAATATTTACAAGTAATCAATATTCCCATAAGTTTTACGAAGGAAACTATTAAGGAGATTATATCAAAATGTAGCTTGAAATTTTTTTTGCAGAACAGACAACTAGTAAGGTAGGAATTAACACTATGAGTTATTAATAATTAACCCTCTGCATGCTATGGGTAAAATCTATTCTTTTATATAGTTTTATTTTAGAAAGAAAAGTTACATCCTAACCAGGAGTCAAACCCCGGACTTCTGACTCTGTATGTCAGTGTGGTAAACATTGCACCATTCGAATTTCCAATAGGAATGTCAAATTTCTTTCTACTTATACAATTAATTCTCCTTTCATCCGAAGACCGATAGCCGTCGCTCTCAACAACGCCATCTGACAACTTCTTTTCAAAGTATTTTTTATCGAGAATTTAAACATTAATTTTTAATGTTCATATTATTTGTTTTTAAACATCTTAATGATGGACAAATTATATTTGAAAAGAAAAATATATGCCTAGTCTGGGGTTTGAACCCAGGACCTTTGACTCTATGTCAATGCTCTATCCAAGTGAGTTACCTAGGCCTACCAGAGAATTTAAACATTAATTTAGTAGACAAATTATATTTGAAAAGAAAAATATACGCCCCATAGCTCACTTGGATAGAGCATTGACATAGAGAGTTAATGGTCCTGGGTTCAAACCCCAGTCTAGGCGTATATGTTTCTTTTCAAATATAATTTGCCTACTAAATTAATGTTTAAATTCTCAATAAAAAATACTTAGAAGAGAAGTAACAAAGAGTGAGGTGATACAATTTTACTTAAATAATCAGAATTGCCTTCAAATACAAAAAAAAATCAGCTGCATGATTTAACTAGGAATAATGAAAAATTGAGGTTTGAATATTTATGAATTAGTCATATAATTCTTCTTGTAAGCCCATGTTTTCCCTTAACAGAGATTTAGGTGTTCTCCCCTACAGGGAAGAATTTGAACCATACTAATTTAGTTACACTTGTTTCGTATAGATGTCACTTGAGTGGTCTGTGGTCAGCGTTCCGCCTCATACTGACATCTAGGAAATCAAGGTAGTACTAGGACAGGAAAATTTCGGTAAATTTTGCTTAGAGACCTTCTCATTCAAGCTTAAGGATCTCTTATGAGCCTGAAAATCTTCAGACTCGGGATCCACGGCTTAAAGTCCCTCCTGGAGGACTTGCTCCTTGGATTTTTCCATCCTAAAAAATCCATTGACCCCGGCCGGGTTTGAACCTGTGACCAGAGGCAAGGAGCATAAACACTAGTCCACCATGGCCAATATAATTAAGATTCAAATGAATTGTGAATTCTTCTTACCTCATACATCTATATTTTTTAAACACAGCACCACAGTATCGGAGAAACATCTTCACCATCATCAGCTGTTTTCACGACTGTCAATTATTTATTTTGTCGGTAATCATCCAAACTGCCATCTGGTGTACTTTTGAAGGAGTAATTTTCTAAACTGCCATCTGGTGTATTTTTGAAGAACTTTGTAATCAAGCTTGGTTTTGTCCGGAATCTCGAAGTTCATGGTTCTAGTATAGTTATTTTGAATATATATCTTTTCCCAAACTGTTAATTCCAAAGGTTTAGATAGATTAAGTTATGTAGATACGATGTTTCAAAAGATTTGCTTCTTTTTCAATTTCTCCATTTTTTATATTTCTAAAGTGTTCTTTTTTACAAGTTTCTAAGTTTGTTTTTTGTTTTTCCTATATATAATTTATTGCAATCTTTGCAATTAATTTGATAAATTCCACATTTTTTGTTGTCTGGGGTGTTAACTTTTTTATTAGTTATCAGAAGATTACCCAGGCTGAATTTGTTTATTGTAGCCAATGTTATATTACATTTTTTGAAATTTGTTATGAACTTGTGGATGGTAAGTGAATTTCTTGAATTTTTCATCTTTCTTGGAATCATGTTGCAGAGTAACCTTTTTTTGTTGTTTAAATTTCTTTAATTTATTCTTTATTATGTCTTCATCAAAACCTTCTACATTAAGTGGAATATTTATTAATCTGTATAATAGACTATTGGAAATTGCATGTTTATGTGAAACATGATTAAATCCTGAAGATTTTATGTAATTATCTGTATGAGTGTCTTTTCTATGAATATTAAATTCAATTTTTTTCAGTTGTTCATTTCTAATTAAGTACAAGTCTAAAAATGGGATCTTGTTCTATTTCAATAGTTAATTTTACTGACTCATCTTGAAGATTAAGCAATTTTAATGCATTTTGAATGTATTTTGCATCAATTACAGTGATATCATCCACGTATCTATACCAACACTTAAAAATCCAAAGGTAAGCATTGGTGATATGTGATTCAAGATAGCCCATAAATAAATTAATAAATATTCCCTTAATGTAGAAGATTTTGATAATGAATATAATCATATTGTACACATTGCTAAAATAAATGGTTTTGATGAAGACATAATAAAGAATAAATTAAAGAAATTTAAACAACAAAAAAAGGTTACTCTGCAACATGATTCCAAGAAAGATGAAAAATTCAAGAAATTCACTTACCATCCACAAGTTCATAACAAATTTCAAAAGATTTTCAAAAAATGTAATATAACATTGGCTACAATTAACAAATTCAGCCTGGGTAATCTTCTGATAACTAATAAAAAAGTTAACACCCCAGACAACAAAAAATGTGGAATTTATCATAAGTAATGCCACGAGTGATTTCCAAATTATCGATAAATTCACGACTCACGAAGTGAGGAGTGAATTTATCTAGAGAATTTGGAAATCAAGAGTGGCATTTGTTAGGACTATTTAACGAATAAAATTAAGCTGTTTACTCACAAATCATTATTTAACTATAGTTATTTTAAAATATTTATATATTTAATGTAAACGGCGATGTTTGAAAACAAATGAGAAACGATAGGTACGCTTCTACTGCTTCATTTGTTTATCACTGCAACCAGATCATACTATTTATTGCCAAAGGAACGCAATATTGTAAGGAGGAGCTTTCTTTAATATGGTAATTATAACACTGATAAATATTTGGTGAAACACGACTCTGATTGGTTGTAAAACAGAAATCATTGAAATGTGATTGGTCATTGACTCCCATTTGGGGCATGAGTTAAATAGTCAAATTAATTGCAAAGATTGCAATAAATTATATATAGGAAAAACAAAAAACAAACTTAGAAACTCGTAAAAAAGAACACTTTAGAAATATAAAAAATGGTGAAATTGAAAAATCAGTTATAGCAGCACATAGTTTATTAGAGAATCATAGAATTGAAAAAGAAGCAAAACTTTTGGAACATCTATCTAAACCTTTGGAATTAACAGTTTGGGACAAGATATATATTCAAAAAACTATACTAGAACCATGAACTTTGAGATTCCGGACGAACCAAGCTTGTTCTTCAAAAATACACCAGATGGCAGTTAAGAAAATTACCCTTTCAAAAGTACACCAGATGGTAGTTTGGATAATTATCGGCAAAAGAAAAAAATTGACAGTTGTGAAAACAGCTGACGACGGAGATGTTTCCCCGATACTGCAGTGCTGTGTTTAAAAAAACATAGATGTAAGAGGTAAGAAGAATTCATGATTCATTTGATTCTTATTAAGAAAACCTCATAATGTTAAAATTCCTACATTTATTATACTAAAAAAAGTCATATAATAGTATGATATTGTAGCGTGCTATTTTTGCACCCTTGCTTATCTCTCTTATTTGTGCAAGTAAAGAGGAAACAGTCAGAAATAATACATCATAGTTAAACTGTAAGGATGATCGTACAGCTCCAATATAGCATTCCCACTATACCATAACTTATCACTGCTTGAGCTCACCTACTGCAGTCTCGCTGCTTTGTAAAGGAACTTTCCAGCCTCAATTACAAAACTGCAGCTGATTTTTTGTATAAAAGGTTCTTACTAGACATCTGTTCTAACATTAATTTCAAGGTAAGTTTCAATATGATCGCATTAATAGTTCCACTGCAAGTTGAACTTGGGGCTGTCAGAAAACTTTTCCAACTCTGTTCTTGGGAAGTTCCTTAAATTTTCCTCTTGTTTTTAACTTCTAAAAGACTTGTATACTTCCATGAAATCTCCAACAAGAAACTATAGTTTATCTATACTAACTTAAATTGACTTACTGCTATATACCAAAAGATCAATACCAAAAGAAGCAATATGAACAAAAAGTTCAAGTGTCTCAAAATAAAATTATTCTTATTCTTTATCATGTCCTATTTTGTTCTAACTTGTATAATTTACTGGGAGGGTTGGATGTGACTTTTCTTCATAGTTAAATATGGGAAGTAACATTATGAGGTTTTCATTCAAGAAGAATGAGTTTTTTTTTTATATCTTACCTCATAGTTTATGTTTTCTTAAACACGGGAACTGCAGTTTTCGAGAGGAAACATCCTTCCCATTTTCAACCGACATTATGACTACCAGATTTTTGTTGGAATCTCCATCTACAACATTGCCATCTGGTGTTGATTTGATGAACTTCGAGATCAGGTCCCATTCATCAGGAATTTCAAAATTCATGGATTTAAATTTGTTCTTCTCCCAAACTGTCAATCCTAAAGGTTTTTCCAAATGTTTTAGAAGTTTGGCCCTTTTTTCAATTTCATGACTCTCCAACAAACTATGTGCTGCAATCGCTGATTTTTCAATTTCACCATTTTTAATATTTCTAAAGTGTTCCTTTGTGCAAGTGCCCAAATTCCTTTCTCTCTTTTTTTTTTTGTTTCCTATGTATACTTTATTGCAGTCTCTACAACTAATTTGATAAATTCCAGATATTTTTACTATCTGGGGTGTTCAATTTCTTATTGGTTATTAATGATGCATTAACTGACATATTCTTCATGTGACTTTTCTGCTTAACATTTTAGGACATTCTTAAAAAATGGTATCTCCAGCACTTCTATTTTACCCATTATACATCTTGGATGTCAAAATTATTCTGTCACAATACAAAGCCCTTTTATTCACTCTCGTTGTCAGTGTTTTTTTTTCTTACACATGTTTACATGACCTAGTTTTACTTTCTAAGTTCATGTTTTGTTTTAAAATAAGAATGAATTTAAAAAAATTACATTGAGAGAAGAAGAAGGCAAAATAGTTACAAAGAATAGAACCAGCTTTATGAATCCTCCTACAAGATGATTTAAAGAGGGAAAAACTCTCGGAGAGGTTTCAATGTAAGCATAGTATACAAAAAGAATGTGATTTGTTACCACAGAGAGAATCTCAGGTATGATGTAGGCCTAGATGATATATTTTAAATATAGAGATCTCTGGATAGGAAGATCTAAGGAAACTAATGTTTGCACAATATTATAATTTTTATTGCCGGTATGGCTTTTGCAATGGCAAAAATTTGATATTAACATTTTGCAAAAAAAATAATCAGCCAAACAAAATCGTGTTTAGCAAAAAACAGTACTTTTTGTTATTATCAACTTTATTATTAATAACTAATAAAAATCCCTTGGCAGGAAAAAAAATTAAATATTTTTTTCCTGGGCCTCTCTAGATTCCGTGACATCATACAAACTATAACATAGTTCATGTACAAAAAAAAAACACAAATTCAAGTGTCATTTAAATGCCAGGTAACAGTGTATGCAAAAAGAAAATGAGTCCGTGCACCTTTTTTTAAAACTATCTTTTGGGCGAGCGGGCAATGGGAAAGTGCGTGCAATGACATATATATATATAGATTAGCAACGTTACAAAACTGTACACTTTTTCACTTACAGGAACTTAAAAAATTTGTTGTCGTAGACACGCACTTCCCAAAGTAATGGATGAAGGTTTAAAACTGACCAGACTGAGTACAAACGCTCCGCACGCAAGACTGAACACAATGATGACCGTTCTAATGAACGGAAGCAGAGGTTATAATTAATAAAGGCAAGGGTGATAGAAAGGTACAGGGATGCAAAAGAAAAAAGCAGAGGAGACATGACACTTACCACATGGTATATCTGTCAACTCCAATAAAAAATGCGACATAAAAATGAAACTGTTGTGTATACAATAATCAAGAGGCAATGAGGAAGGAGAACAATTGTTATTACTTACATGAAGATACAAATAGCTTTTCTTTTTATCTATACAGTAAGCACACTTGACCCATTTCGGTCAGGCAGGCTAGAAAAAATAACACGTGTCAAACCGACCCAAGTCGGCATTGGACCGGTTAAGAATATGTATACAAAAATATTCAACCAAATTTACAATATTCTTCAGTGGGTGTACTTTTTTCTACACTTTCTTCACTAATTTTTTTAAAACAGTCTAATGCAGTCCAGTTGCTCAATTGTGTATTTTTTTATTTCATTTTGTCTTCGATTTTTTTCATCTTCAACACTACGTAAAAAAAATGTTTTTCTCCCAAAACTCTAACCAACTAACCTATTCTTATGTCTTCTGTACATCATTTACAAATGTGCTTTGGTTTACTTTATCAAAACAACTGCTGCATTCCCAAACACTTTCAGTTCACAACCACAAAGTACAAAAAATAATTGCACATTTTTTGCACGCAGAAAGAAAACTCATTGCTTTACAGTCTTTTAAGCCTTCCATTTGTGTGCATTTTTCATTTACCTTTATTTTTTTACAAAATATTGTTAAATCTGCCTGCCTGCTGATTCCGTCTTATTAAGTCCCAGGAGCAAGTGCGGGTTTTAACACATAGTACAGTTGTAATCAATAACAAATAGGAGATTTTTTTGTACTTCTTCATCACAATACAACAGACTTTGAGACGACAACGGAGCTCCAAGGTTGCCACGCATCACTTTTCTTTCTTTTCCAAAATGGCATAAACTTCTCTTCAGCAAATTTAAAACATAAAAACTAGTTAACTTTGTCTTTAATAAAATTTCTGTTTTCTTCATTTGGAAGACTACACATTGAACTAGATAATAAAATTCTGATATTCTAAAAAGTCCTTTAAAAATTTAATTTTATTAATAAATTTGTTAAAAGTAATCTCATAATGTAATAGAGTAACATGTATTTGTTTATGAAAAAGAACCCATCACTTTGCATAATGGAATCTTGGAAGTAAGAATAACTATAGAAGAAAAAAGATCTAAAGCAGATCCAGAATTCAAATATATTTTGAAATAAAAAAAATAGCACATAAGAATGTACAAATTAAAAGTTGAAATTTAATTAATTTGAGAAGTCATGTTGATTCAATTTTCATTTGTGGCATCAACAAAATTAACACTAGTTGAACATGTGGTGCAATCTACTGATCAAACTGTAGAAACTACAAAAAATAAATCCCAGCACTGTTGTGGTATAAATAATATCTATGAAACTTTCACAACTACTGCATTAGAGATTAAAAACCATCCGAATAAATTCTGATATACATTATAAGAAGCAGTGAAACTAAGTTTTTTTTAAAAGACATTTATGATAACCTATAATTTTTCAATATCAAAAAAATTTAATATAAATTTCAAAACTACAGTTTTGCACAAAACTTAAAAAAATTTAATAAGATGCCAAGATTAAGAATATTAACTCTTATATTTCTCAAAGATAAGAGATACAGAAATGCATACTGTAATTCATATAGAAATAAAAAATGAAAGAATAAAGAGAAATTGTGAAGTGCATTCCTGAAAGAATTATAATTTTAAAATCTAAAATGTATTTAAGTACTGAACTAAAAGCAGAATTCTTTTTCATCAGCATGTCCACATTTATGGATATCGTATCAATGTTAGACTATTATATTGGATCAGTTGGATATCTGCACAAGGAGAAGTTAAGCCTTAACTCTAATAAACTTAATAAATACCAAACTTAACCTATACAAAGCGAATAAAACATAGTACAAAATTAATCTTTCCAATTATCTTGTATATTTCCTACAAAAAAGAAAATATGTTCAACTAGTTAATTTAAAAATTCAAGACCATCGGAAAGATTCAAAGGTTACATCTGGTATTTTACATCTCTATTTCTTAACAATTATTTAATTCTATAAGATTTTTTTGTAAAAAGGGCAGCCATTTTATGTACAATATAAAATAAATTAACACAAATCAGAATAACAGTATAATATATATATATATATTATATATATATATATTATATAAGAGCAGATGTAAAAGAAAATAATTAAAATGCTATATGTTATATAAGCATGTTTGAGCCTAATTTAGTTGCAGAAACAAGGCATTATGTAGGCATAAATAAAGGTCTTAAAAGAAAGGTATTAATATTATTTGTAAAAGTTGTGTATGTAAATCATATAGTTTCAAGTTAAAAATTATTTTAATAATGTGAATCAGTGATTTCTCTTCCCTCCTTCTACAGTCAGTCCAGAACATCTGAGCATTTTCAAGTAGTGAGCGTCTATTCTTTATAATGGTCCAATTCTAAATGTATTTTTTCATATTAGTGATGGTTTACTAACCCTCAAGAGTCTGTTATGGACCTTGTAATGGCTATCCGTGACATAATAATTAACATATAATAAAACAAGAACAATTAGAAAAATTTTAACCAATTTTTACATAATTTTATAAATGTTTAATAAACAAACTCCATAATAGAGGCTAAAAGTTGATTTATTTGTAGCTTAAATTCTAAAACATTAATAAAGAAAATGGTTAAGGTAGAAAATGGTATTGATAAAGATTCAATCTTCTTGGAAATATGTTATATATTAATGTTGGATATTATTTTAAAAATTTAAAAGCAATAAGACTCTTAACTGGACAAAAAGGCCACTTGTTTTCAGAATAAATCAATCAAAGCTTTAAAGCACATTTTTAAGTATTTTAAAAAGTGTCCAAAAATTCAGATCAAATATATCTTTTAAATTAAAACCTTGCTGCTAATCAGCCTTCCATTAAATTGTTATCATTTAATGACTTTTTAATAGCCATTAGTATTGCAATTCAAACTTGAGTATGAAAGTGCCAACAAATTCTGCTCAGAGATCTCTTTTTTTCAGACTTGAGTTTGTTTTATGTTCCATAAATCTACAACATGTGACCTACAGCTTTAGTTCCCTTCCAAAGGAACCCATACTCAGGATTTTTACGCCACAAAAAATCCACTGACCGACAAACGTTTGAATCTGTGAACTTTGGAACCGGAGACGAGCATGGTAACTGTTACATTACCAGTGTCAACTTTTAAAAAAAATTAGTGATATTAATCTGGGGATAAAGTGAAGAAGTAACAGGAAATTGTGTAATTTACAGATTCATAAGTAAAAGAAAGATTATGCAAGACAATTTTTATGATATTCAATTACTCTAATGTGCCATCACACTTAATATGCATGAAGTTTATATTATCCTAGTTGTTTTTAAAATAGCACTACTCACAAATCTTGGTACATTCAAAGGATACATCTGTATGCTTAATCTTATTACTTTGAAAAGAAAAATGAATGCCTCAATCAGGATTTGAACCCAAAACCCTAAAGTTCTGTAAATTAATGTGCAAACCATTACACTATTTCAGATGCAAATGTTAATTCTTCCTCATATACAATTCTATTTATGGTCAGAAGAAGATAGTCATCACTATCAGTGTTGTCTGGTAGCTTCTAATGCATTTTAATGAGAATTTACACAACTTTTATGGCAGTTAAAAATATGTACACACACACACATAAAGATGTGATTTATGTTCAGTTTAAGATGTTAAACAGATGGTATTAAACATTACATTTTAATATGTTTAGAGAAAGATTTTAATGGTGTGGATCTTAGAAACCCCATTGACATAAAACAACCCATATTGATGACAATCTAATAGTGTTTTCAAACATTTCTGAAAAACTACCCAACCTAATATCAGTACAAAATGACGACTTGCACATATACATTTATAGTGATTCTCAGAATATTCATAACACAATCACAAATACTTAAAATCATAACTTAACAGATTAAGAAAATTAAATAGCACTAAGAAATTTATAAATAAATAATAACCGTAATTTCAATAAAATGTGGCAACAATAAAAATGTTTTAAGAAAGTGGATTTCAACAAATTTTGAAACAATATTTTCAACAATAATTCCAAAAATACAAACGTAACTGTGCTAAAACCCATTTCCAGAAATAAAAAAGTGTGCAAAATAATTTTTTTTTTCTGCACATAACGGTGACAGAAAAATCTATGATGTTAATTTACATAAGATATAAATCACAGTTTTTCTGAGAGTATTTTGATTTCTTCCTTATTATTTTTATTAAATAGCATTAAGGTAAAGAACAATTTATTTATTTCAGGATTGTTTCTGTTATCTACACAGCTATCCTCAACCAAAATACACAACTTTTTTCTTCCACACTTCCCGGTCTTGCATGTCTGCTTCTGTCATATTTCTCTTCTTCGTGTTGTCTAAATCTAGACAATTTGTCATCGTCATCATCCTGCCAGATATTAGTCCTAGAAGAACTGTTATGGCCTGAGAAAGCGGTTTTCGTGCAATCTTTTCATAGGTCAACCAAGTGACCGTTTCCCATTTGGACAGTAGTTCATTATTGCCTTGGGGATCCTGGATCTAACCATTCTTGAGACATGTTCCTTCCAGTTTAGCTGATATCTGGAGATGTAGTCCAGTATTGGTGACACATTAAGTTCTTGAAGGATATCTACATTTTTCTTTCGATCCCATTTGGTGTAGCCAGCTGTTCGGCGCATAAATTCCATCTCACAAGCTGTTAGTCTCCTTTCATCTCTCGTCCTTATAGTCCTCGCTTCACTCCCATAACATAGGACTGGTCGAGCCATTATTTGATAAAGACGAGTATGAGTTGATTTTTGCATGATTCCCATTGATTTGTTGAATTTCACAATTTTCTCTGATAAATCCAAATTTTCAGCAAAAGAGAGTTTATATCCTAAATAAGTAAACTCATTAACTCTCTCTAAAATTTTGTTATTTAAACAAATTTTGCTTGGTATTGGGGATTTTCCACAAAAGGCCATTATTTTAGTTTTATTGGTAGATATTTCCATTGAATATTTCTGGGCTATCAAATTTAAATTATGTACTGACCATTGTAGATCATCTTCAGATGTTGCTAGTAAAACAAGATCATCTGCAAACATCGCAACTCGCCTCAGTAGCTCAGTTGGTAGAGCACTTGTCCTGGAAAGCCAAGGGTCCCGGGTTCGAGTCTCGGTCTAGGTGAAAATTTTTCTCTTCAAATATAATTTATCCTTCAATGAGAAGTGTTAAATTAATAATAAAATCCTCAATAGAAGCCCTACTGGCTATAAAGAAGTGTTAAATTCCCAATAAATGTCTTCTTAACTAAGAAGCCGTCATTTGCAAAGATAGAAGCTATGGTTTCAAGCATTTGGCATGAGGGAATTAAAACATATATAAGAGAAAAATTTGCATCTAGATCGCAACTCGCCTCGGTAGCTCAGTTGGTAGAGCACTTGGCCCGGAAAGCCAAGGGTCCCGGGTTCGAGTCTCGGTCTAGGCGAAAATTTTTCTCTTCAAATATATATTATTATATCTAATTTTAAATTTCTATTGATGGTGATACTTCCGTGTTTTGTTTCTCTAAAGTCTTTTACAATGGCATTCATATATATGTTAAAAAGTAGAGGGGAGAGGCCACAACCTTGTCTGACTCCTGAGTTTATTTCTTTCCACTGAGTTATGTTTTCTTTTATTTTTATTGCAATGAGAGTATATAAATGTTAAAAATATTATATATGATCTGCTTTGGGATCTGATCTTTCATCAAAATTTCAAATAACAGACTTCTGTTCACTTTATCAAAGGTTTTTTTAAAGTCAATAAATGCCAAGTGTGTTTCTATATTAAATTCACAATGTTTCTCCATCAAAATTTGCATTGTGAAATATCCATCAGAGCATGATCTACCCTTCCGGAAGCCATTTTGTTCTTCTCCAAGTATATCTTCATAATATTTATATAATTTATTCTTAATAACAGTGGAATCAATTTTGTAACCAGAGTTTAATAAGCTGATCCCTCTGTAATTATCACAATTGGTCTTATCTCCTTTTTTAAATATTGGAATTACTAATGATTTTGACCAATCTTGAGGTGGATTTTCTCCTTGCCATATGATATTCAATAAGTTTAAATATCTTTTGAGAAATAGTTGACTGGAGTGTTTAAATAGATCAGTGGGTATTTCATCTTTGTTACTCTTTATATTTTTTAAAGCTATTTGAAGTTCTTCTAAGGAAATAAAGTCTCTTTGTAAATTATTTGGCTCTTGTATCTTTAAAGAGGGACAGTTGCTTGTCCATAAATTTTGATAATAATTAATCCATTTATCATGAGGAATTATATTTATTCTAGCAATATCTTTGTTTTTACTATTTAAATTTTTCAAAATTTTATATATTGATGGTTGGGGCAAAATTAAGGCATGTTTCAAGCAATTTATGTTTCAAATGACTTAAAAAAATAAATACCCTCGTCAACACAGTAAGTAGTTTTCCTTGAACTATTAAATCTATTTTTCATATTTCGATCTTCCCTAGATTTTAAATGAAATCTTCCAAATAACTTCTTCTTCCAACCAACTCTTAGACCTATAGGCCTGTTACGATCTCACTGATGAATTTTGTATCAAGCGTTTCCTTGAATGGCCCACAGATCTCTTCCCTGTTGGACAATAATGAAGCATGGCCTTGGGAACTCTATCTGAACTCATTCGTGACAAATGATTTATCCAGTTGTTCTGGTATCTATATATGTATTCAATGACCAGTTCTATACATAGTCCCTTCAAGATATCATCCATTTGGTATATCCTGCTGTATATCATGAATCTCATTTCACTAGAAGTTATCTCTTCTCCTTTCCTCAAAGTCCATGCCTCCTGCCATAGCAAAGTGCAGGTCTTGCAAAGGTTTTGTATAACCGTATTCTGGTATCTCTCTGGTCTGGCGAAGGTTTCATTACTGAATTTATTACTCCCATGGTTTTATTAAAATTAATAATATTATTTGCTATGGCTACTTCATCCAAGGTAGGTAAATGAATTTACTCTTTCCAGCATTTTTTAATCTATACAAATTTTGCTACATACAGGGTATTTTCCTTGAAAAACCCATTACTTTTAATATTTAATTTTAGGAAGTTATATTTTGAGGTTATTTTAATTATATTATTTTTGGTCTGGACATCTTACCTCAATATTAATGTTGATTTGTTCTTGGACATGTTTCAAAACAATTCTCTGTTTTATCTGGGAAAGTCTGGGAAAGCTGAAGATAAAACAGAGAATTGTTTTGAAACATGTCCAAGAACAAATCAACATTAATATTGAGGTAAGATGTCCAGACCAAAAATAATATAATTCCCATTACTTTTGTTTTCTCTGTAATGATTTTCATGTTATATTTTGAATGGCTATTTTGTTAAAATTATATACTGAATATTGTAATTTGTCCTCTGAGGGTGCCACTAATGCTACATCAATCTGTGAAAATTAACACATCTAATTTCATATATCTATTCAATTGTATATGTCCATGACGTTGTTCTCTCCATTCTCTAACTATCTGATTCATATACATATATATATGATAAATAAATGTGATGATAGAGGGCATCCTTGACTCACTCCTGTATGAATTCAACAATGTTGGAAAATATTTAAATTAACAACTAGATTTAAAAATATGTGTTTTTCTGTTGTAAGGTTGATTTAAATGCAAGTTTAATCAGGATTTGAACACTATTTAACTAAAGTTCTGATATTTTATGAATAAAAGTTATAAACAGAGTGAGAAATTTGAATGAGGTTGGTGTGAAAAATGTGCCTCAATAGCTTAATGATAGAGCAGTAATGCAAAAAGTTTGAGATTTATGAGACGAAACTTAGCTCAGATGAAATTTCTCTCCAAGATATAACATACACTTTGTTTGGAAGCAATTGCCTTGTTAATGCAACAATGCTGTACACAGCAAATGAAATTTAGAGGCACATTGATGTCGAGCCCTGAGTCACTCATGGCAAGGGCAATAATACATTACATTATATAAACAACCTACCACAGAGTCCAGTGAAGGCACCAATTAACCATCCTAGATGCTATTTGCAAAATATCACCTTAAGTTACATACGTGAGCTTCGTCAAATTACAACTTCTCCAATAACTACAGCTAACACAAAATTTACAAGAAAAAAATTAGTATAAATTCCATTCATTCAGCCAAGTTGACTTTGGGTAAGTATGGGGGAGTTGAGTGCATTTTGAAGTCCAAATAATTCACTAGATCAAGTTGTTGCACAAAATGTATTCTTTGTTGACACTTGATATAAGCACCAGAACACTCAATATCCCCTGCACAGCATGTATCTCCTGACAGAGTTTCGTCCCCACATGATCTTAAAATTCCCTCCTCCTGCCAGGCGACAACTCTTTCAAAAGAGGTAATACTACCTAGATTATTCCATATGTGTTTTATTCTTTTGTATATATTATATCTTCTTCTTGTGTATGTGGTCTTATCCTCTAAAATTATTATTTATCTCAACTAATTATCTATTACAATTATTGCAAGTATTATTAAATTTGTAATTGTTCATTAAACACAATTTGTTAAATCTAATATGCTTTTTAATTGTTACTGATCGAATAGAATAGAAGAGAAGGCCTTAACTCTGTCAAATATAAAGCATTATTATTATAAAAATTATATCTTACTACAAAGTTTCTCAAAGGTATTTGTGTGCCTCTTGCAAACAAGATATAACTACTATAACTCACAGTAGCTCCCAAATCTTTGTAACACATTAGAAATAATATTTTCTTTTATTTTTTTATATGGCACCCAAAATAATTATATATTCTATTTTGCTCTTAAAATTATTCAAATTTTAAATATGAACCTTCCAAGATGTCTTCATTGAGATAATTGCTTATAGTATCATTAGTATACATTAATTTCTAACCATGCACCAATACCGTCCATCTTACCCTAAAGACTCCTAAAGTAATATGAATGAAATTCATATTTATGTTGCTATAATATTGCATTTAAGAGTTGGCTAACCTGTTAAAGAAGCTAATAAACATTAGTATACACACAAAAAAAGTATAAATGAAAATTAACTTTTAAACATACTGCATAATATTTGCTTTTCAACAGTATAGCCAATCTAACATAATTTAGCTAGAATTGTCAAATATGTTGTAGCGATTTTCTCGTAACAACTGTCTGTATTTTATCTAAGAGAAAAAATGGAGAGATAATCTGAATGTAAAAATAGGAGGAAAAAGCATTTTAAATATTACAAAGCGGATCTGATATTACTTATAAAAACCCACAAATTAAATGTGATACTTTTTGAAAATTTAATATTAAAATTACCGTACAGGCCACATGGCCTAAAACGAATTTGTTCATGATGATGATGATGATAATATTAAAATTATTTAATATGTAGTATGTGAATTTAAAAAAAAAGCCATTTAGAAATAAATTTTTTGTGAATAGCTAGAAAGTACAATACTTTTTTTTACAGTCAGTTCTTTTCTTTACACATCAAATTGCTTTTGAGTAGTTTAAAATCTAAGTTTCATTTCTATGAATCTAGCTTTTTGTTAAGTAAAAAAAATTAATTATCAATAAAAAAGTTTTGTATTGATTTTCTAAAATTTGTAAAAGCTTACAGAAATGCTTTTAAAAATATATATTTATCTGTATATTATGGTTTATGCAGCACCAAAAACTTTCAAATTTTATAATTTTATTAGGTTACCCTGTCATAAAAAAATCAATTTTTATTTATTTTTTGTTGCTTTTGCCATGAACAAAACTAACCATAAACCAGTCTAATATCATTCACTGCCTTTTAATAAAACAGAACTCCTTAACTTTTAACAATAATAAGTCTTAACAATTGTAAAATAAAATGTCATATAAATATGTTCTATTCATTAATAAATTTTACAACTGTTCTCTGGTATTACTGATAGTGAATCAAATTTTGAAGTCTACGAGGCAAAAAGGAATTTGTGGTTCTTAAAGAATGAGTGTGAAAATTAAATTAAAAAATTAACCATTTTTTTATAATACATCTATATTTTTTATATTTCTCCAAATGGGCATTATATGTTAAAAGCCATATTGTAACTGCTGTAAGGATCTGATGGTTATATCATCTCCATTTTTAGAAAATTTCAATAAAAAAACTAACTTTGATTCAATTGCAATATAAATGAATATTGTTAAATTCTGTAATTTATCATTGTTTTTAACATAAGCATATATTTTATGCTTATGTTAAATACAAATTTATAATTATAGAATTTTGTAAAATATAATACCTGGTCTTGAGAATGACGGCTTGGTTGTGGAAACGTGTTGACCATTTTAAAACATTAATTGGTGAATTGGGCATATGACTGTATATTTTAAAATATAATATGTTCAAACCAATGACAAAGGCAAATTCATAATTTTACTTGGATGACAAAAAAGGTTTCTTGAAAACTTTTTCAATATAATGAATACAAAAATTGAAGATATAGGTAATTTTTAAACATACATTTATCAATATGGCTGACAGATTAGTATATAACATTGAGCACTTAACAATTAAGTAATTTGGAAAGAAACCATCTCTTCCGTTGTCCAGCTTTTGTAGAAGAGACCAGCCTTTCTGCTAAATATTGGAGTGCAAGAGAGCGAATGATTTCATTATCAAGTGCTCGACATTAGATACCAACCAACCAACAACAATTAAGTAATTTGCTCTCTTACACTCCAATGTTTAGTAGAAGACTTGTAACTTCTGTAAAAGTTGGAAAATGAAGAAGGTCTCAGTCCTATTCTCATTTAAGTTGCAGAAATGGCATTGCAAAATTTGTGAATTTTTTTTAGATAATCATGTTTTATTAGTAGAGATCCGTGAAATTCGCGAGTCGTGATAACGCAAAATGCTCAAATTTTGTCATTTCCTTGTACCATAACTCACTTCCCATAACCTCAAAAAATATAAAAAAAAACATTTTTGAATTGTGAAATAATGCAACATCCTACAATAATGTGAAATAACACCGAAATTTAAAATGTTCAACAAATTCTGGAGATTTTTTTTTCTTTTGCGAAATTTTCATAGTGCATTTTTAAACACTTTGGATTCAATCTTCTTTTTAACTGCCATATCAGCTTCCTCCATGCAGTCTTGTAAAGAGAAATGATTGTAACAGTTCACAACATAGAGGTAATATGTTGTATCCTTCTCATGCTTAAATTTGGTCTCTCCATGGATTTGAAGTTCTATGGTCAATATGAATTCCAAAAATTATATTAATGCATAAGATAAATTTCCCCCCCCCTAGATTTTTGCTGACATAATTATCAATTTTATATCAATCTTTATTAAGTAATGGTATTGAAGAAAACATTTCTTTAAGTATAAGCAGTAATCTGACAATAATGCAAGCACTGCCAAATTTGAATAAGCCAATAATGGACATGAGTAATTATATCATATTGATAAATATTATTATTCCCAATTTAATTAAAACAGAGAATTTAATTACATAAACACATTTTTTCTATTGTATTACATACCTATAAACATGCATTTTTAACAAAATGTAACAAAGCAAATACTGACAGCTTAAACAACAATGGTCATGCGCAATTTTAATTCCCCCTCTTTCCCCCTTCAAACTTTTGTTTCAATCAACAGATACATTCAGTGAATGTGAAATGTATACCTTGGCCAGTTTGTAATTTACTTAGGTCTCAAGTATTTTTCACTGTTTGTTTTCTGTTTTTTTTTTTTAATTTTCCACCTATTGTCATGCCAAAACTAAGTGTGTCAGCCACTCTTAAGAATGAGAATGCAGAGATACTTACCATGGTTGCTTTTTCTTAAAAGGTAAATTTTGCTTATAAATTAGTGACTACGATTAAAATTTTATGCATTTTAGTGTATTAAAATCGATATCAATTCTACAAGCTAAAAGTTGACTTTAAATTACTGGATATATCACTTATTGTGTTTAATACACTAAACTAGGATAAAAAGACTCAAATTTACATTTTTTTTTATTTAGAACACCTTGAATAATAGAGGCTGGATCACATCTCATCCATGAACCTAGCATCAAACTTATCACGAGCAGAGGGTATACATCTCAGTACTACGAATGACCAAGAAAAAAAATGATTAAGTTTATTGATGTACTTTTTTTAATGAGTGTAAATTTCCTTATGTAGTTACTTTAACATGTTTAATTTTCTATAGATATTACTTTTTAAAAATAATGTACTTCTAATCATAAAAAGTTGAAGAGCTCTATTTAAAATAATATCTAAACTTACATAAACACAACATTGTATCTGAAGCTACTTTTAAACACGAGAATCAGTCCATAGTAAATGTGTTTTATAAAAATGTTATATTTTTTTTAATCGTCACAACTAACAAGGCACAAATAAAACTAGTGTGAAAACTAATTCAAGCATCCTTTTGCCTTGTACATGTCTTAAAGATGCTCAAACATGCTCAAATCATATGCATATAACAGAATTTCACAAATCAACATTAAAATATTTTACACCATTGATTCCTTCAAAGAAAAGACTCAAATATAACAGTTCACTATTAAAATAACATCAAGGAGATAAGAGTTGAATTCATTACTTAAATCACAGTTATATTCTAGCTCTGAATGCAAACACAATGTTTAATAAAACAGTGTTCAAGGGCAATATGCTTAAATACTGTTAGAATGTGTAAACATCATTTTTGCAATCAAGCTCTGGTGCCCATATAGTTTCATCCATTATTTTATGGATAAAAGTACATGTAAAATCAATTATATAGGTAAATAAATTTATGTGAAACTTACAACATTGAAATGGTTGACATTTCATAAATAATCTGTATACCCAATAAATTAAAGTGATCACAAACTCTAAGCCATGTTTCAAGTCCCAAGTATCTCCTTTTGATAGTGTAAAAATGAAGTGTTAATCATTTTAATGTAATTTGGTAGCTTAATAAAAATTATGCAAAAGTTACTCAATTTACGATGTCAAATATTTAATTTTGTCTGTAATTATTTACAAAATAACTATAAATTAACTTTTTTATTTTTAAATATATAGAAATATCATAGTGATCTGAATCCCTCACAACATTAACAATGCCATCTAAGAGTTAAATTTCATAATATAACAGTCAGTTTGTTTTAAACTTATAAACTGATACTGTACATCAAATATTATACAATAAAAAATAAAAACAATATTTATACCCTGATACAATTTTGGGGAATTTTATAGTATTAGCTGGATATATTTTTAACTTCCTTATACTCATTTTTAAAAGACAATGATATGTATTCACTTGAATTTTATCACTGACTTCCCCTCCCCCTTTCAAAAAATTAAGATTAATTCAATTTTGCACTGAATGATTCATTCAACTGTAAAACAAGTGAATGTAAATTAAAATTAAAAAACTACATATCAGACTATGTTTATGTTCTATACATAATTCTTTTAAATTTTCAACAATGCTGAATTAAAAACAAAAACAAAAAATACATAAATGTCATTTTTACACTATATCTTGATATTTCATCTAAGTTACAATTTATACATATATAAACAGTAATAAGAATAATAATACAATAGAATCAGTGGGGTTGGCTGCCCTGTCTAACTAGCAAAATGTGAGTGTCTGCATGGCAACCTTGAATCATATGAAGCAACAACAGAAAATATATAACTTCACTGCTGGAGATACGTGTTGAGAGACAGTAAGGAAAAAATCTTCACGCTGGCAGTAAGTGTTTTCTTTCAAAAATTAACGAGCGTTGTCTTCTTAATTTTACTCTCTTCTTCTCCTTCTGCTGCAAGCTACACATTTAAAAATTGTTCCTATTTGAAAAAGGGGGGGAAAATATGAAAAATAATAACTAATTCAATATTAATGCACTTTGTATAACATGTTTTTTTTTCATCTTCTTTTTTTTTAAACAAATATTTCCATTGAACACTGTTCATTTAGTAACGTGTATGTATATTTATATATTTATATAATATTTATATATTTATAATATAATGTTGTCTTTTGAGCTATGGTAAACACTTGATGTGCATACCCATCTCCCTCCCCCCCCGAGCTGCCCTCATGCTGGGGACGGGTTCATTCCGATAGCAGCTTCTGGAGCAGAGAGGACTTCTGATCACCGGGACGAGGTGATTCCTCCATAGTATTCTGTCGACACAAAAACCAATTAAATTTAAAATCAGTTACATCCTACTGTGATTAAATAAAATCTATTATCATGAACCAAAACACCCTAAATCTTATTATTTCTTATATATCATGGACTTACTGTATGAATAAGATATTAAATCTAAAAATTACATTTTCACATATTTATAAGTTCTATGTGTACAATATAAAGAAGTTAAAACATATGAATTAGAAAAAAATATGCTTTCTCAAAAACCTCAGTAGATTTTTTTATTCTATACAGAATCAGCATCTTCTATTAATGTGTGGAAACCCATATTCCTATCTGTGGCCCACTCTGATAATGAATCCTTGTTTCTTCTGGCCTGAAAATGATAAAGTATGAACGTTCTATCAGGTTTATGTACTTAAAAAACAAGGGCACTTTACAAATTCAAAATCAATTGAATGAGTGTTTTTTTTTTCTCTCCTATTGCCACCTACTATACTTTTCATTATTTGGGTTCTGTTCTAGGTGGATAGATGGCATTAATATGGTTAATTTTCAGAAGCGAAAACAAAATTTCACAGTGATGGGAAATTTAGAGTGATATTAGGCAAAGCTGCGGCTACATGAACAGAATTATCCAGGAATGAAGACAATTATGTCATGGATCTATCCAAATCAATCAAAATATAGAATAGACCACTTTTTGCAGATCTTCAATATTCAGTACATAGATTAAACTTTGTAGGTAAAAACTGACATGGAGACAATGTAGAAAAAACAAAAATTATGACCTTTCATGGGAAATACCCCATTTTAAGTAAAATTTGTTTAAAGAATAAATTATGTAAAAGGGTAAATTATTTTTCTTACCTAGGGTACAAATTATATTTTATCGATGTATTAGAAATCACTGATAAAATTCACAAGTACAATAAAACAATGGGAATAATTAACAAAATTATAAAATCTTCCGTAGTAAAAGACACACAAGAACGTGTAAATATAAAAAATTAGCAAGACCAGTATTGTGTAATGGAAGTGAGGCATGGACAATGAGAAATAAGGACATCCATTGTATCACAGCCAGCAATAGGAGTTAATGAGATCATAAAATAAATTAAGAGGTTTTGCAAGAATTTCAGTTAGAATCAGTTATCCACTTATAAACAAATACCTATACAATTAGAAACTCATGTACAATGTATGTCCAAGAACAGAATCCAAAAAGCCATGCTTCAATACGGTCCACATAGAAAGATATCTTTGGGCTATTCGAAGAAGAGATGAATTGAAAATCCAGCGTTGAGATTGTAATAGGCCATCAGACCTTATGATGATTATGTATTGTTTACAGAGAATGAGTGTGAGGCCAGTAGTAGCCTACTCCTGTTAAAAGCATCAAACTTAACTTCCCCATATAACTGATGAATTGCTATCAATAATACCAAATGCTTTTCAACATATACCCCAGAGGAGTTTAAAATTTTACTCAGGAATCTGTTGAACAATCTAGTGATAAAAATTATATATCAGCATCCTTCCTAGCCTTAGAATTAAAATTGTACAATTAAAATTTCTAAGTCTGCCAGGTATGAAATCCAAACTATCTGTTTGCAAATAATATTTTAAGAATTTTTATAAGTACATTATTTAAATGTTGTAACATTGAGTGGACAGTAATTGATAATGCAATGAGTAGTATACCTTTACTAGTTGGATGCCCAATATTATTTCTTACTCTGGTGTTCCACATGAGTGACAAGGCATAAAGAAACAAGGGTTTGTTACTGATTGGCCTCACTCTAATATGCAAATATATTATAAGGAAATTCCACAAACTTTGCCAGTTTTTTAAGGAATAAGATTTTGGTATAAAAAAAGCAAAAAAACTACCTCTTAAAATATCTGTGACTAGATACAATTCCAATTTAGTGTGAAAAGACTTCATAATATTGAAATAAAACATATATTTGACATAACAAATACAAAAATGATTGAAGGAGTAATCCAGTCAAAAAAATATTATGACCTTGAAAGCATACTTGACTAGGGAAAATAAAGTTTTCATTTCAAAACTTATAGAGATCAAGAATATATCAAGTCAATTTGAACTTTTATAAGAATTTAAATTTTACATCGAGTCAACTGAAATTTTTTAAAACTTTTATAGGAATTGAATTTTTTTTATTTACTGATGCTCTTTAACAACTAACATCATTAACACTACAATTCAAAACTGGGCGTGAAAAGGGTGACAAATTTTGTTCAAAGGATACTACATGCCATAAATCTATGACAAAGAGATAAGACTTTATTTCCTTTTTCAAAAGGAAGCCATTACTCAGTATTTTTACACTTTTAAAATATATTTACTTTGGCCAGGTTCTAATCTATAAACGGGAGAAAACCCATTGGTTTTAAGCAGACAATATTTAAACTTTATCAATGTGATCAATTGATTTGGTGTTTACTTGAATAAAATCCATTTTTTTTATTTATTAAATAAAATTATCAAAGTTTTATTGATTTTCATAAATGTGCATTATCCCAAAATATAAAGGAGGAAAAATTTTCAATAATTTTTATTTTTGTAAATTCTTCCTATTTTCCACACAATAAAATGTAAATATGCTTTCTAACTATGTTGTCCATTTAATCACAATAAAAGAAGAATGATACAACACATTCACTAACAGAAGTTCATTATTGAATAATTATAAACAATACAACATATACTGTAAACATCACAAATAAAATAAAATTAACTAATTTAATACAAGCTCTATTTAACTAGCTAACTAAAAAAATACACATAAAGCATTTAGCAAACTTTAATCACAATATAGAATTGTCTAGTAATCAAAAGCATTCAAGTTATATATTATATAAAAGATAGATGAGAAATTAAATAAAAACAGAAAAAACCACAGATCCACATAAAGGAAAATAAAGGTTAGATAGCGTGACTAAATGTGCACTACAAGTTAGAAGAGTTAAAAAGTTATTATATTTATAGAAATAGGAGAAATAAATATCTCCATTGTATAACAAATTGCACTAATTCCGAGATAAGTTCCAGTTGTACTTAAACAATCTCATAAGATATTACATCACTGACTCCATTTAATGGGGGAACCATGGTGCTACATTTACCCACCATATGACTGAATTTCGTACAGAACTGTCAACTTGTTCTTAGGTAAAATCATATTTTATGGGAAATAAGACTGAATATAAGGTAAGATGGTACCAATAACTAGGAACTTCTCCATTTCTTATTTATTTATGACAAAAAATTATATATATGGCCCTATCTAATCAGATGTTATGCTTTTTTCAGAAGGCTAATAGATATCCTTTATTTATAATTTCATTACGAGCAGAATTTATGATCCATGCTGACTCATCTGTAAATTCTGCTATTATTTTCACCATGACCTCAATGTAATGAGTAATGTGGGATATTTTTCATTAAACTAATCAATTGAGTTGGTGTTTACTTGATGAAAATCCATATTTATTAATTAAATAAAAATAACACGTAGTTTTATTTGATTTTCATATTTATTATATAATTCAGTGACAGCTGTTTCGGTACACTGTACCTTCTTCAGACATGATAACAAATTTTGTGTGTACCGAAACAGCTGTCACTGAATTATATAATAAATATGAAAATCAAATAAAACTGTTTTATTTTTATTTAATTAATTTCATTAAACTGTTTGAAAACATTCAAAATAATATGTTTCATCCACTTTTCAATTGCTTTAAAAATTCTAGAGAAGCAGCCATTCTGAAAAAACTGAAATCCAAACGTATTCTGTGTCAGTTCTCTAAAACCTTCTGCATTGCACATGCATAAAATAAAACAATGCTTATTTAATCTATTAAAATTGTAATTATATATTTTAAGATTCCCCATATTCCATATAACTTACATGAGCTAAATATCACATATTTTTATTTCCTTTATTTTGAGTGTTAGAGAGCAAACTACATTTTGTTACATGCTTAAAGGTGAAACCGGCCATACATCTGTTTTGTTTACATTACAAGTGGAACTTAGCTTGAAAGAGGTGCAGTAAAAGAGCAGAAAGCTCTTCAACAAGTAAATATTTCATCATTCATGAAACAGCAAAATGTGGTAATTCACATGGGTTGATTAAAGTAAAACATTGTATAGATTTTGCAACTTAGTCATAAAGAGAATTTTATGTAATCATTTTAGTTTTACAATTATAATTAATTTACTCCAATATATTTTAATTTCAAATTAGAAATCAGAAAACATATTGACAGTGAATAAATTATGTCTTAAAACTGGAACAATGTTGCTGGAAAGTGGAATTCTAATTCAGATTTCATATTTAGCCGCATAAGAATATTCAGTATTTAAATTTTGATGGATAATAGAAAGGACCAAAACAAAGTTTTTATGTTAAATAAACATAGGTCTAAAACTAATTACTGAATGACTATATTTTTAAGAATATAATAAACAATAGAACTGGTGTAATGACATTCATACTTTAAAATATGAAATGTAGTGATGATACAGCCGTGTTTTATTAAGTCATGCAATTATAAATCCCTGATCTAGACTTATGTCATTTGTGAGTGAAGCCAGAAACTTTATCACTCCTTGAAAAAAAAATCATGTCTGTCTACTTGTGCATTCCCATATGAGACAAGTGTGCTCTCTTGCAGGAGTTATTTAACTAAGCTAACTCAGTTATACTCATTTTCCTACAGATGTCAGCGAGTGACAACTGGCTAGTTCATTGCTGTAAAGAGACACCTAATAGATTACTAAGATATTACTTGGATGGGAATGGTTGATTAAATTTTGCTTCAGATTTAGACTTCAGGTTCTTTTGTGTGTCTGAAAATCTTTAGACTCGGGATCCATGTCTTAACGTTCCTCCTGGAGTACTTGTCTTTTGGATTTTTCCATGCTAAAAAAAATTCATCAGCCCCTCCTAAGTTTGAACCCACAACTCTCGGAAACAGAGCTAAAGAACTTACCCGTAAACTACTGAGTCTGGTAAAATTAACCAATAATAAATGAAAGATGTTATTTTGAGAAAAGTTTTTTGCAGGATGATCTAACAATTTAAATATTTGTATTGTCAATTTCCACAAAATATGTACAACCATAAAACAGAAAAGCTAATACAAAATGTACTAATTCCGATTGAGGGTCTTTCCACTTTTCAGCGGTTGCCCTTTTACCAGCCGGCTGCTGGCCCTTCACATCCACATGTGTCAATCACAGAGGTAGATGATCAACAGCCAGTGTAGGGGTGACATGTGGTTAGCATGTCGAGTCCCCCAGCCGTTATAGCTGGTTCCTCAACCTGGAGCCGCTACTTATTGTAGCTACCCAATTGCCTCACGATGCTGGGTGGGCACCGGTCCCATACTGGCCGAAATACCATGAGAAAATTTCTTCCCCCATAGAGACTCGAACCAGCGCAAGTCCCGTAGCTCTGCGCCAAGGCTTCCTACCTTAACCGCTCGGCTACGGCGCAGGACACAAAATCTACTAATAAGAAACCTTAATAACTCACTAAATAATTGTTGGATAAAAATGCATAAATTGTGGCATATGACACAGGGTGGCCATTAATAAATTTTTGTGTGTGCACCTCTTGTAACACAACGCATTCCAGGCGATATTCATGCCTAGTTTTTAACATCTCTGGGAGTGACAGTGGCACAAGTAGTTGCATTATTCTCTGATGTGAATCCTAATCCACCACTGAAGTCCTGTATACCATGTCTTTTAGGTATCCTCAATAAAAGAAGTCCAGTGGGGTTAAATCTGGGAGATCATGCTATAGATCCACCAAGATCAATTCATCGCTAAGGAAAGCAGTCATCCAAATGATCTCTAACATATGAAGCAAAGTGAGGGGAGCTCCATCTTGTTGAAAAACATATCGGTGAGGAATTTAAGGAATGGTATAATTTTGGAGCATATCAAAATACCTATTTCCATTGGTAATGTTTTCTACAGTTAATGGACCAATTACATTTTGATATATATGCCTGCACTAAACATTGATCTTAGGGCTGTCTCTTTTCAACTCCCTCATTGCATGCAGATTTTCCAATCCCCAGGTGCAGCAAATTATGTTTGTTGACAATCCCAGAGACATGACTCATCACTAGTCACTACATTCTGCAGATATCTATTTTCAATCTCTATATCTTTGACAGCATGTCTATAATGAACTGATATTGTGCAGGCAAGTCGTTTGGTTTCAATTTTTGCATCAATTGAATCATGAATCCATAAAGAATATAACTTCTTATGTAGAACATCATGAATAAATTACTTTGGAATTGCTGGTTCCCTGCTGGCACGTTGAACAGACTTACTTGGGCTGCATTGACAGACTGCTAAATTGTGTGTGTTTGGAGCTCCAAAACTTTCTTCCCACGTGGTAATTTCTCTACAAGAAAACTGGTCTCAAAAATCTTCCTATGTCAAGCTGTTATTGTGTGTCTCTCTGGTGGTTGCTTTTCAAGCCACTGTTTTCTAAATCTCTCTGTACTATTATCAAAAGTTTGAATTCAGCAAGCAATTAACAGCATTGTGAACACAATTTTAATTTCAGCTATGTAAACAATAAAGACTAAGGGTCGTATCTATGAACGCATTAGACCGTAAAAGTTATTCTCTGCTGAGAAAGTTGCATACTCAAAAATTTGTTCATGCGATAATAATTGTCGAAATTCCTAAGCTACCTGGTGAGGTGACTATGCAGAGAACGAATCGTGAGCAACCTGATGGGAACCGATGTAGTTTGAAACCTTGCTGCTTTATCCAAGATGTCAGATCTTGAAGACTTCGATCATGCTTTCGGTATACGTGGAGAAGAGGAATTTGATAGAGTCTACCAAAGAATTCAACTGAAAGAACAGGAGAATCGGCATAATATCGTGCGATGCAGACGTTGTCGTACATGGTATTATTTGCGGGACGCAAGCGTAAATGCATTCCTCTAGCAGACGAAAATAACGGAAGTGGTTTTATCGCTTAGAATTCTAGGCAATTTCTTGCCAATATTACGAAAACAACAACTTTCATGCATGACCAGCGAGTGGGTCGCTAATTTGATCTTTGCACTTGCTCACCGGTGATTGGAAGTAATTTGAGTAGAGACTAATGTATTTGCATGCGGCCCTAAATGTTGCCAACATCATACATAAAACTTAAAATGTCCCTCTTTCATTTCTCATAATTTTTTTTATATCTGCATTATTAAGTTTTTTAAGCTTTCTTATCAGTAGTTTTGTCCCAAACATGGTGTATATTATTGAATTGATATGAATATAAATTCAGAGATTGTCTCTGTATTGTAGCTGTTAAAATATCTGATTGGCATCACATCCCTGTTCAATTCTCAGTTATACCACAGAAATTTTTCTTCATGTACAGGAACATGTGAACAGCTATATATTATAAGCAGTTAGCAAAACTATAATAGAGTTGAAAGACTGGGTCATGATAATTATTGTGACGTGTTGGTTCATAAAACAAGAGACCTTGGGTTCAAATCCCAGTTTGGGCAAACTATTTTTTCCCTTCAAATACAATTTGTCCAAGTTTGATTCTCCATACTGTCTTCTCTTCCCACCTGTTGGCTCCTCAGAACAAGATTTATTGCTATATAAATAAAGAATCTGAATATGTAAAATTTAACATTTTATTGGTTATAATATTTTGCTGTTTCTTAAGAAAACTATTTTATAAATAAAGAAAAATAATCTTATTTTAATTTAAAAACATAATTAAATATATACAGAAAGGAATCCATTCATTGTTAGTGTTTCTAACGAATTACTAAATGTTTATCATTCATTTGGCACTTATGTATTTACAATTACTGTAGAGGCCTACTTCCTTTTGACACAAAAATGTATATCGAAAGACTGAATTGGAAATATACATCTCACTGCGTATTATATTTTTCCACCGGGACATGTTCTGGAGACTAATATCTTGATTCTCAATAAGAATCTAGTTTCCTCATAACATTACTTCCATAATTACTGATTACATAAAATATACATTGACTATTCACAGAGTGAGAGAAGTATGTAAAAATAGACCTTGCCTTCTTCAGAACCTTGATATTTTATGCTACAATTATCCTGAAATAAAATTTTCAAAGAAGGCAGTGATGATTCAGAATTCAACAATGCTATATATTCTTTAAAGTTTATTTTATCTAATAAATCAAATCCTATTAATACAAGAATATGAAGTGTCATTTTATACATGAGCGAGAATTTTCAGCAAAAAAAAAAAGTCAATATGTTTGAAAAATTTCAAAAGTGACAAAAAGAAGAAAGAATTTTCAGAAATTCAGATGTGGACCGCCATGCTGACATAAAGAATGGGCTTTTAGGTGCTAAAAGTTAACATTGCAACATAGTGTACTGAATTTTTTCTCCAATCAACTGAAAATAATTTTTATACAGTTTTATAATATAACTTAGAAAATATTTGTGAAACTCTTTCTATGGGATATAGCAATATTACCTCGACATTCCATATGTTACTTTTGAATTAGGAAAGAAATAATATTGAACTTTTATAGGTTTAAGGTTTAAATTAAAATTGTTTATACCTGACCTTCTAATTATACCGGTTTCAAAACTATCTTCAATAATATTTCGAACGATGTTACATCATTTACGAGAACTGCTTCTACTCCTTCTGTTGGTGGACTGAAGATCTTCAACCAACAGGGGGAATAAGAACAGTTCTCCTAAACGACATAACATCAGTCGAAATATTGCTGAAGAGGAAACCATATAGGTTTTGAAATCGGTATAATTAAACGACTGGATATGAGGTGAGGTATAAAAAATTTTAATTTAAATCCTAAGAAATAATGTTCCATTTACATAAATATTACAATAATTTGTGTTAACTTCTAGTCTTTCCTTACTGATAATAGTTGCTCTTATACTGGCTGAATAATTGTCTACCTCTGTGATTGACACATGTAGGTAAAAAGCTAGACCCTTTGGATGTAATAATAACTATATTACAGGAAAATTTTAGCAGGAGATATTCCATAAAGTAGAAATGGTATCAATTGTAAGTATATACATGCAATCAAGAAACTATTATAAAATATTTGTGAAGTACATTGTTAAAAAACTTTTTATTTACATTTGGTATTTTATAATAAAAGCCTGCAAGTTGGCTTGGTCAATACGAATTGAGACTCATATGGACATTAAACAATTCAATTGTTTGGTCTTCAATAATATAATAAACAATCTTAGCCAAAGCTTGAAGAATGTTTTGGTTTAAATATTTATTTTCAAGTAATGGGACTGTTTTTGTTTTCTTTTTGTGTTATAAATGTGTATGTTTTCAAAATTCACTGTAACTTTAAGGATACCACAGTAAAGTTAGGCCATAAGGTCAATTGGCACAAAAAGGTAGTTGGCTAAACCCTCTAATCATCATCATCTTCAAAGTATGGGCCTGTTGACCCGTTCTGCTCCCTGGTGCACTATATGGTGCAGGTCGTCTTTCCAACGACGTTTTGGTCTTCCTACATATCTTCGGCCTAGAGGCCTATAATGAAGCAGCTGTTTTGATAAATGATTATTTGGCATTCTTTGTATATGTTCAAACCAATTATGTTTATTTGTGTGTACTCTCTCGTTTATATTATATATTTGTAGTTCATCTCTGATATCATGACTTCTCTTTTGATCTCTTAGAGATACACCTGTAACTGATCTGAGAAATCTTATTTCTATTGTCTCAATTTTATTTTTCTCAGAGATCGTTAAAGGCCAAGTCTCAGACCTTTATGTTAACGTTGGAACGGCTACTGTTTTGTAAAATTTTGAGTTTCCCTTGTGGTCTTATTTCTCAAATATCTTCTTAATGAACCCTGTAAATTGGTTTACATTATTTGTAAGATAGTGTGTGTCAATACTGATTTTATTGGATGGTAAGTGGATCCCAGAACTAGTTTCAACATTGCCTGCTTTTCCAATATCAAGTCAGATGCAATGCTGCCTAAATTACCTGGCTCACAATTATTCGATAAAACTCATTAGTGTGACAGGCCTATCAACTGACTTCTGCCTTAACATCTCCATATGAAGGGTATGAGAAAAATGAACACGCTGACAAAAATTTTAAAATGGATTTATTTTGGACTTCACATTATAACTACACTATCTATCAACTGGGCATTTTCTCTCTGGTTTCCAAACAAGGAGCTTCCATGCCCCTTATTCATTTCCCATTTGAGCCACATGTCCTGTCAGTTGCAGTCTACAAGACTTAATTGTTCTTATTATAACTGTATCATGTAGTTCACTGTTATGTTGTTTTCTCCATTTGCCTATCTGTTCATTTCTCTTTGATCCATTTAGTTTCCCAAGAACTTTATCATCAAATATCCATAATCTCCTTTCCTCCCTTAAAGTATTAAAGTAAGAGTTCATGTTTTGCATCCATATAATATGAGCCTGTAATATCAAACAAAGTAAAAAATACAACAAGAGCCTCGAATTTCTCGAGATATTTTGTAAAAAGATGCTCAAGAGTTCATTACAAAAATTCCTGTTCAAAATCATGCAAATGAGAAAGAATAATGCCATGAACTTTTAGAGAATCAAGAGAGTGACTACCATAGTATTTATTACGCAAATAAATATATAATCTAATAGACTACATATACGGTCTATTTATTCTTATGAATACAGAGAAAAGAAAATCAGTCCTGTAAAGCTTTATTAATGCTAATTATTAAATACCTAACTTATTTACATTACAAAATTAATTATATGACGTCTTAAATATGTGTATTGAACATTCAGAGCACAGTACTGCATCCTTATTTGTGGAAGTTAGTGTTCAAACTTTGAAAATTTCTCCAGCACATTTTGATCATTCTTTCTCTGGACTCTTGTTTTGTCAGTCACTCAAATTGACAATCATCCAGCCAGTATAGGGTTCGTATGTGGCCAGCATGTATGTTTACAAAGGAGACTGATTTTCTCGCCCTGCAGCTGCTACTTATCAAACTACCCAAATTCCTCATGATACTGAGTGGACACAAATTAAAATTCCATGAGAAAAATTCTTCCTCCACAGGGAATTAAACTAGTATCTTCCTGTATATATGCACCATGGCAAGATGTTGGCTAGGTTGATTTAGTTAGTATTTTATTCAGTTAGGTATGAATAGCTTTTGCAGCTTATCTCAATATTAGATTCTAATACAGCATTTCAGAAATTAAAAATAAAATAGAAAAAAAAATGACTGGATATTTCGGTATTCAACTTTGGAAATGTATACAGTTTACACTTCATATAGTTTGAAGAAATTCGATTTGACGTTACCTTAAATGTTACTTGAGAATAAAATAAATTTTATGAATCATCATTTAGTAGGTTTCTTGGAAATGTGTTATGTTGCATGAAACCTGAAATAAGAATTTACAATTAATGGTTGAACATGCAGCCACTACCAAGAGAGCATGCGGGGTTCTTATTTATCATCTTACCCTTGAGGAGGAGAGCCCAGATTGTGGAGAACCTGACCTCATGTTACCCCATAGTGTCTTGGTATCACTGGCACCTGTACAGACAACAACACCCCACATACATGTAAACTAACTACCAATATTATCACAATATTTACATCAGTACATCACAGCAAGACTTGTGTAACTGCTCCATTGCAATGCAACTTTCATTATCAAATCCAGAGTTACCAGACACATTTTAAATCACTCATATATTTGTTGTTTACCTCTATATTTAAATTTTATGTTATAACTTCAAGTTTTGGACAGATAATTAGGGTAGAAGGTTTAAATACTTTAAATAAAAATGAATGGACCTTTATGCAATTTTTGCTACAAAAAAAATGGATTATGAGTGTGGTACAAATATCATTCACAACAGTTAGAACTGGAAATATATGCCTCACCTGGACCATGTTTTGGAGATCTCAACTAGATTCCACGTGAATGATAATATTACCTCATAGGGTTACTTCCTATCAATTATTGATTAAGTAATATCAACTATAATAATAATTTAAAAAGTTATCCCTATTACAGGTCTTGTGGGGCCCTTGGGCTACAGGGTTTCTAGATAGTCAGTACTGGATATCTGTTGGATTATCAGGTCTACATGACACCCGCCTTTCCTCCAGAATATGGATTTCATTAGAGTCTGAGTTAACTCCAGGGCCATGGTGTCGCAAGAAGATTTGAGTCAGTTTAAGAATCCTGACCCCACCAGGACTCGGAACTCCCATCCTTCCGGCCAGTAGTGTATTGCCTTAACCAATTGCACTACATAATAACAATTATAATACATATACATGACACTTATTATATATTTCTTATTTATATATGGTAAATTACTTATAATTGCTGATGAAAAATACCACTTTCTAAATTTATAAATGTGTGTGTATATATATATATATATATATATATACACACACACACACATATTGTTGCTATAATTTAAATTTTTTATATTTAGCAATGAGGGAAAAAAAATTAATGGTTGCATTGGGAGTCTTAATAGTATAAATGGTAGTGCACTAGCATATAAAGCTAGATATCTCAGGTTCAAATCCCAGTTCAAGTTTTTTTTTTTTCAAATAATATATATATATATAATTTATTTACTTATTTAAGTTATAAAAATGTTTGTATAAAAATATTATTAATCAAAATTAAATTCATAGCAACTGTGTATGTGTCCACAGAGAGTGATCTTTTACATTCTCTCTGGCACTTGGCAAGAAGTGGGCCTGGCACAAATTGTTATTGTTCCCAGTGAACAGGATATGCTAGACTTGGCTATTCAAATTACAATATTCATATAGAAGGCAAAGAATGAGAAAGAGGCAGAGAAAGACTAACTGTTGTATGGACCCTGTTCACAAGCGTTAACATCGGGTCTGCTTGCTGTCATAGACAACTCACTCTGTATATATATTATACACAGAAACATAAGTAAATATAAAAACTATTTATTTAGAAGCAGATTATATTTATCAATATTTCCTATTATAAGTTATTTACCCATATATAAATATTAATATATTATTTTCATTCATGTAATTTCAAATGACCCAAATTTGTTATTCTTTCTCCTTTTCAATCTCCAAATTATTTTTTGTATATTTTGTCATATAGGCAGCCAATAATTGTTGCACGAAATATTATAATATTATACAACTATTTACAACAGCAGATATATAATAATGGCAATTATGTTTAGAACAATCACTGACAGAGTTCAACTTAATAAATAAGATGGCATCACAATAATTCTGTTACACAAGACTCCCTGCACAGAGGTGATTTGGTAAGTAAGGAATCACGCATAATTTAACTAGATACAATAAATATCAAATTAATTAAGACAAATATTGGATTGAATACAAGAAAGAAGGGTTATGGTTAATGGATGGAGGGCATTAGTAAAAAAAAAAGTGAAAGAAAGGATTTGATGAGGACAAAAGTGCACAGCCATTATTTTTGTGTTGTGCTAAGAAATATATGTATGTGTTAAGAGTGGAATAACAGTCTGTACCTTTAATAATAAAAAATCATGATTGTCAAAAACATACACTGTATAAAATCTCCCAACCTGTGTGATATGCAAGAAAAATGAAGTTTAAGCAAAAAATATGCATGTAAATGACAAATGGAACGAAACCAATAACAGTAATAATAATAATCAATTGATTTGGCATTTACTTGATGAAAATCCATACTTATTTAATTAAAAAAAAACAAAACTTAAAAATTTTATTTTATTTTCATATTTGTCATATGTAATCATATCTCAAGAAGGTACAAAGTACCGAAACAGCTGTTACAAATTTATACTGTAATAAATATGAAAATCATATAAAACTTCAAGTTTTATTATTAATTAATTAAATAGTAATAATAATAATTGTCCAGTTGAATGTTGATTAACCAAACAATGATGAACAAAATGTTAAACATTTGAATTTGTGATTTCTCTGTTTTAAGTTATTTTATTTTAATTTCTCTGAGATACATGAAGAAAGGAAATAACAATAAGATTTAAAGACTGATATTACTATTAATCTAGACAAAAGAGTTGCTTTCTGTAAATTCTTAATAATTCTCTCATTCATAATGTTTAGTATTTACAGAAAACATAAAAATAGAACATTGTCTCATTGTCTTTATATGTCACACTGATAAGTCTGAACTTTTTTTTTTAAATTTGGTGTTGTGCTCTATGCTCACATTATTGTGATTTGTGCTGTCTGCATATATCATGAGCAGGCAGCACATTTTGCTTCCTGAACATAGAAGGGATCGAGTAGTTTCTTCTTGTGCATTTATTACGTCACGTGAATGTATATAAAACTGCAAGTAGATATGCACAGAGAAGCCATAATCTTAGTAAATACAGATGTTCCATTGTCAATGCTGTTTATGTAAAACACTAAGTTATGTACCAAACTGTACCTGACATAAAATTCAGGGACACAGTTTGAACCTATACTAATCAATAACTTTCCTAACTTGTATCGGAACAAAAATGTGCTGCCTAATCACGAGGCATATATTTTATGCACTTATGTCATTTCTATGCTTTATTGAGCCAAAAGCTATTATGTCTGTCTAGTCTACATATGGGGACAACCAAACAAATTTTGTTAGGCTTATATCCTACAGATGAATGATCATCATCTAGCTAGCTGTGAGGCTCTGAAGATGTCACCTACAAGAACTCTGGCAGGACTCTATTGGGAAGCAAGAAAGCAAATGGAACACATCCAAGCTAATGGGCATTAGACTACTACTATATCCTACAGATGTGAGTGGTCAGCACATCACCTCAGAGTTTTATGAGGTGAGATAAAAAAGTTTTCTCTGAGTCATATAGAAATTGTAAATACATCACAATGTTACTTGCCTTCGTAATTTTTATTAAAAAAACTGAGGTACTACTTGGATGGGAAAGGCCAAATAAATTTTGCTCAGTGCTCAAATTTAGGCTTGAGGTTCTTTTACAAGCCCAAAAATCTTCAGAATTGGGACTCGCGGGTTTAAAGAATTTGTCTCTTGGTAATCCACCATGGCCAGGTTTGAACTTGCTATCCTCGGGACTAGAGGCAAGGAACTTAACTCCTAAACCACCAAGGATGATTCTATATTTGTCTAATCTTTGAATATTTAAATTATAAAATTAAATTCTCTTACATGACAGACCAGCTGCTGGCCTCATGTCCACAAGTACCATTTACAGAGATGGACAATCATTCAGCCAGTATACGAGTAACATGTGGTCAGCAAGTCATTATAGCAAGTTTACTCAATATGGACTCACTACTTATTGTAGCTACCTAAAATTTTCGCAATAGTACCAGTCCCACACTGGCCAAAATCATATTCTTTAGGCTTTACAACATTTTTCTCTTCAAATATAATTTGTCCTTCAGTGAAAAGTATTAAATTAATAATAAAAATATCAACAGAAGCCCTACTGGCTTTATAAAGTAGTGTTTAAATTCCCAATAAATATCTTCTTAAATAAGAAGTCACAGTTTGCATAATCGAGCAAAGGCTCCTAGCATTTGGCGATCAGAAATTAACAATGCTTAACTCTCTGCATGCCACTGGTAAAATCTCTTGTGTCAGAGATTAAAATCGCACCTGCCGATGTGATCGGCTTTGCAAGTAGTTTAAGTACAGGGCTTCCAATATAAAACCGGACACGCCTCATGGGGTTTCACCCGTCAGGCAGCGCTCTCTCCTCGTCCGCATTTCACTCTGCCAGCCGCAGAGTGTCCGGTTTTATACTGGAAACCCTATATATTGTCTGGCACCAGAGCCGATTTCATGACACCTAAAGGGTTAAGAGAAAAATTTGCATTAAGATTGGAGTGCTCAGGTAGCTCAGGAGAAGAGCATTGGCCTAGAAAGCCAAAGGTCCTGGGTTCAAACCCCAGTCTGAACACACAATTTTTCTCTTCAAATCTACAACATTACTTTATGAATGTTGACCTTCTCAACTATTGCTTTCCATTTCTTCCTGTCCTCAATACATGTCCTCCAATATTTAATTTTCATAGATGTTAAATGTTTGCACATTGTCTTCCCATTTGTATTTTGGTCTACCCTTCTTTTGTGTGTCTTTGAGAAAATTTCTTCTCCTATGAGGATCAGAACCAGTGTTATCCCATACTTCTGTGCCAAATCAGTCCCAATTTGTTTGGGTTATCAATGTTCAACTAATTTAAAAAGAAGGTTGAAGTAAGGGAGGAAAACCATGGAATGAGGAATGGATTGTGAAGTGAAGAGACCACAGCTGATAATGTAAATACCATACTATATACATGACCAGCCTTATAATATGTAACTCTACAATTAACAAAAGTGAAGAATACAGTGCTACAAACATATACAGCTTACATAAATATTGTCACCTGTTAAACAACATTTAAGTAGGACATTTTCAAAACTAAAATATGCATGGAATCCAAGAATACAATCAAAAACATGGAGCAATTGTGGATTTAATCCAAACATTTCGAGATAAGGAACTTATGTCCATTAGACATAATTATTGAACTATGATGCCTTTTTGGTTCAAATATTTTACAAAATAAAAATAAAACAATATACGTTAGTGATAATTTTATTTTGTATGTTATAAATTTCTGCAAAGTTACACCTGATTCTATTAATTACATTAAACCTATTTTTATTTAAAAAATCATTATTATAGGAAGTTTCATTCTACTGAAATTATATTCAAGGAAAATTAATTTGTATAGTTTCTGAACAGTATTTTGATAAAATTAAACTTTTGCAAGGATAATCCATGCTATTGAGCATACAATTTGTTAAAGGAAGCATAAATGGAATAATACTCAAAGTTTAATAGTGATTTATTGGCATCTGACTGAGCCTTAATGAATTCTAGCCAAACCCGAAAACAGATCTAACACACACACTGCTATTCATGATTTGATTAACTTCTTCTGCAATTTTGTTACATATACATCACCATTTGTTTGGATGCCAACTTTTAAAAATAAATAAAACAGGTCTTGAAGAGAGCAGGGATAATTCTACATGCACCATACCGTGATATTCTCCGGGCAGGTCACTAATCCACTGAAAACTCAACTTTCAAATTTTTGTGGGTTAGATATCTTTTCGGGGCAACTATTCAATTGAAAGAGTTAGTGGATGCTGGTATGCAGAAAGCAATGGGAAGCTATCACATTTAAACATATTCCTAATAAAAATATAAACTTGGTATGATGAATTTTTCCAAAGTTAAAAAAAAAATCCACCAATTTAATATTAGGATGGGCAAAACTGTGTTTCTAATGTTTGGAGGATTCTGATTTTGCAATGAACTCAATACTAATTAGTGATCTAGTAGTATCCTACCCCCATATGTGCTGCAAGTGGAAATGGGTGTTCTCTAGTGGGAGTTTCTTGGTCAAGCTAATTTAGTTACACTACAGATGTCAGCAAGTAAAATAGTAGCACATCACCTCAATGAGACATCTAGTGGGCAATTATAGTATTACTTGAATGGTATTTTGTTCAGAAGCACTAATTTAGGTTTGAGATTCTTTTACACACCCAAAAATCTTCAGACTCGGGACTCACTGCTTATAATCCCTCCCTTGGATTTTTCCATCCTAAAAATCCATTGACCCCAGCCGGGTTTGAACCTGGAATCCTTGGGACCAGGAACACAACCTCTAGACCACTGAAGCCAACCAATACTAATTAAATTAATGATAAAATTTTGTTGAGGTATTAGTCAGAATATTTTTTTTTGTCCAATACCACCAGGTGACATTTTTGGCTTTCTCTCCTGGCATGTGCATAATTGTATTCCATTTCTTAGGTTGGGACTCCTGGAAGGCAGAGTTAAGTTATCCCGATGATCTAATGGGTGATAACTGATAATGAAGTACCAGGAGAGTCCTAAACATAAACTTACACTAAATTCCAGAGCATGAGCAATCACAGGAATAATTCCTATCAAACATGGCTATAGTCAGAAATGCTGACCACTAAGCCCATGAGGCACAATATAAAATTATAAAAACTGTATACCTATAAGGTTCAACCTCCTCAACTTCGTTAGGCCTTTTAAAAATACTGTACTTCAGCAGAAAGTTGTTTTGGCTACTGACTTAATTCTGAGTAACCTATATTACTGGGTGTGTGCTCATTTAAAATTGTGTTATTAACAGTATATACCAGTAGCGACCAATTACAATGAACTTGGGGGCCACTGAGAAAATAAAAGATATTCTCCTACCAAAATTGTAATAAATAAGTACATTTTAATTACTACTTATGAAATAAATATTTATAATTATTTAACAAGTAGCACAGACTACCTACTCAATGTGACAATTCAAAAACAGAATCACACTGAAGAAGGATAGAGGAGGGGAAAGTCATATCTTTAACCTTGTCCCTGGTCACATGGCATGCCATAAATAAACTTTCTCTCACTACTAGGGATTGTTTGGTGGATGAATATGTTTATCACAGTACAGAATCAATAAATGCAGAATTAATTTCAAATATACAATAACTAATATAATGACTTAACTGTTACATATAATTTAAAAAAAACATAATAGGAAAAAAAAATCCTTTTGATAAAATGTTTAATTGAAAAATAACATTAAATCACATTACAATAAGCGAGAACCTCGTGGGCTATTTGTAATGGTTTGGAGGGCCACAAGCAGTCTGCAGGCAGCCATTTGGACAGTCTTGGAATATATTATCCTTCCTACAGGATAATCACAACATTATGCTGAAGATGGAACTGGTTTTGACAGGCTTACATAATTTTAACAAGATTTAACGAAGTTGTGGAGATTGAACCTTCAGTTATGCAATTTTATAAGCAGAATGACCTGTCTTTGGAAAAAGAATTATTAATCAGTGAATGAATACATATAATAAGATGTGTACATATAATGAAAGTGTACATGTAATTCCTATCAGCAGATTTGGCTATGCTATTGTTTTATTTAATTAAACTCTTTAATGCTAGGGCCATTAGTGCCCCAATTCAAATCTGGGCATGAAAAGGCCATCAAATTTTGGCCATAGGCTTCGTTTCTCAGCATTGAGATTAACTTATAAGCCATAAATCCACGACATGGTCCAATGGCTTTAGTTCTCTTTCAAAGCAATCCACACTCAGGATTTTTAAACCCCGGCATGGTAACACTAATCCACCAGGAACATTGGTGACCCCAGAAATATTCAAAATATTCACGGTAACACTAATCCACCAGGACCACTGGTGGCCCCAGAAATATTCACAGTAACACTAATCCACCAGGACCACTGGTGACCCCAGAAATATGCACAATAACACTAATTCACCAGGACCACTGGTGATCCCAGAAATATGCACGGTATCACTAATTCACCAGGACCATTAGTGACCCAGACATATGCACGATAACACTAATCCACCAGGACCACTGGTGACCCCAGAAATATGCACGGTAACACTAATCCACCAGGACCACTGGTGACCCCAGAAAAATGCACGGTAACACTAATCCACCAGGACCACTGGTGACCCCAGAAATATGCACGGTAACACTAATCCACCAGGACCACTGGTGACCCCAGACATATGCACGATAACACTAATCCACCAGGACCACTGGTGACCCCAGAAATATGCACGGTAACACTAATCCACCAGGACCACTGGTGACCCCAGAAATATGCACGGTAACACTAATCCACCAGGACCACTGGTGACCCCAGAAATATGCACGGTATCACTAATTCACCAGGACCATTAGTGACCCAGACATATGCACGATAACACTAATCCACCAGGACCACTGGTGACCCCAGAAATATGCACGGTAACACTAATCCACCAGGACCACTGGTGACCCCAGAAATATGCACGGTAACACTAATCCACCAGGACCACTGGTGACCCCAGAAATATGCACGGTAACACTAATCCACCAGGACCACTGGTGATCCCAGAAATATGCACGGTATCACTAATTCACCAGGACCATTGGTGACCCAGACAATGCACGATAACACTAATCCACCAGGACCATTGTGACCCCAGACATATGCACGGTAACACTAATCCACCAGGACCACTGGTGACCCCAGAAATATGCACGGTAACACTAATCCACCAGGACCACTGGTGACCCCAGAACATATGCACGGTAACACTAATCCACCAGGACCACTGGTGACCCCAGACATATGCACGGTAACACTAATCCACCAGGACCACTGGTGACCCCAGAAATATGCACGGTAACACTAATCCACCAGGACCACTGGTGACCCCAGAAATATGCACGGTAACACTAATCCACCAGGACCACTGGTGACCCCAGAAATATGCACGATAACACTAATTCACCAGGACCATTAGTGACCCAGACATATGCGATATAACACTAATCCACCAGGACCACTGGTGACCCCAGAAATATGCACGGTAACACTAATCCACCAGGACCACTGGTGACCCCAGAAATATGCACGGTAACACTAATCCACCAGGACCACTGGTGACCCCAGAAATATGCACGGTAACACTAATCCACCAGGACCACTGGTGATCCCAGAAATATGCACGGTATCACTAATTCACCAGGACCATTAGTGACCCCAGACATATGCACGATAACACTAATCCACCAGGACCACTGGTGACCCCAGAAATATGCACGGTAACACTAATCCACCAGGACCACTGGTGACCCCAGAAATATGCACGGTAACACTAATCCACCAGGACCACTGGTGACCCCAGAAATATGCACGGTAACACTAATCCACCAGGACCACTGGTGACCCCAGAAATATGCACGGTACACTAATCCACCAGGACCACTGGTGACCCCAGAAATATGCATGGTAACACTAATCCACCAGGACCACTGTGACCCCAGAAATATGCACGGTAACACTAATCCACCAGGACCACTGGTGACCCCAGACATATGCACGATAACACTAATCCACCAGGACCACTGGTGACCCCAGAAATATGCACGGTAACACTAATCCACCAGGACCACTGGTGACCCCAGACATATGCACGGTAACACTAATCCACCAGGACCACTGGTGACCCCAGACATATGTACGATAACACTAATCCACCAGGACCACTGGTGACCCCAGAAATATGCACGGTAACACTAATCCACCAGGACCACTGGTGACCCCAGAAATATGCACGGTAACACTAATCCACCAGGACCACTGGTGACCCCAGAAATATGCACGGTAACACTAATCCACCAGGACCACTGGTGACCCCAGACATATGCACGATAACACTAATCCACCAGGACCACTGGTGACCCCAGAAATATGCACGGTAACACTAATCCACCAGGACCACTGGTGACCCCAGAATATGCACGGTAACACTAATCCACCAGGACCACTGGTGACCCCAGACATATGCACGATAACACTAATCCACCAGGACCACTGGTGACCCCAGAAATATGCACAGTAACACTAATCCACCAGGACCACTGGTGACCCCAGAAATATGCACGGTAACACTAATCCACCAGGACCACTGGTGACCCCAGAAATATGCACGGTAACACTAATCCACCAGGACCACTGGTGACCCCAGAAATATGCACGGTAACACTAATCCACCAGGACCACTGGTGACCCCAGACATATGCACGATAACACTAATCCACCAGGACCACTGGTGACCCCAGAAATATGCACGGTAACACTAATCCACCAGGACCACTGGTGACCCCAGACATATGCACGGTAACACTAATCCACCAGGACCACTGGTGACCCCAGAAATATGCACGGTAACACTAATCCACCAGGACCACTGTGACCCCAGAAATATGCACGGTAACACTAATCCACCAGGACCACTGGTGACCCCAGACATATGCACGGTAACACTAATCCACCAGGACCACTGGTGACCCCAGAAATATGCACGGTAACACTAATCCACCAGGACCACTGGTGACCCCAGAAATATGCACGGTAACACTAATCCACCAGGACCACTGGTGACCCCAGAAATATGCACGATAACACTAATCCACCAGGACCACTGGTGACCCCAGACATATGCACGATAACACTAATCCACCAGGACCACTGGTGACCCCAGACATATGCACGATAACACTAATCCACCAGGACCACTGGTGACCCCAGACATATGCACGGTAACACTAATCCACCAGGACCACTGGTGACCCCAGACATATGCACGATAACACTAATCCACCAGGACCACTGGTGACCCCAGAAATATGCACGGTAACACTAATCCACCAGGACCACTGGTGACCCCAGAAATATGCACGGTAACACTAATCCACCAGGACCACTGGTGACCCCAGAAATATGCAGGATAACACTAATCCACCAGGACCACTGGTGACCCCAGAAATATGCACGGTAACACTAATCCACCAGAACCATCAGCACATTTGGCAACACAAATTAAAATGGTGCTTTTTAAAAACTTAGCATGACATTAGGGGTAGGTAATACTTTACATATAACTAACATCTCAACGCGTTAGTATCATGATGCACAGCTAGATATGAAAGGGCTAAATCTTGCTCAGAGAACATTTCAGACTTTCATTTATTTCATGTTCCTTCCAAAGAAAAATATATTCAAAACATTGTTATATGTCCTGAAAACATCCAACAACCACGTCCATGTTTGAGCCTGCAAATCTTGGATCCAGAAGTGAGAATGGTAACCATTATACCAGAACCAAATGACTAGAATTTAGGACATCCTTAATATTATATAAACATGTCTAGTTTTGGTACCCGTCCTACTTGTTTATAAAAACAAAATAGCTCTCTTTATCAATCAAAATGTTTTAACATAAAAATAACACTATGTGCATAATGTACATAAAATGTTAATAACATCTCCCCGACACCACATAACTGTACAAACCCAGTGTTTTACATATTTATAGTGAGTGTAGGTAATCATTACCTATTCAAAAAAATGTTTGTATGAAAATCTGAGCTTTATATAATTATTTTAAAATCTTTCTCGTTTAATAGAATACAAATATGAATTTGAAACCTTACACCTCACCTCATAAAATATGATCCTCTCACCGGGACATGTTTCAGAGATCAACCATGAATTTTGAAGTTCTTATCTAGCAAGATTTGATGTCTCGAGTTCATTCAATTCCAAAAGCTATAGCTAGGCCAATTAAATAAAAACCTTAAATGTGTAAGCTGAACTTACTATCTCCTCCCTTCACATTATGTCACTCATTCGCTCCCTCTTCTGATTCACTGTCTTCACTCACAAACAATGGGTGGCAGACGGTAATACATTAGAAAGACAGCAATTTGTTAATCACAGTGATGGCAGGGGACCTTCTTATTGCCAAAACTCCAAGCATACGCAGACTAAGGTTAAAAATTATATTGCCGACCTATAGTATTAACAGTTCACTTTAAACAGTAGGAATTTAGTTGAAAATGAGGATAATGATCTCTGAATCATGTTCAAGTGAAAGGGTCATATTTTATGAGGTGGGAAGTAAAGTTTCTGATTCATATTTGTATTCTATCGATATTTACCTATTTCCCATGTTACTTCCCATGAATTTTTGAAAAAAATATTTCTTGTTTCTCTGTAAGTTTGTAAGTCACTTTGTAAGAATATAAGTCAATGTCAGTGGGTGAAAGGAAAATATCCTATGGATCACACATACTTAAACACATCCCATTGGATGAAAAATAATTTTCTTTTATGGCTTTGATAACCAAAACAAGCTTATAAGTCAACAATGTTTATTCCACAAACTTGGGTTTGATGACATAACCACGATAGTTAAATTTAGTGTATTTATTAATATAAGTCATTTGATATACGTTTGCATTTGCATTAGATGGCATTAGTTGTATGTAAAAGTCAACTCTATAGCTGATGGGGATGAGAAAAGATTCAATGTACTTTTTATAATAAAGATAAAAGTATCTTATTTAATAAAAATTCTATATTGTGAATTAGCATTATGAGGCAATTCACAAATTATATTATTAAGGTTATTTTCGACTCACTTATGTAATTAATACAAATATTTGCCTGAACTGGGACTCAATACACATTGCAAAAAATACTATCCGATTGAGGGTCTTTCCACTTTTCAGCGGTTGCCCTTTTACCAGCCGGCTGCTGGCCCTTCACATCCACATGTGTCAATCACAGAGGTAGATGATCAACAGCCAGTGTAGGGGTGACATGTGGTTAGCATGTCGAGTCCCCCAGCCGTTATAGCTGGTTCCTCAACCTGGAGCCGCTACTTATTGTAGCTACCCAATTGCCTCACGATGCTGGGTGGGCACCGGTCCCATACTGGCCGAAATACCATGAGAAAATTTCTTCCCCCATGGAGACTCGAACCAGCGCAAGTCCCGTAGCTCTGCGCCAAGGCTTCCTACCTTAACCGCTCGGCTACGGCGCGGGACACAAAAAATACTATGACTCATTAAATACCCAACTTCAAAATTTATTAGGAATTTTGGTTTATATTATTTTTAATTACGTATTTTATTCATATATATAAGCAGCTGATATGGTATGTAAATGATAATCTTTAATTAAAAACAACATGACAACTTTTGCATCACAATGTACATCTCTGAATTCTTATGCAATATACTTCTTCTGCAATTAAACATTTCTCTGCATGCAAACTTAGATCAAACAACTAATACCACAACAAATACTACTACAAAATCTTGCAAAAAGACTGGGCTTTATTACATAAAAAAACTTATTTATTTTTTAGCTCATATTGACATTATTACCAATTTTGGTTCTTGGTTAAAGAGATCAAGCTCTTAAGAGATTGAATCAAAAATATACACCTCACTTCATTTTTTTGTTTTCTCACATTGACAAATTATGGTCAATATTAATGATATAACCTCATAATGTTTACTTCCCAACATTAATTTAAATATATGGTGAATATTCTTGCCATTTTCAACTAAAGTCCGAAATATTGTGAAATTTGGGAAAATGCTAGCCAAAATATGTCCAGGTAAGAAAACAATATATGAGGTGAGGTGTATATTTATGATTCAAACTCTTAATAAATTACCTTGTAGTATTATAAATTTTGATACAAAATTTTCACCATGAGATTTTCTAAAGGACAGATGAATAGGTAGCAAAATCACAATAACTCTGATGACAAATTCTGAACTCTCACAATACCTCTTTTTAAACTCCCAAGCCATAAATAAACAACAATTCCTCAACAAATAGGTCATGGAGGAACTCTTGTGAAATGTGAACCATTCACACAAAAATCCTCCTAAAGATACATAAAAAAACTCAACATGGGTGACAAGTACATTCAGATTATGAACCTTGTAAAATATTATCTACTAATTAATTTTGTGTACCTTTATATTTCAATCTCACTTAGCCAGTTTACACAATAAATAAATAAATAAATAAATACATATAAATATATATATATATATATATATATATTATATTGCAGATTTTCACGGATATAAGTATGAATATGAAAGTTTTCTTGGGTTTTCCGCGTCTTGGATTCAAGTTTGGCCTCTGGCCAATGATTCCGACGTTTCGGCATGATTCCACATGCCATTATCAATATATATATATATATATATATATATATACACACACAGAACCTTTCAATGAGAACTGGTCTAATTCCCAATTCCACCCAATGCAAGATAATCTTATTTGGAGAGCTCTTTCAGTGAGCTACTTGGACACATCTCCTGAAGCAAGATAAAATTGGTTTCTTACACAGATGCAGAATTCCCTATATCACTAATGTTAAAATACTGCTTATAAAGCGAATATTTTCTTACCATCTATTTGAATGGATTTGCTTCAAATTTTAAGGACAAATTTAAATACTTGTGTATAATTTAAATACAAGGATTTCTCTTAGAAAACTTTAATTGAAGTTATACATAAATTTATGTTGAAAAATACAGGAAAATAAACATGTTGTTATAAAGAAATAAATATAATGAAGCAATTAATTAAAAAAATTCTGTGTTAATATTATAGTCAAAGATGATGACCAATGACTAATAAAAGTTATATTCTCCTATTATGAATAGATTCTGAGAAAAAGTGGACATATAAGCTGGTGACACAGAGAATACCAAATCTGCTTAATTCCTAAATCACTCATAAACAAAGAACACAAGATTTAGTTAATTGCTCAAAACTGTATGAAGCCATTGATATGAGATTCTGCAGTTCATCATCTATATTTCATGCTGTTGTCCTGAAAAGTTTACAAAAATGTCCTAACCATCTCTTCCTAAGCAATCCCAACTATATTTTATCATTTGATTCTTGATGCTATATCAGCTAACTTCATTAATATTGACATTTTATTGTATTATTAAAATTTTTCACAGTAGTAGTAGTACAGACCTACAGCTGAGCTAGCGGGAAAAGTGCATGCACCCACTGAGTCCTCACTCTGCATCACATGGCAGAGCAACTGCATGGCTCTTTTCCTATTTCTTTCACTTGGTTCGTGCATGACCATGAAAATAGCGAAAATAAGTTACGTATCTTAAGAGAGGAGATGTTGAAAATGTTCTCCTCCAACTTCCACACATTTTTGATACTTTGTTAGGAAATCCTCATTCACAGGCATTAGTAGCTGTTCTGTTATTGAGTTTATTTCTGTTCCGATAATCTTTCAGATTGTCTAATGTGGGGGGGGGTTCTTGCATACACTTTATTTTTTAAGTATCCCCACAAATAAAATCACAAACAGTTAAATTTGGAGACCGTGATGGCCACAAGCCCACACTAATAACCCAATCTTCAAACAATTCACTAAATAATTTTAACGAGTCTTCAGCTGTATGTGAAGTTGCAGAGTCTTGCTGGAAATATCTATTTCGACAGTCAATATCAGCCAGTTCTTCAAAAAATGGTTTCAATGTCATCTTTGTATCTTTGTGCATTATTTGTGTTATTGAAAAAAATTGGTCCTATAATTCTGTAACCATTCACTGCACACCATACTCCTATCCGTTTGTCATGCAGGGGAATTTCATGTATGCGATGGGGGTTTTGCTGGCTCCAATATCTGCTATTATGTGACGAAACATATCCATTTAAGTGGAACCAGGCTTCATCTGAGAACCATTTAAACAAGAACCAATTATTCCAATATTAATACTCTGCAACATCCAATTACAAAAACATAACTGCATATCAGGATCACGTAACTGAAATTCATGCATTACAGTTATTCTATGTGGTTTCATCACAATGCTGACGCCTTCGAAACACCAGTTACTTGTACAAGTCGTCTTAGGGATTTTGTTGACATATGTTCTAACGTTTCTCCTACTTCATCTAATTTTTCCTCAGTAAGCACACATTTTGTTACCTTTGGTTTCTTATCAAGCACAGAACCTGTTTCTCTAAATTTGTTTGCAAGTCGTCGAACGGTATCTCTATTTGGAGGATTTAGATCTGAAAATTGTGTTCGAAATTGTCTAACGACTTTTCTGCAAGACTCTGTTTTCACATAATTATCCTCCTATATAAATATACCCTATGCTGTACTGTAAACACAGATTGAGGCATAATAACTATGAACTAAAACCATTAATACGAGAATACACAATGCATGTTTCACCTTACAAGCATGCAATATCCTGCTTCTCCCACTAGCCCAGCTCTAGGTCAGGAGATCATCTCTGTAGTATATTATTTAAATATTCTTTTTAACAATTCAATACATTTCATTGCAATTCTAAGCTGGATGCAAAAGAGCTCAATGTTCTATGACGTGGGACCCAAAATTATGCACTTAATTTTTTTTAATCAGTTATTACACTGAATACTGTGAGGAGATTCTATTCAGGCATGAAAATACTGCACAACTCCTTTATCTTACAAGCTTCTCTAAAAAATTCCTTTCTTGTAAAAAAAAATTCATTTATGAAAAATCAGTGATTAATTTAATAGAATGTAAGTCTTTATGATATATTTTATCCAATCTACCATTTAATGTTTTTTGTCTGAATAATTTGTTCAGGTGGTCAACAGTTTTCCAATGCACTCACAATGGAACTCATATCAAAACCTATATTCATGTTTTTATGACAGCATCTCCATACACTTTTGGGCAAGAGACAAAAAAATTGTTCTGATTTTAATTGTACAGAACCAAAATTGAGATCAAATTTCTCAGGAGCAGCCCTTGCTGCAGATAGAAATGGGCGTGGGAGATAACAACTGACAGTGCATGTAAATGTCTCAAGTGTAACTGCAAAATATTCCAGTTATCACCTCAGTACCTTCCTGCAGAACTTGAACCTTATTTCTGTTACTTGATAGGTTTTGATATGAGGACAATGATGGTTCCATTGTGTTCAATACGAGTCTCTGATTGGTATCAAATTAATATTAGTGTAAGAATGACTGTGCTCAAGACTCATTGAAAGGTTCTATTCTAGTATATATCACGATATTCTCATTAATACATGCAGTACTTACCAGAGGTAGGAATCTCATAGGTCAATGTGCCCAATGGATCGAGATCAGTCGGTGACACTTGCTGGCCAAGCTGCAACTGTGCCTGTTGTTGCTGCTGTTGCCGTGACCCCTGACTCTGCCCACCCGCTCCTGACTGCTGCTGTGTTCGGGCACCCACTACCGCCCTCAGTTCCTGCCGAACATACTCCGACGATATCCCATTGTTACCACCTGTAAGACATCAATACACTTAAATATATAAATAAATTTTAGGGCTTATAACAATTCATTTCCTTGTATACAAATTAATTCAACTTTTAGAACAATTTCAAAAATAGGACTAATATATTCTTTGTTAAACTAGTTTCCAAATCCAGAAATAAAATCGAGAAGAATACAGATAATAAAGCAACTCACTTCTTTAATTAAGAACCTTTGGATATATTTTGGCTATTCTAGTGCAAATGGCAGTCCATGAATTTTGGAATAACATTTAACTAACATATTCTACATAACATGGACAAATATTAAGGTTATTTTGATTAACTTTTTCAAGTTTAAGACTGATGAGTACTTTTTTTTGTTTTTAGCATATTCTAGCAAGTTCCATAATTCTTAGTTATCTTCCACTGTTATATATTTTTATGTTATTTTTAGGTTATTACTTTCTTCTGACAAAAAAAAATAAACCATACATTCTTCAAGCCCTTATTCACATTATCACATAGTGTTTCAATATTTGTGTGTTTTATATTTTTCTTCAAATTACTGCAGAATACCATTTGCACTAGAATTCCTTAGGCTTTTATGGATTTCACAAGAAAAATGGACACTAACTTTGTACAATTACCACCCTCCAGATTACTATAATATGTACAAATCAAGGGTAATCTAATTTGAACAAACTACTTCCTACTTATAATCTCTATCTTCGGGTTTTTACAGCTGCTGCCGTCTTCCCGTGCCAAACCTCCAAAGCCTACGGTCTTGGGCATCTTCGATGCTTAGCCCTCTAGCTTGCATTACTGTCTTCATGTTTTCCTTCCATGTTAACCTTGGTCTTCCTCTTTTCTTCTTTCTGTTAGGATGCCATTCATATAGTTGCTTCGGCCATCGCTCATCTTCCATTCTTAAAACATGTCCTAACCACTTTAATTCCTTTTCCTCAATTCTTTCAATTATGCTTTCTTCTGCTTCCATTTTGTTTCTAATTTCCTTATTTGTGACACGTTCTAATTTAGACTTTCTGGCACTTCTTCGTAAATAATCCATTTCTAGAGCTATTAGTCTATTCTTGTAGTACTTATTGATTGTCCATACCTCACTTCCGTACATTGCAACAGATTCCACCAATGTTTTACCAATATATTTCTTTGTGTCTTTCCAAATATGCTTATCCCACCATATGGAATTTAATGATGATATTATTTTGCTACTCAATTCAATTCTATGTTTTATGTTCTCTTTGCCTATACCTTCGATGTTATCCATAATCATTCCCAAATATTTAGTTTGTTTCACTTCCTTTATTTGGATTCCATCTTCCAATACTAAGTTTTCTCTTTCATTGCTATTTATTGCCAGATATTCTGTTTTTTGTAAATTTACTGTGAGACCCCATAATAATTTTATTAATATATCCTCCCATTTTTCTTATATATTTTAAATACAGCATAAGTATTTCCTCATGGTGACTATTTAACTCATGCCCCAAATGGGAGTCAATGACCAATCACGTTTCAATGATTTCTGTATTACAACCAATCAGAGACGTGTTTCACGAAATAATTATCAACGTTAGGATTATCATATATTAAGCAAAGCTCCTCCTTTTTAATATTCTGAACAGGTCTGACCGTTATTTTGCAGTGACTGAGCCTATAACAAATACGGCTACCAGATTGTATATAATAGTGCTTACATGTCAACATTTGTAGCAATTGATTATACCACCAAAAAAAGAAACCACTGTTTGCACTTTCTTAAATGTATACGACATCAAAAATGAATTAATATACAGATTGATGTGTTTCATTTTTTCTCCACTAGAGAGCATTCTTACAATATTGCGTTCCTTTGGCAATAAATAGTATGATCTGGTTGCAGTGATAAACAAAAGAAGCAGTAGAAGCGTAGGCTACCTATCGTTTCTCATTAGTTTTCAAACATCACCGTTTACTTTAAATATAAAAATATTTTTAAATAACTGTAGTTAAATAATGATTTGTGAGTAAACAGCTTTATTTTATTCGTTAAATAGTCCTAACAAATGCCACTCTTGATTTCCAAATTCTCTAGATAAATTCACTCCTCACTTCGTGAGTCGTGAATTTATCGATAATTTGGAAATCACTCGTGGCATTACTTATGATAATCACATTAGGTACTTGAGCAAGACAACTATATTTTACAAATTACTTCTTTATAATTAATATAAATTCTATCTGCAGATAAACTTACACATTTCAAATATTCTAAACAACACATTACAGTAGAACTTTTTCAATTTATTATCAGTTTATCCAACTGTCTTTCTGCTACTTTTATTTTATTTTATTTATTTATATGTTTCCTTCACTAAAACTAAATTACAATCTGAGAGTTTAATAATGAAATTTAATATTTTAATTTTGTGTCTGCATCATAACAGTACACGACATCCTGTGAGCTGAGATAGTAGAAACTTTCACTTTCATTATCTGTCTTTTTTTTTTTTTTTTTCCTTGGAAGTGTCAGGTAAAATTGTCCCACAAGATGGTTTCTTGTATCTAACTGTTAGCAGTCAGTTTTCAAAATTATACCATAGGTCTAATGTCCTTACAGTGCTGATAATTTCTTGTTTGAAGTTAAGTGTGAAGAGAAAATGTGTAGTTTTGAGTTTAGACATAAAGTGAAAATCACTGAGTGAGAAGTAGGTTATCTGAAAACCTGTAAGTACATGGTGGGATGAGGGAGAAACTGCACTGTAATCAGCAAGATCAAGTGTACTTTTCAAATATTCTGTTTCAAAAAATTTGAAATAACATAAGAAAAAAATTAAACAGTAGGCCTATGGAAGAAAGCCAAAGACTTTTCAAAAACTTTCTGAGAAATACTTTTAAAGTAAAAACTATCTACATGAAATATCATTCAACCAATAAAAAAAAAACTGATTATTCAAGTTTTTTGATCAACCAATCACCCTGCCCTCTTCATTACAATAGATAATCAAGGTTCCAAGGTTCTACTGTACTTCAGTTATTATTATGGACCATAACAGTTCTTCTAGAACTACAACCTATACAGCTGATGATGATTATTAATTTTTCAATATTGAGATTATGTAAATTCATTCTTTTATCAAGAGGTTTAAAAAAAGTACATTTTTAAAATAATTGTATCAGCAACTAAAACAAATTACTTTCTAATTTTTATTTCTAAGATTCTTTAATAATAAGTGAGTTGCTAATGTTTCTCATATTCTAATGAATTTATAAGTGGCTGGAAATGTTATGTGTATTTCAGAACCTTATTATCTTCTCACCAAGCTAATAATAATAATAATAATAAAAAAAGAGTTGTTCAATTTAAATCTATGTCTAATATATATATATATATATATATATATATTGTTGTTAAATTCAAAATTAATTGGGTTCTAAATTTAAATATAAAAACAAACTAAAAGACAACATTTTGCATTTATAATCTCAAAGTTTGTCTTGAAAGTTAAAATGAATAAACCACTAAGTTTATGAAGAAAGAGAAACTAATGTATAATTTAAATAATTTGGATTACTAAGAAAGAAATATACTCATATATATATATATATATATATATATATATATTTTATATCCATCCATAGTAATTCTGCCCGAAGGGCAGGTCTTTCACTGCAATCATAACATTTCGATGCTATGCTTTGCAGCTTTACTAGGGAATTATAGGTGTGGTAGCTTCCCGTTCTTTTCCACACTAGTGAAAGATGATGACGATGGTTGGATGATTTTAGGGCACCATTGGGCTCTAAGCTTCCTGACATGTGTCTTACAGGTGAGGAAAACCCCCGAAAAACCTCACCCAGGAGCCTGTCCTGACTGGGAATCGAACCCAGGCCAGCTGCGTGACCACAGTGGTGGACATATGTTATATAATTGTGCAATTTAAACTATGTCATAAATTTCAGCTGAATCAACTTTGAGATTTTACAAAATAGTTATCTTGCAGAATATATGAGGTGTTAAGTATCATTGTAACTCAATAAATTTCTTAAATTATAGTAACAAAGTCTGCCAATATTAACAGGACACAATCATATTAAAAATTTGTAAATATTATCAATTTTTTTATCACACTCAGCACCTCATTTTAACTGCAACAGGCGCTTCCCAAACTGTTTAAACATTTTTTCTAAAACAAATTTAAAATATTTAAGAAACAGATGACATTTTTTTTAATTCTTAATCTCAGATGTTAAATATTTTTATCAAATTAATTTTAATAAAACGATAAATTCAGTTTGGAAAACTCCTAAAAACAAATTCAACAATAAGCAACAATGTTATATTTGGATAAAGGTGAAAAACAAAAAATTATAATTTTATTCTTAATGTTAAAGAGTCTCAGCAATTGACTTATGTTGTTCTTGTAGATTGATATCCAAATTCATATTACGTTACTTAATATTACAAATAATTTTCATATGATAAATATTATAACTTTTTTCAGCTTTATCCTAAAATGTGAATCTTTGATTAGGCTACATTTATGTTACATCACACAAACATTAACAGATTCCTGACAAAATGTAACCATTATAGTATCAAATTATACACAACATTTAGCCCACAATAAACATATAAATCCCCACATGGTTAAAATTCATAATAATTCCTGTGAACTTTCATCACAGAGATTCCCAACAATGTGCATCAGAAAAAAAATTACAAATATCTTTTTAAGCTTGTTTCTTCTAAATTTTGATTCTTAAAAATATTCTAATAACTTTTCTTTTCCCTCACAAGCTAATACTATCTTATAATGAATTATCAATTGCCTCAACTTATTATTGTAATTTTTCTCTCAAGTTACAGAGTGTGATTTTTGGACATAAATAGAGGTGACAAAATTTTATGTTTGAAGATTTTAGTTGTAAACTTTCTTAATGATACAGGCCCACAATACATGAAATAGGATTATAAAAATTGCTTTTGAATCATTTAACTATTTTCTTAAAAACAACAAAAGGGAAAGAAGGGGACAACTTCATAACAATGGTAATAGCAATTAATTTTTTAATGCATTTATGACTTTGTAGTAGAGTGTTGTAAAATTGTACAATTACATAAATTCATTGGTCAAAATTTTGTTATCAATATTTACATCCACAATTTGCACCCTATAACATGACTTACTAAATAATGGGCTACCACATTACTTTTATTAAAGATCTAAACATTCAAATAATTGAATTAAAATATTTTGTCTTTCTTCATTCTGTCATTTCCATAAAATGAAACATTGCATATAGATATCTAGACAAGCGAGGAATTTGTGTTAGGAATCTCTGTTCAATAATATTATGTACAAAAAACACATTTTCATCCCATGTACCAACCATCCTGCGTTTCATTCACAAAGCACAAATATCAGTGTTACCAATAAGCACATACAATTGCCTCACTTTTGATTGTGTAATGTTTTCTGTGTATGTTGTCGCTGTGGTAAGGCAGTAGAAGCTAAAGTGAAGTGCGACAAATAAGGTTTATGTTTACATTTCTGTGTATGTGTCTGTGCATTTAAAAGACTTTCTTTCTTTTCATGCAGATAGAAGTGGAAGAAAAGCACAAAGATAAATTAGGAAAAGCAATACACATAGTGGAATACAAGTCATGTTATTATTTTAGGTCATACATTCAATGAGAGGATTCAAATTAGTACACTTACATTTCAAGAAAAAAAATGTTTCAATTTTAATTTTTATTGTGAAATTAAAAAAATGAATTTGAAACCATTCTAAGTTATATAAATAAAGATACCACCCAATTTTAATAAGCTTTACAACTGTGTAAATTAATCTCGTTTTATTAATTGTTGGAAACAAATAATAATTATTATTCTGCGAAAGTATTTCTATCAACCAACATTTATAATCTATATCAATTTAAAGCTTCTTAGCTTTAGGTTTTGGACTCATGTAATGTTTACTCAATATCTTTGATCAAGGATAAAACTAATAATTCTCAAACATAAGCAAATAATGTTTGATTTTTCATTTGCTCTACATATTCATTTTCTACAATTAATTTACCTTCCACTCTGTATAAACTATTTTCAACATATTAGAATCTGTATCAATGAAAGTTATAATAACTGTGAATAATAGGAAGGAATGCACATTTTAAACATTAACAAATAATATATTCAGTTAAATTATATGACGACTGTAGGGGAAAAACAAGGAATGTCACAAAAACCAAGAATTGAGAAAACTAATTTTATAAAGTAGTGTTTAAATTCCCAATAAATGTCTTCTTAACTAAGAAGCAGCCATTTGCAAATATAGAAGCAAAGGTTTCATAGCACTTGGTGTGTGGGAATTACAACGTATATAAGAGAAAAATTTGCGTCTAGATTGGAACTCGCCCCGGCAGCTCAGTTGGTAGAGCATTGACCCAGAAAGTCAAAGGTCCTGGACTCGAGTCTCAATCTGGGCAAAAATGTTTCTCTTCAAATATAATTTATCCTTCAGTGAGAAGTGTTAGATTAATAATAAAAACATCAATAATTTTATAATATTTGAATAATCCTTGTTTTTACCCATCATAACAAAACCTGAATCATTCTTTTTACTGGATATTCTATGTTTTTTTAATGTTTCTAACTGTCAATTGAAAGGTTAAATAAAAAATGCATTAGATGTAAGGGTTTTATAATATGTGACATTCTGAGGTAATATTTTCCAATCATTCCCTGTATAATTCACCTCCCTCAAATTATGATTAATATTATTATTCCACAATATAATAGCTATATTTATAGACATTTATGTTAAAAATAAGCATATTGACTTGCATAACCTAGAATCCATTCATCTGTCTAATTGCATTCAAATAATAATTTCACTGTATTTTAGTAATTGATGCTGTCTCCATAGTTAGCATTTCTGATGAGTATTTACTATGCAATAGAATTTTTTATTTGTGTATATGGCTTGAAATAGAGACCACTCAATATCATGACAACTGTGTAGCTATTGATGTAAGAAATATCAAAATACAGTTAAGAAAACTGAAATTAGGATTGAGATATTCCCCACATAAACCATGTGACTCCCCACACTGCTTACTACTTTCTTCCCCCATAGGCATATTGCCTTAAGCACCCGGTTACAGTAAAAGCAATAAATTAAGTTAGCCCTTCTCACAATTCACTAACTCAAAAGCTTAGAATAAAAAATTGCTGCACCTAGTTAACTCATTCATCATTGACAAAGCATTTTCCCATACATTTGCTGGAGAAAATTACATCCATCAATAAATGTAACCTACACTGATACCATTTCCCTCTGCCCTTCTTTCCTATGCAATCTGATCATACTTGTTTTTAAGTATATTCTGATTTTTAGAGAGCGCTATAACATTTAAAAATTGTTTTGATGCAAGTGGTTAGTTTTCACTTCTAAGGCCAGAGTTCGCACCTCGTTCATTCCATGTGGGATTCGTGGTAAATGAATTGGAGCTAGGGCAGGGTTTTCACAGAGTTTTCTCTCATTTTCCCCCGCCAAAAGCTTCATTCCACTATTTCTACATACTCAAGACATCAATTTTGTACCATCTCATTTCATGACTGGCATGGTTGGCCAGCACCTTGTACATCATATACACTCAATAAGAGGCTTCATTTCATCTCATCCCTCAAACTACTGGACAGGGTTTTTATTATGTTTTACTATTCTTGCTGTGTTTTGTTTACTGTGTTAAATCAGAAATCCAGAAATGAGGTTGTTATTTTTAAATTTCAATCTCATTAACATCACTAATTTGAATTGAATGCTCTCTACAAACATAAAAAAAATCTGCAATTTGCATTTTACCACAAATGAATTTAAAATACAAATATAAATTGGGCAAATATGTTAAATTAAATGGATAAAATGTGCATTAAATTCAATTATCCACAATAAAAGCAAAAACATGATTTTTATATTATCTTTCATACGACATAAACTAAGATTAGCCATTGGGGATATAAATAAATCAATAATTTAACTATATGAACATGCAGCCTGAAAAATGCTTTCCAAAAAATAAAGCAATAGGAATTTTTAAAAAATATATATTATTTATTACATATCAATATATAATTTGAAAGGATATATTCTAGCACATGCTTTGTTAAATTTCTTTCAAACCTATCATAAGCATTATTGTAATTTTCAATGTAACAAAATGTATTGTATTAAAGGTCAAATCTTCATGAAAGTTTTGTTTATGTGAGAAAGTTTTAAAAAACCATATAGTTAAAAATATGCAAAATGTAATACACAGGTAAGTTGCAGTTAATTATTTCATATGGTTTTACTTGTAATATTTAGTGTGCAGAGCTGAGCTAGTTGCTCCAGGTCAATATAGGGATTTGAAGTTCACAGTACTCATTTAGAGCCTGTGGACACAAATAATGAAGAAAAATCTCCAACTTTCAGTTGCCTGTTATTGTGGTCAGATGTCTTACTACCTGAGTTACTTCTAATTGGCTTGTGAAAATTTTACTTACCATAATCTAATTTATTGTTGATGACAGTAATTTTATACAATTGTTCATCCAGTGCACTAATGCCAATTATTGTACTATTTATGTAACTAAATTTATGAGGCCTAGGTTAGATGTTAGTAATTACGTTAGTAAACACAGGAGAAATAGGCAAAAGCAACATAAATAGTGGAAGAAATGCATAAGTACAGCAGGCAAACAATTTTATAAAATTACCTCTTTTTTTTTTTAATTTCTAATAGTTCATGTTCATTTTTAACAAGTTTTTATGGTTATTTCATCTTGCATGAATTTAAAAAATACCAATAGCAAAAATATTTTAAGGTCAACTACATGTGTTTTAAATCACAACTTCATAGCAGGCAAATCTGAAAGCAGTAATTCCATCAGAAATAAAAATGAAAAAAAAAAAGACATTCAAGATTTATACGTTATTCGTCAATATGTTAGTGCACATGATTATTTTCTTAATGATTACATGCACTTAGTGATCTAGATGATATTTTTCTAAGTTAGTAAAATATTTTAGATCCCACACATACTTACTGGCAATATTAAATATTCTATTTGAATTTTCATGCAAGTTTTCAAAACACAAAATTATTATGTCTATAATTTATATAAAAAGATGCTTCATGAATATGAAGTTTATGAAAATGCAAAAAAATTAATATATCCATTTCCAGAAAGAAGTTATTAAATTTCAGATGAGGATAATTATTTGTATAGAACAAAAAAGGATAGATCATTATATAATTTACACTCCAATGAACCAATAAAGCCACATTTTTATAGACTCAGCCAATGAGGAAAATATTTTCTTAACATACTGTTTGAATATCTGAGATCTTGATATGAATGAGAGAAAAAGATCACTCTTTATCACATTAGAATAGTTTCATTTCAAAATAGTTTGAAAAAGTATACCTTCTGGTATTATTTTACTATTTTTGGGCTCTAATTTCTAAAGTCATTAAAAGAATATTACAATCATAAAGAAATAAAAACCAAATAATGCAATATACAATTAAATGTCTACTAACAAGGATTACAAGGAAAACTGTGGAAAGGAAAATAAGGCAGTTAATGTACAGGTAAAGACATATACTAGATGGGTAGGAGTGAAGACAGTGATAAACAATTATGGACAGATAGAAATGAATTCCAAAAATCTTTTGTATTTAGACAACGCATTCCAGTAGGATATTTTCATGATAGCAGTAAGTGAATTACTTACTCTAGTGATTATTGGATATCAATTCAATTTTGCACTTATATCCACCTAATCAACTGAATTCTTGATTTTGCTTTTAATTTGCAAATTAAAAAAATATTATAAATTTAAAATAAATATCTAATGAAAACTTTGAGAGGTGTAGGTCAATTATAATTTATCTTATTATATTTTGTTGCAAAAAGATAGCTTTGACATTAAATTGTTTCAGTTGTATCAATAAGAACTAAAAGAAGCTAATGTTTTTTTTTATTTTAAGGAAATGTATAACTTAGCATTCTTTTAATGAAACATAAAGATATTTGGGCTGATTTATAACCAAAATGTAGAGTTTTTTTATTTCATGTAACATGATTATCCTATTTATTTATTTTTCACAACAGGATAATTTGATACATTTCCTGAACAATTTTAATGTGACTTGTTTCATTTTAGCTCTGACCGATCTAGTTACTGAATCTCCTTTCTCAAAATGGATATAGTGAGGTTTAAAGAAATATGAAAATTGATCTAATGTTATTAAGTCTCAAAATTATGTTAAAATCTTACATTTAAATACAATAAAATTGGACATACCTATATTTATATAAAAACAACAAAAACAATAGTATATCACAAAAATTGGGGAGAGCAGAAAAGAAAGGAAAACATGTTTTACACGAAGCCAAACAGGACAAAACTGTACATACGAAACAGTTCCTATATATGCAAATAAATATCTATCCTCCAGATTGGTGGAAGATGTAATGTAGCCCGCGTTGTAAGCGGTGCACAAAGGCAAATAAGCAACAAAACACAAATAAAGCACGAGTAAAACATAAAAGAACACATACTGATGAAACAAACACACATTTAGCCTGTTAATCACAATTGGTGTTTTGGGACAGGAAGTGGGCAAGTGTGCTAGCCTTGGAGCGAGCTGACATGCGGAAATGCAACCAAGATGAGGCCAGACAAAGAAGGAAAAGCCGGAAAGTGAAGGTCTTGTTCAATCTTTACCAAAGCGATGCAAAAAAAAAAATCTGGATTTTTCACACTAGCATTGTTTTATTATTTGACTATTTCTTTTTATGTCAATTTCCTGCCTTAAATGATGGCTGTTTGTTTGCTGGGATACCATCCATTGGTAAACATTTCTGAAATTTATCAGTTTTTAATACCACATCCACTTGGTAACAAATAGTAATTCTTTATATCCTTGATATTCGACAGAGACATTACAAACATACCAAAAAATGTATCATCGAAGTTGCATTGATTTTGCTTCCTAACCAAAAGATACAGTGAAAATTTAGTAAACCATGAGCTCTTTAACCAGTAATACCAAAATAATTTATTAGCTAATTAATTATCAATAAATTTACTAACGAAATTTTTATATTTATAAATTAAATAGTTTATCTCACAAACTATTATTTTTAGTTGGTATCTCTTTATAATTCATAAATATCTTTGAAAGACTAAGAATGATCATAACTTAATTTTTACAAAAAGTAATTGTGTAATGTCCAGGATCATGGATGATCTCCATTATTCTTCTTGCTTCCCTTTCTGCAAAATTTAATTGGCAAGTTTTTGTAACTCACCAATGATACTGATCCTGAGTGAGCACCAGTTCCATACTGGCTGAAATTCCATGAGAAATGTCTTACCCTATGGGGGACTTGAGCCAGTGCATGTACTTACAGCTTTGTGCCAAAACATTATGCCTCTGACCACTTGACTACAATTTGAAATTATATAAATAAATTCCAGTAATTTTGTTTGTAGAGTATTTGCTCCGGTATTAACATCTATACTTTTTACTGATTAGAAACCAACCTGAATTTTAGCCAAATACAGATTAATAAAATAAAAAAGATGATTAAGAAGCTGAATATCAAGGCCATAAAGAAACCACAATTGATTATCTAGTGAGTCATGGTTTACACAATACTGAGTCATGGTTTACACAATACTGTAGTATAGACTGCCATGATCACAACTGTCATAAATATTGTATTTACCTGAATATAAGTCAATCCTGAATTTAAGAAACTTCCTAAGAATTCTGAATAACAAAGTCTATGAGAATTGTAAACTGGAATTACATATTTTGAGAATTGCAATTATTTACATTCATATAGATTTCATAGCAAAAACTAAAAAAAATTACATTATTCATTTTATTATATTAATGAAGTCTTTAAAATTTATGACTGCATTTATCAAATATTTCAATTAAATTATATTGCTGAACTTTTCTTGGCAGTAAGGTATATTTTTGGGATTGACCTCAATCAAATGTAACAATATTGTGGATTTTAAAATATCTACAGTTTTTTTGGATCAGTGAAGAAAAAATATATATATCAGGTAAACACAGTATTTCTTAAAATTATATAATTACAAATTGCTATAATTATAAAATTCTTAGAGATGACATACATGAATTTTTTAAGGTATTATTTGTACGTGTATTAAAAAGAGATTTAGTTAAATAAATAAAGAGCATTTTGTTTTTACACATTATATAAAATCAACTCATTGAAAATCAAATATTAAATATTATAGAAAAACAAAAATATTCTAGACAAGAATATCATTCTTTTAGCTTGCTTTTACTTTAATCAGATTTATCACTGTATATGTGAGAAATATACAATTTCTTATGAAGAAAAATTATTTTTGACTTCGCTTTGGTTAAGTGTGAACTTCCCTCGAGGTTCCACATGAGGACAAGGTCACCTGACTTACCACCCGGCTGGTGATTGGTTGGTGTGTGGGCTTGGGGACGGCCACGGTCGTTCGTCCCATATATTTGTATATCGGCCTGATTGAAACAAAATTGGGAATCGGGAGGCGTATGATACATCATGGGGTGGTGCTGCGGATGGTGGTGGGGTTGTAAGGGGTGTGGTTCGGGGGGATGAAATGGATGAGGCGACATAGGATGGCTCGGAGACATTAGGTGGGGATGGGAGTGAGGATCCTGTTTCAGTCCATAAGGCCGCGGGGAATTTACTCCACCTGTAACAGGGATGGGGTGACACGTGTCAGTGAATTCCGACACGAATGCCGATGCTTCCTTCCTCCCGTTGAGTGCCAGAAAAAAAAATACAAATGAGGGCTACCAACAAACTTCATGCACAGATTATGGGAGCAAAAAACTGGGTACTAAACTGAAAAGTAAAATATATTAACTTTGGCAAACAGCACTGCTACTGGGGTAATAAGGGGCAGTAAAAACACTCAAAAACAAGTGCTAAGGGTCGTGCAGCAGAGCTCAATGTAGCCTTCATTTACTGGGATCAATCAATAAAAAAAAACAAAATTTAAAAGAGGACTAGCACAGCAACATATGGATACATTCGTTAATATACAAACCACTGCAGCTCAAAAAATTCAAACTACAATTCCCTTCATAATTTACATAGCATTTTAGTGAATCATTTAAGAATATTTCAACATGAGACTTAATTTTTAGATTCTTAGATTTCCTGTATACTCTAACACATATCACAATATAAAATGTGCACTCATTGTGTCAATTTCAAAATTTTATGAAATTACAAACCTAATTTTTTCTAGTACTTCTTGGACTAGAAAACCAAGGGTCCCGGGTTCAAGTCCCGGTCTGAGCGTATAATTTTTCTCTTTAAATATGATTTATCCATCATTGAGATGTATGAAATTAATAATAAAAACATCGAAAATAGCCGTACTGGCATTTATAATGTAATGTATAATTCCCAAATATGTCTTCTTAATATAGGAGCTGCCATTTGCAAAGATAGAAGCAAAGGCTTCAAAGCATTTGGGGCGGGAATTTCAACGTATATAGAAAAAGATTTGCGTTTAGATCGGTACTTGCTCAGGTAGCTCAAATGGTAGAGCACTTGGACTAGAAAACCAAGGGTCCCGGGTTCAAGTCCCGGTCTGAGCGTATAATTTTTCTCTTTAAATATGACTTCTTAATAATTTCATCTTTAGAATTATAATTCAGTTCCTATGATTAATTTAATTTATAAAACAGAAATACATTTTTTTTTCCAAATTTTGCAAGTTATTTTTTCTAGGTTTTTCCATTGTTATTTAAAATATATATATTTTAATTTTGACTGTTGAAGATTTTTTATATTTTTCCTAATACTATTGTTTAATGGGAAATTTGCTCACATCTGCAGCAAACCTTAAACTGTACAAGTCTCCTGGGAGGTGTAAATGACCAACCAAAAAAACAAACAGCATTCTAGTTCTTCCTGTACCACATTTTGATAATATACTTTTATGCCAATCAAGAAAAAAAAAATCTGCACTGTCTATTCAGCTATATTGTAAAAAGTATTCCTAGACAGTAACAAAACAAATCCAACTCATAATAATTAAAATAAATCTCATAGTGTTACTTCCTTTAAATATTAAATAATAACAATTAAATAAAACTATATATAATAGGATTTCAACAGATGGAAGCATTGTTTGCACCTGTGTAAAAAATGTTAATTTTGATATTTAAACATAATAAAAATCATTTGCGGGATATTGTATCTCTTTTGTCAGGTATTCCTACTTCACTGGTCTGTTCTTGAGCCATGGACACAATAATGTCATGACATACTGTTACACATACATCTTGAATTCAAAATTAGAAATGTTCTGAAACTATGATTAATCTGCTGTTGACTTGGCCTGTATGTGCTTCATTTCACCTTCACATCGCATATGTCAGCTCAAAACTCATTTTTCACATAATTCACCTCCATTATTAAGATAGAACATTATTAATATTTTTCAGAAAGATGTTATGTGCATCGGGAAATTTGCTTGTATTTTGTACAAATAATATTTAACCTAACCATATATGTGTGGTTCAGGTATCACACACTGAACATTTCTGAGTTAAAAAACTAAACTTCAGTTCTTCATCTACAAAAATTGCGAAGTGCTTTCAGGTACAATAAATGCTTTTGTTTTATAGAATGTTAACATTGTTTAGTTAATTTGGATAGCCCCATATATAAAATTTATTTCAAGTGCATTAGAGAATACAGGGAAAATATGTGAATTAAAATTATTTCATTTCTTAAATTATATCCCTGAATAAAACCCAAGAAAATTACATAAATTAGAGTTAAATTTAATTCCAATTTTTTCAGCCACAGTACTGTCAAATGAGTATACCCGAGACTTAAGGTTTAATTGTGAAATATATGGTATACATTAAATTCTTCTATTTTACATTCATTTTCCAATGTTTTAAAATTATCATTTGAAAATGGTGGAAAATAGCAGTAAAATAGAAGACACAACACATGTTCCAAGTAATCATTAAGCTCAAATATTCTCAATTGATGGTCTTTAAAAATTAACAAATTTCCTCATGTGTTTGTGTGTTAATCACCTCGTAAAGTAAAAAAAAAAAAAGGTACTTAGATCACTCTCAACAGCTCCAAACTACATGGAAAACTACAAAACACTTTAGTTTTAAAAATAGCACAGCAACATACAGAGAGATATAGAGAGAAGGCGATCATGCGAAAACTTTCTTCTTCGAAAACTCTATTGTAAAGATTTACAACTTGTGATTGGTTATGTATTTACTGTTTTCAGTGTCAGGATGTTGGTACCAATTTAACCAGCTTGTTTCTTTTTTCTCTGGAGATTCTACTGCAACGGTAAAATAGCAGCCAATTTTAGTTTCTTTTTGTGCACACCTATTTCTTTTTTCCTAAGTATTTTTCATCAAGAAATCTGTATATCCGCCTGCTTTGTCATTCAACTAGCCCCATAATACCCTAAAAATTGAGTGTATAAAAATAGTTTGCAATTATTCAATAAGATATAAAATTTGTTAAACTCTTAATAATTATTCACTTCCATCGATACCACATTCATAATGAGGTAAAAAGGAAGCCCTCTGAAACTTATATATAAGTTTTGCAATATTAGCCATAGGTTTACATCAAATATATCACATTCTCCTTAAATCTCAAATTCTATAATCAATAATGTAATTCTCAGATGTGTGTATGTGGAAAGAAAAAGGTATGTAATCCACACCAAAGTTTATACACAACTGTTAAATTGTTAAAATCATAAACTGACTTTTGTAAAATTATGAGAGTATGCACTCAAAAGACTTTTGGATGGTGTTTCTCTTGAGGCCGAAACAGGTCAACAAATGGCCTAAATTCGTGAATGTACTATGATGATGATGCAAGTGATTTTTCAAATGAAAGCACCATATCAACAAATGGTAATTTTTGTAATGCCTACCATTTTCTATGAAAAGTTTTAGTCAATATTTTGAGAATCTTTAGACCATATGTATGTAGCCCTGATAATCACCATTTCATGTCATAAAAATAGATGCAATATAACCTTGGGTGTTAAAATGTCTATAAATAAGAATGAAAGAAAGAAGATAACTCATTTTTCACAATTTTGGAGTGATTATTTTAACATGTCATACAGACAGGTTCAATTTCGTTATAAGAAAAATGTCATTAATAGTCTTTTTCTCGTTTTTTTTATATATCTTGTACATATTATATATTTAATTTGTTAAATCTAGAGTATATCAAAATACATTATTATTATTATTAATTATATTGTATTTATAAAATGTAATCGTTTATGTATATTGTAATTTAGATATAAGACTATCTTTTTGTATTTTTTTAAAACCTGGTTGAGTGGCAAACAAGGCCTTAACTCTGCCAGGTAAAATAAAGCTATTATTATTATCTTCAATTTGTATTATATAAAAATCTCCATTTCTCTTAGCTGGGATAAAAGTTGGACCCTCAGGTTGATACTCAATCCTGATGAACTCTATGGATCAAAAGTTTAAGACTTCAAACTTAATCAGAATCTATTAATTTTTTTTTTCTTTTTTTTTATGGCTTCATTCATGCATTATATGTCATCGACCTATGGCATGTAAAAGAAACTCAAGCCTAAAATACCTCTTAGCAAACTTACATGGCCCTTTCAGGCTCGGATATGAATTGCAATATTAATGACCTGAACTGTTAAATAGTATTGTTAAATAAAAAATATTAAAGTCAAAATAAGTATATTATTATTTTATAAAAATATCTCATCATCATAGTACATTCACGAATTTAGGCCATTTTGTTGACCTGTTTCGGCCTCAAGAGAAACACAATCCAAAAGTCTTTTGAGTGGACGTCCTGGTCTTCTTCTTCCTGCAGGTTGATATTTTAACATTTGTTTGGGTATTCTGTGATCTTCCATTCGATGAACACGTTACATCCATCTTGACTTATAATCAGAAACTTTGTTTTCTAAAGGTTGTAATATCTTTACCATTAAAATACTAAATAATTAATTAATTAAAGAATGTGCTACTCCGAGATCATAAAGGTTTTTGGAATTAAAATTTACCATTAATTTCCGTGTTAAGAGCTCTGTAGAATATTTATTTGGTAAAATAATTGTATTCTTTTATGATTATTGCAATTCTGTACCAGAAACAGCTGAAAGTTTCATATTTCATTGTACATATTATGAAAAAAGGCTTCAAAGAATATCACTTGTCCCCGCATCAGCTTTTTCAGAGTTAGTGTTGAAATGTAATGAATATAATTAAAAAATGCTTTTAAATGATCTTGTTTAAGGAGAACATGATTTCAAAACTTACATTCTTACATTTTTTATTTGTATAATAAGAACTAAAATTTTGTCGATTTCAAAAACAAAATCTGAACTACAATCAGTTCTATGTTTTTTTTATTGTTTTCATGTAATCACAAAAAAAAAAAGAACCTTAAAATGCAATTGTTATGAAGCCTTGGTCAAGACTCAGACATTGTTTGGGAATTAACAGCCACTGCATTTTCAGGTTCTCTCTCTTGTTAAAAAAAACAATAAAAAGTAATAAAAACTGTGATTGTGCTTTAGACTTTGTTTTGAAATTGACTGATTTTAAAGTTATGAATATAATTTATTTCTTTATAATTAATAATTTGTTTCCATGACAAAGATGGCAGAATTATACAGATTTAATTCATGATTAAAAACTAACCTTATTCTTGTTTTTGAGTTGTTTAATTTTCTTTTTCTTTTTCAGTTTTATGAGTCTGTGCAAGTTTATTAAAATTTTGTAAAATGAAATTCAGGAAATCCTTTCATATTGACTTTGAACAGTTTTCAGGAGAGAAATTTAATAACTAGAGGGAAAAGTCAGTGAACTGTGCTCACAAGATTGAACAGGGATGCTTCGACTTCATGAAGCAATTATGTCGTGGTTCTGCTGTTACATTAGCTAATTACAAAGTTTATATTAAAATTAATACCAGACCAGCCATCTGTTTGGCTGCAGTTTTATAACTAGAGAGAAAATTTGCAACCAAGCTGGGATTTGAAACCAAGAATTTTTTTTTTTCTCCTAATTATGTTAACTAGTCAACAGATGGCTAGACTGGAAGCATTAATTTTCTTAATATAGTGTTTGATCTCTGAGCTTGTATAATATGTTGTCTCCTCAGATACATTCATTTGCAGTTTCTGACTTCTGTTCAATTAACTAGTATCATATGTCTGAGAAAGAACTTATGAAAAACAATTTTATCTTATGTAAGTTTATTAATTGAACAAATATTTTTATTTCCAAAAAAAAAAAAGACTTTCAGTGTAATTCTATGTGAGTGCCAGTGAGGAATACTAATCTTAGAAGCAAAAGCTCTCGTTACAGTGGTATTGGCAGACTAGTGGTTACCATACTAGCCTCTGTTTCCAAGCTCACAGACTTAAATCTTCTAAGGGTTAATGCATTTTTCAGGAAATTAAAATTCTAAGAATGGCTTCATTCAGAAGATAAGTAAAACAATGGTTCCATGCCACAGATTTACGGCACATAAAAAACCTCAAGCCTAAGAAAAGATATCTCAGTCTTTTCATTCTCAGCTTTGAATTGTGATGCTAATGTCCTGAGCTGCTGAAGAACATAATTAAATAAAATATTATAATTCTTGATAACACCGAAAAAAGCAGGAGGCACGACTAAAGACTGATAAGCAAAATAATAAATTACTAATAATTTAAAACTATTTAAATAGGAATGTACAAACTATTATTATTGTAACTATATGAATACAACATTTATATTTAACAAATATTCTACTGATTTTAAATGTATATGTGAATGTATCAGGAAATTGAAATCAATACACTTAGAAGCTTTGGACCTCCCCTTTTAAATATATATACAAATTAAAATTGTAATTTTTATGAAATAATTAACATTAGAACAAGTGTTAAATCTCTCAATTAAATAATATTTTATCTTCCTGAACATATAATAATTAATCTTACCTCATTAAATTATTGTATTCAAGAGAACATGTTTCATATGTTTGCAGACTGTTGAACTTTGGTCCTTGATGTCTACTCCCTCTCTATCTTTTGGTTGTGAAAAACTTCCGAATCAAATCTTTTTCCCCAGGAATTTCAAAATTCATGATCTACATCCAAATGTACAGAGATAGGGTTATGAATTTTGAAATTCCCAAGAAAAAGATTTGATTTGGAACTTCTTCAGACAACCAAAAGATGGAGGGGTAGTCGACATCAATGACCAACAATCTGATGGTGATATGCATTGCATATTGAAACATATTCTCTAGAATACAACAATTTTATGAGATAAGATATCAAGACTCAGATTAATTGTTGAATAGAACCTCATACTGTCACTTCCTACTATAATTTATTAATAACACATTAGATATTAAGATTGGTTGATTTTGTCACATGAAAATAATGCAAGAGCAGAGATTGGTCGGTAAATGTAAATTCTCTGGTTTTTAATGTTATTTGACTTCCATAACCTAATTAAATCAATCACAAGAAGAAATTGAGACTAATTACTTGTAGAAAATTGGATAGGAAAAAAAAAAAGAGAAGAATATAAGAAAATCTTGTAAGTGGTTTAAAATTGATAAAGGTAACCCAACTAGATGAAAATAAAACAGATTCAAAAAGAATGGAAGAATGTTGTTGAGATGGCCAAAACTCTCACCACAGATTTAAGTGTCTGCTAAAGAAAAGGAAAAAGAATAAGATAATGAAGAAGAGCTAATGAGCTTCCACAAGGATAATGATTAGCTGCTGGTGAGCTCCACACAACACACTTGAGCTTTTGATTTTTGAAGCTATGGTGTCTCGGCATCATACTTATATGCAAATTTTTGCCTCACTTTACCTTGTCTAGCCAATATTCAAAGGCAAGTATCATTTATTTAAACTTCATCCTTATTTATATATGCTCTAACATTTAAGGTCATTTGAATATAGGTTTCTTAGATGCATCCAGTAGATTGGGTATTTGTCAAGTGCTTCTGAAAATTTTTACTAATTTAAATTTTGATTATATTATGTAATTGTGATTATGATAAAATGGGTAATGGTAATAAAATTCTAACCAGGCTGAGGAAAACCAGGGAATAAAAAATCCAATTAGATTTGTCGGCACCAATATTTGAATCAGCAATCTCCAGAATATGAATCTGCCCGAGTCAAATTGCTCAGTAATAAGCAACATTTTGGTTATTGTATATGATCATATCAACCTAACAAACGATGGAAAATTGAAAGTTTTTGAGTTTCTCTTTGAAAATATATATATGTTTAGAAGTAACATATATAATTATTCATTTTTCAACAGTTCTTTCCCAGACATGACGTAAGAAAAAAAAATCACATGGTACATATTTAAGTCAGATTAATTTATCTCAAAATGAGAGATGGAATAGGCAAGAAGAAATTAATAATATTAGTTCAATGTTTTCAGTAAAATCCTTTTTTGTGCTTCATGATATTCTATAATTAACAATTTTTTCTTCTTGGCAACAGAACAACGGTCGTGACGATACTGAAGATGGAACAGAAACTATGTTCCGAAACTAGATTATAGTCAAATAAGAAGAACAATATGAGGTGAGTGATAAAAAATTCTACCTTAATTTTTTCTTCATTCATATGCAACACAGTAGAAAATCCAGGCTAAGCCCAGTTTTAATTGATAATCTATATAGAGGGATTCTCTCTCAAAAAAAAACTGTGACTCTTCTATCTGTATTATATGGGTGTAAAATTTGGTCTCTTACTTTAAGAGAGTATTTGAGACTAGAATGCTTACATCCCCATCACTTACATTAGCACAAAATATTCCCTCTGTACCATACATTTAGAAACAAGCAAAATCTCACATTTGCAAAAATGGACTTAGCTCCTCCTTTTCCTGGATCTGTCATTTTATATCAATGATGAGATTCTCCATACCCTTGGGTCTTGTATTCTATTGCTGGAAGTTTCTTATTAAATACCAGAATCCATTTAGCCTTATGAAATTATTTGAAAGCTACTTGAATTGGAAAGTACCAAAATCTATTTAAAAAAAAACTAAAAATATATGTTAGGAATTCCATCATTATAACCATATGACACCATGTATGATATCTGACAGTTACCATTTCAAATCAATTTCCAGAACTGTTACCATGAAGGGAAGGAAAAAAGCACAAAAATGATTATACCTTTAAACATGTGAATGTAGATTGCCTACTTAATTCTCCAATTCCAACTAATTATGTAATTTGAAAAATACAAGCTGCATTATCATTAGTGTGCATAAAGTTAAGATAATGGTTAAAGATTTTAATTCCCACATCCAAACTATCATTCCAGCGAGTTATAGGTTCTATTCCACAAGTGTTTGTAGTAACATCATTGTACTGGTTCTATTGTAAACAAAAAAAAAACTTTCTGTCACCTTTCATAACTCTTGTTAACCCTTCAGAGCAGGTGGAGTTAAATTGCCGGCAATACCCTGTTGCGGGAGGAGATTCACGGGTATTTAAATCCATCCGTTCAGTGCCAGTATTCCAATAATGCATTTAAATGGAAATATCTTGAGTAATTTAAATGTTTTTGTAATTCGTTTATGGTGAACCCTTAATATAATATTTAATTAATTTAATTTATTACGGTTCGCATGTAACAACTCTGCATGTGTACACTTATTTATGATTGTTGTGCCACAGTTGAAATAGGTCCTATTTGTAAGTTTCTCACATAAGTAGTACAGTGAAATGCACTACGAATTCTTTGAAGAATTCAGAGAACCGGCCTACCTAACAACACAATGAAACATTTACACAAAGAGAATGGTCTAAAAAAATTATTAGATGTAACCACTAAATATAAGTTTTTTTTTTACTTTTAAAGTAAAGGAAATCCAATGCAGATCTTAGGAGGCTATAACAGTAGTACTGTTGGTGCCTCACCACATTGGATGCGAAACTTGGAGAAATGAAGGGGTGGTTTTTTTAGTGGAGGTACTTTAGAGTTAATTGACTTACTTTCTGCACTATTCTATGCTCGATCAAAAAGCATTTCTATCATTTGTTACTAGCTTCTGGAAATGAATAGTGGCTGTGCAGTTGATTTTATTAAAATTTATTGCCTAAGCATAGAATTTCTAGAATATATATTTTATTGATAAGTTTTTTCATACATCTAATTTTATTTTAAATATTTCATTAGTTCTTAAATTATGTGTGAATCAGTGCTTTTGTAATGCATCCTGCATAATTCCTAACTTTCCCTCCTTCAATAGTGTCACTCAACAACCTGCAGCCCACATTCTTTCCATGTCTGATGAGCTGTGGCACCAATAATAGGAGGTTAAGGTTCCCTACTTTCTAGACAATCTGGTCAAGATATGAGCTGGGTTGTCACACGTGCCTGACAGCTGCTTTTACCCATGCCTCGTACTCATTTCCATTAGAGACATAATTGACCACAGGGTCAGAAGGTTTAGGCCTTCTGGCTTTGTATCATATTACCATAACCAATCAATAAATAAAAATCAGAAATAATAGATCTCGCATCACAAAATGAATCATCCCACCAGTAGAGTGATGAAAACTAGCTGGGATCAGAGAGTCAACTCAAATGGTAGGAATCTCCAAAACAGGTCCAGGTGAAAAAGTTCACTTGTATTATTTCAGGTTTGATTATTTTGGTTCAACTTGTATTAACAACTGACATGGCAAAATATATGCATAATTATGCCATTGAAATTCTAATCTAATATTTACTATTACCTTATTATATCAATATCTAATCTAATATAACGGCTGGTAAGTCCTAAGTAGGGACTTTGTGAATGAGAATATCACTTTGTACCATCTTAGTCAACTTGTTCAATATTCCGCACCGATATCCCTCCTTTATATAAAATTAACTGTTGAAAGATTGATATAACATTTATCTTGAAATATCACAATTACTGATATAAATAAATTAGAAAAGTGACATCTCCAATTACACTTGTAATATTACTACATACAAAAGTGGAACAGATTTATTTATATAACAGCAATAGTAATAACTCAGGATTGTACAATACAATATTCTGTTTGCTAATCATTAACAAGGTGCTGGAAAAGTCTAACAACAAACCTGGAAATCAAAGCAGGCTAGCAAGTCAAAAAGGGACGTTTTTAACTGCTTTTAAGAAACAGATACACACATTTTATCTCAATTTTATTTTGAGATGTTTAACATCTGTACTAATACTGTGTCCAGTGTAATAACCACCTTCCAGTTTATTAGTCCTGGTAGACTAGTAATTAATATGTTTGCCTCTGGTTCCAAGGTTCAAACCTTGCTGGGATCAATGGACTTTTCATGGAATAAAAATTTTGAGCATGGTTTTCTTCGAAAGAAAATTAGACCTGTTCGCCACATGGCACAGATTCACAGTGCATAAAAAACAAAAAAACTTGAAAACGTGGGACTCTGGATGAAATTTGTTGACCCTTTCATCCTCAGATTTCAATTATGATGCTAATGACCTTAGCTATTAAAGAGAATGTTAAATAAAATAATGTAATAATTAATTAAATATTTTCAATTTATAATCAAAACACAGAGTTAATCTTATTATCACTATTGCTGTTTGATACACCACGCCACCTAGCTTCCTTCAAGTGTAGTTAAGATGTGAAATAGAAGCTCAGAAATCAACCTACATTTTTACAACTTTTTTAATGTTTCCACAGGACAAAATTTGGTACTTATGTAATAATAATAATAATAATAATAATAATAATAATAATAATAATAATAATAATATGATGATGATGATGATGAAGAAGTTAGTATGGGAAAAACATAGATATTATTAAACTGTTACAAAGGCACATGAATAAAGAACAGGCCATAGTCGAATTAACAAAGTCATATAAATATATGAGAAAATAAATACACATATTTGCACAATGGGGATATGAAACTATATGAAAAAGAAGAATATCAATTAATGAATAACATTTCTTCCAATTTTAGTGCAATTAAGTAACGAAACAATTATTAATCATGTAATGTCAAGAGAGACATTCCATACTTAAAAATAAGGTAAAAAATAGATCAATGACAATTTAGCAAGACAACATGACGTTCATACTTAACATTTAGAGTTAAACGGGCCCACATGAATTTTCATGGCATAAAATTCCTTAGTAAGGCTGCCTTTGGAAGGAAGTCCCATGCCGTAAATCGACAACAATTGACTTACAAAAGAAATGTAAGACTCAAATAAGAGGCCTCTATGCAAAATTTGTTGGCCCTATCATACTCAGCTTTGAATTGTGATACTAATAATTTGGATATTACATAAAAATACTACTACTACTAAATTGGGATTGAGGGAGGATGATATCTGTAAAATGTCCAGAGAGAAAATTTATCTTAAAAGGCAAGATGTATACTTCCAAATCAGTTTTAGAAATAATTATTACCTCACAGTATCACTTGCTACTAATTATTTATGTATAAGATATTAATTATAGGCACAATAAAACACGGAATGATATTAAACAGTGCAAATATGTGGATGGTCAAGTGAAGCTATTATTTCTGATTATAAATGTTTCTTTTTGCGATGTTTTCTACTAATATATTAAATTAGTTTACTGTTCAATTATTTCATGTACCAATGACTGAATAATGGAATGGATGATTTGCATTTGGAGACTTCATGAATTAAAACATTTTCATTTTCTGACATAATTAGCAATTCAAATTCTAACAACAAATCAAATTAATCTTTTTTAGATGTTTCAATTTTTAATTTTTCCATTAATTATTTTTCTGTTTGAATTGGTAATATGAACAAATTCTTTCTATATACTACTAGAATGAAAGTGTACTGGATTAAATGGAATCTGGTACAAAAAAACTGAATTGACCTAAACACTGTAACTCTGATTAAATATATATATATATATATACTTGCTCAGGTAGCTCAAATGGTAGAGCACTTGGACTAGAAAACCAAGGGTCCCGGGTTCAAGTCCCGGTCTGAGCGTATAATTTTTTTCTTTAAATATGATATATACACATACTTGGTGATTATAGTATTAACCAAATCATTTTTGTTTTATTTTTATAATATTAAATAATATTGATGTATTCATTACATACTTCTCCACCAAATTCTTATCATGATTATGTAATAAAATAATTAAAAATAAATAAATGAAATCTCTTTCTCTAAAGCACATGTCCTTCATTTTTGGATATGAATATTAAAACACAAGGTTGAGTGCAGTGGGAGCCATTAGAACACATTAGCACTGTATTTGTAAACTTGTTCAAATAAGACTACAATTTTCAACTTTACTTCAAATTTATATCCAATAGAAGATAAGAGTGAACAAAGCTCTATCAAATGAAAAAAAGCTGGCACATATTTGGAAATATACTCCAAAGATTGAGAAGTTTACATAAGGAATACATTTTTCTCATAAATTTTCATTTTCTACATATAGCATTGTTTATAATACATCATCAATTCATTATATATAAATGTCTTATAATAAAAGAAAAGAAATGAATTGCAAATTATGTCAAAATTTTAATAAAACAAAATGATAACTTTTTGACATGTCCAACATCACTGAAGATTAAAACCTATTAGGAAAAAATAGAAACTACATTTTAACATCAAATAACAATTATACATGAGAACCTTGCTTTTAATTTTAAAAGTAGATAAAATATTATAAATAGTATTTTTAACAAAAATGGAAAAAGTTCTCGTAAACCATTAACATCATAAGGATAGAGGATGGATGAATACTATGGCAAGTTATGGAGATGCAAACAGAACAAATCTATCGAGACTTGAATGAAGTTAAAATGGATCTAGAATAAAAGGATTATAATTGGAACAAATCTGGGAAGAGGAGATGTAGCTAAAAAAAAAAATATGGAGGCTATATTCTGAAACAAACCAAATGGCTTAAGAGTATGATGGCAATAGCCAAGGCTACATTTAATTTGCACCAACCCAACCACAGTATGAGATCACTACTTTTTACAAAATGTGAATGAATGTGATCATTATATTAACAATAATAAGGAGTAAATAAGTTTGGTCTGCCTTCTTCATCTTACCTCATATTTCGTTATTTCTTGTGGGACATATTTCAAAGCATCTTTGCTTCATCTTCAGTCTATACTAACTGAAGATGAAGCAAAGGTACTTTGAAACATGTCTTACAAGAAATAACTAAATATGAGGTAAGATGAAGGCAGACCAAACTTATTTATTAAGTAGAACGTCATCATTTCACTTCCTAATGTATTTATTTATCACATCACTGTTTTTATTATAAATTTAACATTTCTCACTGAAGGACACATTATATTCGAAGAGAAAAACCCACGACCTTTAACTTTATATACTAATGCTCTTGCCTTTGAACTCTGCAATCAAAATACATATTTTTCTCTTATACATTTCAATTCCTGTGAGCGCCAAAGGCTATGAACTGTTTTTTGACATGCAAATGGCAGCTTCTTATTTTAATGTAAATTTTAACATCACTTTATAAAGTCAGTAGAGCTTCTCTATGTTTTTAATACAAATTTAACATTTCTCGCTGAAGGACAAATTATATTTGAAGAACGGTTTGTAGCCTTTGGTAATTTGCTGCCATCTGAGAGAAACACATTGTCTGATCATAATGGCCAAAAAAAGAGGCACAAATACATTAATGGTTTACAAGAACTTTCTACATTAAATAAATTTCTACATTATATTCACAGAAAGACTGCAGACTGTCATTGGTAGTAACACAATTCTTGTAGTGAAGTTCTTTTAGATGAGATGGCCATGGACTTGTTTTCAAATTAAAACTAATGTTTTATCTGCTACTGCAACAGACATTCTCTAGAGGCTGTGGCAACAGTTTACTTTGGATAGTACAGTTGACAGATTCCTGAGAATGTCTGCTGTATTAGCAGAGAAAGAATTAAGTTTTAATTTGAGGAGAAAAAATATTAATTTGGTAAAGATTATGGCAAATTCACCTGGAGAAAACTTACCTAATAAGGAGTATTCAATTAATGAAAATTAATTAAATGAGTCATATCTCACCTCATACTTCGTGTTCTTCAAGCAGTTTTCAAAAGGAATCCCTCCCATCTTCAGATATCAGAATGAAATTCGACAGTCGTAATGATAGCTGAAGATGGGAGGGATTCCTCTTGAAAACTGCAGTTTCCGTGCTCGAAGAACACTAAGTATAAGGTGAAATATGACTCAATTAATTAATTTTTACTAAGGAGTACTTTATATATAATTATAATAAATTAATTTACATACATTGCATAAATGTAAATTAAAAATTTAAGTCATAGAAATACATAATAAAACAGGTTCTCATGGTGGTAAATATATTGTGAATTTGAAAAAACAGAACATGATTCAAAGCTTTGACTTAACACTGAACATTCAGTGAATTTGTGTGTTAACGTAGCTGTGATTTACATACAGCAATATTGGCTTATTATTGACAAAAAAAAAGAATGAAATGTTTTACCTGGCAATTGTGTTGTAGCCGAAGGTGCACTAATGGTTCTCTGAAGGCGAAGTTGCTGCGAGAACTGGCCACCAGCTTGGTAGTTGCCTGCCGTGGGCGAGGCAGGTGTGGGGAATGACTCTGGAGGATAAGGGGACTGACGAGGACCTCCAGAAGTTCCAGGACTTGGCAACGATCTCACAGACGACAATTGTTGCTGAGTTGTGGCTTGTTGTCCACGCTGTGCAAATTGCCGCCCTGTACCTCCAGCATAGCTGCCCTGTTAGTGCATATTCAAACATCACTTTGAGGTTAAATTCTCTAATTTATTTTTCCTACTGATTAAACATATTCACTACATTAAAGTAGTACTTTTAACAGCTTCATCTCATAAAAACAGCTGAGGATGGGAACGATGGTTCTCCGATACCGCGATGCTGTGTTTAAAGAAACATAGATATATGAGGTAAGAAGAATTCACGATTCATTTGATCCTTAAAAGGATCTGATTTGGAAGTTCATCACTCAACCTAAAGAGAGAAGAGGAAGCAACATACAGGATTGCCAATCAACAATTCAACAGTCGGAACAAACTGATAATAGAATCCAAGCATTCTGAAACATGTTCTCAAGAATTCTACCAATTATGAGGTGAAATTACATTTGAAGAGAAAAATTCTTCTCTTCAAATATAACTTATCCTCCAGTGAAAAGTGTTAAATTAATAATAAAAACATCATGAGGTGAAATGTTTATACTTACTGTAAAATTTATTGTTTGTGAATGCTAATGTAATATTCAATTTGCCACATATTTTGTGAAATTTTCTGTGTGTTTCAGGGAAAGTAAATTCATTGAATTGTTTTTCTTTCTTCTTACTATTAATTTGTAGGATGGTGTATTCCCTCTCAATCTTTTTGTTGCTTGAATTTTTTTAACTTATTTATTATTATCTTCTTACCAAAACTATTTAATGTCATTATGTATAAAAGTGATTGTATCCTTTCCTTCTACCTCTGTGATTGACACATGTGGATGTGAAGGGCCAGCAGCCGGCTGGTAAAAGGGCAACCGCTGAAAAGTGGAAAGACCCTCAATCGGAATCCTTTCCTAAAATTATCTTCATTTAATAGAGTGTTTGTTAATCTGTATATTAAAATGCTGAATATAGCAGTTCATGTGCTATACAATTGAAACCTTAAAATTTTATGTAATTGTCTGTGTGAGTGCCTTTTCCGTGAATGCTGAATTGATTCCCGATTATATAAAGATTATTTTATATATAATATACGAGGGTGAATCAAATATAAACCGGAATTGTTTACAAATTTATTGAATTAACAAAAAAATACAAAACCACCACCTCATTTTTCTACATAGTTTCCTGCATTTCCAATACTTTTGCCATCGAGTTGGCAACTTTTTGATGCTGTCCATGAAGAATGAGGGATGATGTGTAGTCAGCCAGTTGCGCATGAACTCCTCTACCGCTGCATTGTCACCAAACCGCCTTCCTCCCAGGTCTTCTTTCAGTGACCCAAACAAATGGTAGTCACAGGGTGACAAATCTGGACTGTAAGGAGGATGTTCCAGAGGTGTACAATGCATTTTCGTCAGTTTTACTGTGTCAACCGAGCCGTGTGTGGCCTTGCATTGTCACGCAGCACAATCACATTTCGGATCGGTTTCCAGCCACGCTTGTTGCGATATGCTGCTTTCCGAAGCTTATTCCAATGTGTGAAGCAATTTCAGAAATTGTTATGCGCCGATCCTCCTCAATAAGGTCCAGTACAGCACGAATGTTGTCTGCAGTGATGCTTGTTTGTTGCCATCTTTGGTGGGGCCCATTTTCCACTGAATCCCAGCCCGCTAAAATTTTTTTGCACCAATCATACACCTGCATCTTTGAAAGGGTTACTTCCCCGAACTGCGCATGGAGCCTTCTCAAAATTTCAGAAGGTTTAGTGCCTTCTTTCGTCAAAAACTTAATAATAATGCATTGCACAACAGACGTGTGTACCTCTTGCTTGCTCATGGCGTACTGAAGCAAGCGGCCGCTCTTTGGAGTGCGACACATCAAGATCCCTACTCCAGACACCCCCACCAACTTCCCCTCCAAACTGCAACCTTTGCAGTTCGCTACCAGCGCCTCCAGATACAAATTCCGGTTTATATTTGATCCACCCTCGTACTTCAGAAATTCATCTTGTAAGTTATTAAAGCATCATCAATATATTTGATATTCATTACAGAGAAGATATCATCCACATGTCTGTATCTAACAAAACTTAATCCTCTGCATGTCACTGGTAAAATCTCTTGTGTCAGAGATTTAAATTGCATCCGCCGGTATGATCGGCTTTGCAAGTGTTACAATAAAAATAAATTTCACATAGTATGTCTACAATATAATTATTATTTACAAAATATTTTGATATAATATAGATTTATGAGAACTATGATATTTACCGTGAGCTGAGCATTTAGTAATGTATTCTGCTGTTGTTGGAGGTGTCTTGACTGCGTCCAGTTACTGCTACTTGCTGCCTGAGAGGACGGGGTCAGGCTGTTGGACAATGCTGGATACCCCGGCTGACCCTATTCACAATGTACACTCTCACTATTTTAAATAGTAATAATGATTTATATCATTGTTCTAATATTAACAAGGAGATTAGCCATGTTGCCAACTCAGTTACACTAAAAGTCCCAAAATGCTGTCTCAACAGACGTATTATAACTAAAAATTAAAATATAATTGTTGTTAGTACTGAATAACTGTGGAATACTTTGAAATCATTCAAATTAAATTCTAGCTTGTGTGGGAAATAATAATTAATAACAACAACTCAACCAGGTTACAAAAAATGTAAAAATGATTCTTACATCTAATTACAATAAAAATAAATTTCACATAGTATGTCTACAATATAATTATTATTTACAAAATATTTTGATATAATATAGATTTAACGAATGAAATATAAAATGTACAAGATAGAAAACTGAGAAAAAAAAACTATTAATGACATAGAATAAATTTTACTCTCGAGAAAAAATAATTATTTAACAACAGATGACTTAAAAGTACCAAGTGTGCGGCAACCCCTGACATCTTGAGAAAGGAAATTCCAGGAGCCGACAGAAGCTACTGTGAAAGAAGTATAATAAGAGGAAGTGCTATGAAGAGGGACTGTTAGCGGATTGCTATCTTGTGACCTAGTGTCAATATTGTGGTAAGAAGACAACTCCTCAAATGTGGATGCCAGGTAACTAAGAGTGTAGGAATTCAGAAGCTTGAAAAGAAGTGAAAGAGAGTGCAATTTACATCTGTCAGTAAGACGGAGTCAGGAGAGGTTATTGAAATGTTTGGAAAAATTATCGATATTGAATATAATCGAATGCAAGCATTATGAACACGCTGCAGTCTATGCAAAAAGTCACAGTTTTAGATCATTATATATAACATCCAGACAAGCTGACGATAAAACAGAATTGTTTTGAAACATGTCCAAGAACAAATCAACATTAATATTGAGGTAAGATGATCAGACTGAAAATAATATAATTAAAAGAACCTCAAAATATCACTTCCTAAAATTAAATATTATTCACACTAGAAATCAGAAAAGAAAACAGAAATAATGCAATAGAGAGACTAATAATATAATTTGAGGAGAAATAGTATTAATTTATGGAGATGTATGTTTACATACATAGATGTAGGTGTACATAAGACAGTAAATTCTTCTCATTAGTAAAGTCACATTAATATAAAATTATAGAATATTCACCTGAAAGGTCCGTCTCCTCAACTTAATTATCATTTAACTGTAGCGCTTTCGGGACTTGTCCCATCATCGGCAGGATTCAAAACTGGTGTTTCACTGAAGATCTGGTAGAGGGGGTTACATGTATTTGGTTCGTTTTCGTTTATCAGGCTGTCGTTGTGGCTCACAACGACAGCCTGATAAACGAAAACGAACCAAATACATGTAACCCCCTCTACCAGATCTTCAGTGAAACACCAGTTTTGAATCCTGCCGATGATGGGACAAGTCCCGAAAGCGCTACAGTTAAATGATAATTAAGTTGAGGAGACGGACCTTTCAGGTGAATATTCTATAATTTTATATTAATTTTGAATAAACCTCAACGGAACACATCATGAATCTTATAAAAGTTAAAGTCACATTGCAAGGTAAAGACAGCAATACTGCCCCATATAAAGCCTCTTCTTGATAATGAGATGTCCAATGTTAACACTACTGTGCAAGATAGCTGAATTGTAAATGTATAACATTAATTTCAAAATAATTACATTAGACATAATACATTTTTTAAATGGAAAGTGACACTAGAAGGTTTCTTACCAATATTATATAAATATGAATAGAAAATAACTTTTTTATGAATTAACACTATGAGGAATTATTTATTTAAGTAAAATTTTATCATCTCACCTTGTATTCTTCTTCATAGACTAGTTTCGGGGGCTTCTTTGGTTCCATCCTCAGTATTTTCATGATCGTTATGTTGTCTTGAAGAGCCACCTTCAAGATGACATAACGGTCATAAAAATGCTGAGGAAGGAACCGAAGAAGGTCCTGAAACTAGTCTAAGAAGAAGAACATGATGTGAGATGATAAAACTTTACTTAAATGAATAAAAAAACTTTGCACCCACCATATAATTTATGCTTTTTCACCTGGCATGTTTCAGAAGAATTTACTTTCATCCTCAGGTAAGCTCTGACTGTTTGAATTGAGTCATTAATATCAGCTTTCAAACTGATAAACAATAAGAAATTAGCTGCCAGGGAGCCTCAACTGGTTCCAAATGTGGCACACGGGCTAATGCTTAGACCAATGCCACCTCACTGTATCATATCCTCTTGTCACCTGGTGAGGGTTGAATGAACTTCTAAATCAAATCTGAGGTGACGTGTGAAATTTTCAATTTAAATATGTATAATTTTCCAATTTCCAATTCATATTTGTATAATTATATTTGAGTTCAAAGAATGCAGAAAGGAATATATAATTAGACTCCAAAAAGAAACTAACTGAAAGCTTGATTTTTAGTTCCTAATGATGGTTCTCAAATACTGTACATTTGGCAACTTTTTTCCCAAATTGGCAACACTGGTGATTAGGATTGATAGATTATGTATCTTGGATGAATGAGTGTAGAAATTATTAAAACTTTTTGGTTGGGAAATCCTTAGGAGAAAAAAATAATTAGAAAGTATTAGGTATAGGTGGGACAATAATATTCAGATGGATCTTAGTGAAATAGATTTTGCTGGCTGAGGATGTGGACTAGTGATAAAATCAAATGTTTTTTACTCTCCTGACCTGATCCAGAGGTTCATTGGTCTACAACAGAGGGAAGAAGAAGTTTTCTTCCCGATCGACATAACATGTCACCAAGATTGTACTGAAGATGAGACCGTTATGGTCTCTAAATCGCGATCTACTTAGAAGATTTATATGAGGAGAGGTAAGAAACATTTAATTTTATCATAAATTAAACCTCATGGTGAATAATTCCTACAAAAGTTAAATATATGTGGACTAATACCTAAGTGTGAACCTAAGGATCCATAAAAATATGAGTTAGCTTATTTTGAATACTAATACATAACTAAAATAACACATTGTTTTCAAGTGTCTTTTTTTTACCTGTGAGATCCGAGGAGAGAGCTGTGACTGCTGGAAAGAAGGAAGTCCTCCAGGAGGATGAGGTGAAAGTCGGGCTTGTGCCCCCTGTTGGTTATTGCTGAAGTTGTTCAGCCCTGAACTGTAATACAGAACAAATGCAAATAGTACAAAATGCAGAATATGTAATGTCTGTCTGACATGAGTTTGTATGGTGTATACACTCACCCGACGGGGGAGAAGCCCTGCTGCTGCTGAGTTTGTGACTGTGGGGATGTCAGCTGAGAATGAGGAGAGTAAGGCTGGCGCTGGCCCGGTGAGATCTGCGCACTACTACTGTTCAGCATTTGACTCCCATAGTTTGGTGAAAGTTGAGAATCAGGAACGCTAGACGATCGCTGAAACAAAAATTAATATTAAACATCTACAAGCTTAGTAATAGTAACTACATATAAGGGTTTGTATGAAGAAATTTGTAACTACAGCAGTAATTGTGCTCTTCAAGCGTTCAAAGTCAACGGCTAATATTTAAGTTTCAACATGAGTATTATGTTTTATTTTAGCAAGTAAAATTTTGAGGTTCTTTTAATTAAATTATTTTTAGTCTGTTTATCTTACCTCAATATTTATGTTGATTTGTTCTTGAACATGTTTCGATTAGCTTCTAATCATCTTCAGCATCTTGGCCAGACTGGTTGGTTTTATGTTGTAAACCCTGGATGTCGATGTCAGCTCCCTCCTGCGGTTGGCCAAAGAACCTCCAAACGAGGTCACGTTCCATCGGTATTTTGAAATTCATAACTCTGTTTTTTGTTCTTCTGAAAGAAGAACTGACTATTTGGGAAAAAATCTATATTCAGAAGAACAAAAACAGAGTTATGAATTTCAAAATACCAACAGAACGTGTGACCTCGTTTGGAGGTTCTTTGGCCAACCGCAGGAGGGAGCTGACATCGACATCCAGGGTTTATAATATAAAACCAACCAATCTGGCCAAGAAGCTGAGGATGATTAGAAGCTAATCGAAACATGTTCATGAACAAATCAACATTAATATTGTGGTAAGATAAACAGACTGAAAACAATTTAATTAATGAGCATTATTTCTTAATTCTCTAATTATTTCCATGAAAAAATAAAGTGTGTGTTCCAATGCTGCACAGTGGACTTTTCATTTTCAATCAAATAAAGTAATTCATTTATAATGAAAATAAATTCTCAAAAAAAAGTATAATTCTTGATATTATTAAAAAATAAATATTAAATAACAAATTGACATAAAATTCATATTATTTTTTAAATGCCCCAGGTTTGTCCTTTTTGGGCATTTCTGGTGTTCTCTCCTGGCATTGGTATAATTGTAACCCACTTCAGAAGTTGGGGCGCCTGGAAGGCAGGGGTACATTGCCCCGATGAAATGATGGGTGATGACGTGTGCACCAGAAGAGTCCTTAATTCTAAGCTTAATCTAAGATGAATATGAATGATGATGATTACAATGGCCATATGATGTTCGGGGGACCGTTTGGGCCTTAAAGTTGTCTTACAGATAGGAAAAACCCCGATAAAAACCTCACCCAGGAAAGTGTCCCGATTGGCGATCGAACCCGGGCCCACTGCGTGACAAGGCAGCACGCTACCTAGAGATGACAGCGGTGGACAAAATTCATAATCTAGGATAATTATTTTATATCTCTAACTGAGGCAATGGGTTTCTCACTCAGTGTATATACAGAACCTGTAACTGTTAACAAAGACATGGATATAAGAATAATTTTATCATGATCGAGGTAACTATTTAAGTTAAATTTGTACAAACATATCTGAGTAAACTAGCCATTCCCTACTATAATTTTAAACTGTGGCAGTCTGACATTCAAATACACTCAAGAAGGATAACAGTTCAAAGGCCCTCCATAGTTCAAAATTATAGTTGAGGACAACTGGGTAACTCAGATACATTTAAACAACCTAATTTAAAAACAAAAAAAATGAAAATCCATGGCTGCCGATTCCAAAAACATTTTTTTATATATCCGTTCCTCCTAAGTACTGAACAAGGAATGCAATACATCATAACAGGCAACCCAAATCGGAATTCTAGAGCAGCAGCCCGATCTGTAAGTATAGAATTGGGTATTTGGCTAATAATAACTTCATAAAATAAAATAAAAAGTTAATAAAATATAAAAATAACTTGTTGAGAAGCTCAAAGAACAAATAGGTAAGAAAGAAAGAAAGAAAAAATGAATGCTCTAACCAGAGCTTGATCCCTGGATCTCTGATTCTGCACATCAATGTGGTATCAATTGTGCCATTCGAGCTCCGATAAGAATGTTAACCTTTCTTTCCACTTATAAAATTCTCATTCGTCCGAGTGGAAACAAATGTTGACTTTTTATCAAAGTTCAAATGGTGTAATTGGTATTGCACTGATGTATAGAACTCACTTTAAAACAAATAATAGAGAAGCGAAGAGAATTCAACTTAGAGACGCACATCCTCTTTATAGATTATAAGAAGGCCTTTGATAAAGTATCTAGACCAAAATTATGGAACATAGTAAGTGAAAAAGGAATTCCACTACACTTGATAGCAGTAATTAAGAAAATGTATGAGAAAACAAAAATAAAAATAAATCAAAGAGAACCAATACATATAACAGGAAAACAACCACTCTTTTTAACATTTATTTTTATAACATGATAAGATCATGGAAGCAAATGACAACTGGGGGAATTAACTTCGGAAATATAGTAATAGAAACAGTAGCCTTTGCAGATGACCAGATTTTAATAGCAAAAACAGAGGACGATGTACAAAAAATGCTGTATAAACTAAATGAAATATCAAAAAAAAAAATACAACATGGAAATATCTTCAGAAAAATAAAAGACAATGGCCTTCAAGGGCGCTCATTCAGTTCGGACAGAGATAATATTAGAAAGTAAACCAATAGAACAAGTGGTAAGAAATATTGTAAGAAATACGTTGCGAAATATCATACACAGAGGAAACAGATATAAATAACAAACTAAATTTAGTTATACATTAGGAACACTAAAAAGAACCTTAAAAAATAAAGCCGGTAAAATACTCTATAATGAAATTATACAAGGCAATGGCAGTGCCTATTATTACTTATGGATCCGAAACATGGACAGTGATAACACGACAATCTGCCAGAATACAAGCTGCTGAAATTAAATTCCTCAGACCAATAGCAGGATATCAAAGAATAGACAAAAAAACATAACACAGAAATAAGACAACAACTAAAAGTAGAGGAATTAAACACAACAATAGTGAAATACAGAACAAACTGGAAAGAACACTTGCAAGGATGACTGAGAATAGAATACCAAAAGCAGCATACAGCTATTCAACACGAGGAAGAAGAAGTTTGGAAAGACCAAAGAAAAGATGGAAACAGCAGCAATTTGGAGCCAGAACAGGCTAGTAAATAAGCCTAAACCGTGATGAAGAAGAAGACTGATGTATAGAATGTATAGAATCAGAGCCCCGGTTCGAGCGTTAATATTTCATTCTTAAATTAGATTCTATACAGGAATGGAAAATGTTAATTTAAATAAAAACATCAAATATAGGTAGTTTTTTTTTTCATAAATCTTATGATGGGAATTAATATTTCATGGCTTTTAAATTAATAAGATTAATTAAATATATGTAGGCAATAACACTATGAGCTTTATTTTAATTATATTTGAGTTGTGTGTTTTGAAGCATCGAGAATGTCGCACAGTTAGTGACAAAACCAGGTCTGCATAAAAATCAAGAAATATGAGGTGAGTCAAAACACAGAACTCAAATATAATTTAATGAAATTAAAATGAGTCATTATTCATCTCACCTCATAAATTCTGTGTTCTTCACAGCACATGACCATGCTTTCAGGAACAGTTGTCCCTATCTTCAGCCAACTTTAGAACTGTTGAATTTATGTCTTCACCATCATCTTCTAAACTGCCATCTAGTGTTGAGCAAGATCTGATCTCAAGATCATCAACCAATGAGTTTTGAAGTTCCCGGCAAGCAAGATTTGATCTCATCAAATCAACAGTAGATGGCAATTTAGAAGATGATGGTGAAGACAGGCGTAAAGATGGAACAACTGTTCCTGAAAACATGATCCTGTGCTGTGAAGAACACAAGAGTTTATGAGGTAAGATGAATATTAACTCATTTTAATTTTATTAAGATATTACTTTATTCAACAATTCTCTTTAACTAAAATTATTAGCATCACAATTCAAACAGGGCAAGATTTTTTTCTCAGAGGCTCCAGATTTTTTTTATTGTCGTAAATCAAGACAAAGATGTATATGCATTATGGAAGATGCTATATGCATTTTTACATGCTAAAAAATCCATTGATAATATTCATACATAATTTACAGGCAATGACAAACCCCACTTGGAAAATAGTTTATGTTATGTACTTACTTGCAAGGCAACATTGGGGGCTACTGTGTTGTTGAGCAGACTGTCAATATTCTGAATGTTAGACGGCAAATCAGCTGCAGTTGCATTGTTAGGAATCAACAACTGCTGTTGCTGTTGTTGTTGTAGCAATCGCTGCTTCTGCTGTTGTTGCTGCTGTTGCAACAACATTCGCTTTTGTTGGGTTAACAGCTGTTAGGAAAAAAAAAGTAATCTATTACACTTCAAATCTACAATAACATGTTAATTACCAAAATGAACTTAGCTATATTACCAAATACTAGGACTAGCACCAACAAGTTTATGTACTTGGGAAGTAAACATTATGAGGTTATATCAATAATAGTGAGTGGAGAACATATTTTTAACAATTTACCTCATAAAATTTCAAGTTTTCTTTAGACCAATGGTTTCAGATAACTTCTCGTCCCTCTTCAGTCATGACTCCAACTGATGAAATTCTCTGATGCTGATTTCTCTATGGTCGTCACCTCTTGTGCTGCCATCTTTGGTTGGATTTATAAATTTCAATTTTTTTTTTTAATTTTAGTTCGATATTCCAGTGGAAAAACAAAGAGGGTAGCACAAGAGGTGACGACCATAGAGAAATCAACAGCCAGAGAATTTCATCAGTTGGAGTCATGATTGAAGAGGGATGAGATGTCGTCTGAAACCTTGGTCTCAAGAAAACTTGAAATTTTATGAGGTGAGTTGTTAAAAATATTATTTATTAAGGTAGATTTTTTCACTAACCTCATATTGTTGTTCTTATTTGACTATAAACTAGTTTCGGAACATAGTTTCTGTTCCATCCTCAGTATCGTCACGACCGTTGTTCTGTCATCTTCAAGAGCTGTCCTTCGCTCCTTCCATTGGCTGACTGAAAAAACTCGAAACCAGGTCATTCTCACCGGGAATTTCAAAGTTCATCAATTTCTTCTTTTTGCTCTTTTGAATGTAGATCTGTTTGGGAAAAGTTCTACATTCAAAAGAGCAAAAAGAAGAAATTGATGAACTTTGAAATTCCCAGTGAGAATGACCTGGTTTCGAGGTTTTTTCAGTCAGCCAATGGAAGGAGTGAAGGACAGCTCTTCAAGATGACAGAACAACGGTCATGACGATACTGAAGATGGAACAGAAACTATGTTCTGAAACTAGTTTATAGTCAAATAAGAAGAACAATATGAGGTGAGTGAAAAAAATCTACCTTAATGAATATACCTCATAGTGAGAATTCCTAAAATAAGTAGTTGTTAAAAATATGTTATCCACTCACTATTAAAGTTTATGTACCTTCTGCACAGAAAAATATTATCATGAATAAAGATCAACTTTCAATCTGTAACACGCCTTGATCCAACAAACATATTTGAAAAAAAAAATGTCTAAGAGTTTTAAGCAAAGCATATTAAATTTTTAAATATTTAATATGTAGGTAGGTATCTAATGCTCTTTGTTTAACAACAGAACCCATATTTTCTCTTTTGCTGTCCAATATATAGATGAAGCGTCTTTATTTTCATTAGATGGCTCATATCTGTTTCTTCTTCTTGAACATGATGAACAATTTGGAGTAGATATTGTTACAGGATGCCGTGGATTCAGTTTTCGTGTCGAACAACAAAACGACGTCGAAAAACACCACAATATCTTTATTTAATTCTATAAACTTTTTCTGACATTTCACTAACAAATTACTGTAATAATTAATCTTGTTTTAATGCTCATCTGTCATGCAATTATTTTACAGTCTCTCAATTCATAACTGACTAGCTCCCTGCCCTCGGAACAGATTATATAGGGTAGGGAAGAAAATTTCTAAGCTTTCGATCGAGACATTTCCAGTACGAAAGCTTCTCGCATCGATCTTTCCCAAAAGGGGGAAGTAGAGGCTTAGAGAAACTTCAGGAATGGAGATCTAGATTTATCGATGACCTGTTCGGGTCTTTCGACTTGCGAGTCAGTGACTCCGACTCTATTTCTACCAATTCAAGATCATTATTCTCGCCGTCGCCAGCGAAATTTAAATGCTATTATTGTGATGTGAAGGATGTAAGGGATAGAGAGTGTTCATAACTTATTCTACCTAAATCACTTTCCAGTGGTATAGCCTGTTTTCTCAAATGAAACTTTGGAGATCACCATAGTGGTATAACATTGTAACGTCTCAGTTCAGGAAATGCCATCTCACATTTTGATAAAAGATAATAGGAAACCCTTTATTTCCATAATATTGAACTTAAAAGAACCTTTTCAAATAAATGATCTATTTTTAATCGAAATTAAAATGGGAAGTAAATTATTTATTGTAAAAAAAAAGTGCTAGATTATCACAGCATTGAAGTGTTACCTATAAGGAAAACAATCAATGGACATGTATTACAGTCCTCCTGATTAGGCTGGAAAAACCTGATGATCAAAGATGTGTATGGTTCTCTATAATAATTATTGGGAATTGAAATTAGATGATATGATTTTAAAAATCAGTTGTCCACTAAAACAGTTGCACTTGCTCGAGAAAATTGCAAATTATGTCTCCCAGAGTAAAATATTCCACAGTAATAGTCCAATGCCATAGCTAGAGCTAGGGAACTTGTTCCGGTTGAGTCCCCCATTAGGGAAGAAAATGTTTCTTGGACATTTGGCCAATATTGGACTGGTGCCCATAAAGCATCATGAGGAATTTGGGTAGCTACAATAAGTACTGGTTGCAGGTTGAGAAAACCAGCTATAACGGGGGAAACCCAACATACTTACCACATATCATCCTACACTGACTGGATGATCATCCAAGGAACTTATTGCGCCTGACCAGATCTCACATCAAGGTGTGAATATTCTACAGTCGAATGCAACAGGTCTAAATCATGGTTTAAAAAATGAATATGTAAAGTAAAGCTATCTGGAAAGTATTAAATGGAAGTTTGATGCTGCAATTTAATTTCCCAATGATCATAATATTGCAAAAAGTCTAACTTAAAATGCAAAGAGATTATCACATCTCCTCTCTCCAACAATCCTGTAAATAAGTATCTCAAGAGAACTCAGCCATATTATAATAGATTTTTATCTCATTTCATTTAATTTATTTACCACTGTATCAGCCATTCACTGCACACTGGGTTTTCTTCTTCATTTGGTGTAATGGACCTTTGAGTTTGACCATAGTCTCCTTAATTATCGATGCCCACACAACTCTTTCTCTCTAATTTTCTGAGCTCATCCTCAACATTATCCATCCCCTTAATCTGAATCTTACTCTTTGTCTCCTTCCTTCTGGTTTTGTTTCTAAAATCTTTCTAACTGTACTACTGTCTGACATCCTCATCACATGTCCCAACTATTCCAATCTTCAAGTTTTAATAATTGTTACAATACTTGTGGTGAATTATATTATTTTTTAACTCATCATCTATTCTAATTCTCCTTCTTCCATTCTAGCAATGCAGGTCCAAATATTTTACGTAAAACATTTATTTCCCATGTCCTTAACAAATTTTCCACTTTAGCTGTCAGGTTCCAAGAATCAGATCCATACAAAGCTGTTTGTCTTATTACTGTTTTATACAGATGAACTTTGGTTGATGGTGATATATCGTCAGCCGGCAATCAAAACCTCGTAACTCCATAATTGAGAAAAAAAATCAGGAAAAAGAAGAAACCTTATAACTGCATGATTTTCAAATCAAAATCTGTTATATTTTTAAAATTAGTTTCTGAAAAGTATTATGCTGGAGATGCAAGTTCTTGGGTCTGAGATTAGAGCAGAGAAATTTTGCTATTCCTCTCTACCTAATATGTGAGTTTTTGGACTGCAGAAATGCATGGTTTTTGTAATTGTTAATAGGTGGCAGCAAAATCATCTTCAAATTACAAAACATTAACAAACAGTATGCAGATGTATCAAATACTGCAAAAATCCAGATTTTGCTCTTGAATGGAGTTACGAGGTTTTGATCGCCGACCGACGATATATCTTTTATTCAATATGTGTTTCACTGTATAATAATATATATTTGCTGCTTTAAATTCCGATTCAATATTATCATCGCAAGTTGTGCCCAGATTTTTAAAATTTCCCACTTCTTCAAACTGCATCCCATGCTATTCTAATTTATACACTGGAGCATCTCTACCCTTTCTATTTCTCATGTACTTACTTACCTGTGTGTTCAACTGTGAGCTGGAGTATGACATGGCACTAGCAGGTCGCACTCCACCGAGTTGCCCCACAGCCTGCTGTATATTGAGCCGAGGTCGAGGCTGAGGGTACAAAGGAGGTGGAGGAAATCCCTGTTGTGAAACAGCCGTTGAGGTATAAGCTGGAGGAGTGCCAGGTAAGGAAATGGTCGGCGATGATGGACTCTTCATATTATTTTCACACTGCATCAATGACTTCTGGATTGCACTGATAGCCATCTTCTCATTTATATCGTGCTGGAAACTGCTAGTACTGCTTGTTGGTGTATCAATCACATCTAACATGTTGAGGAGTGGCGTATTGTCTGCAAACAACAAATATTCTACTCTCACTAATAAGAATTCCTTATTTGTTTTAATACCCCACACAATCCAATAAACCATGCATGTCAAAATAACATACTCAAAAATGTATTAAAAAAGTACATAAATATAAAATGTATTAAATTTCTGCACAAACTATCATGCACATCAAAGACTGAAGCTATTTTAATAAATAGAGGTGTAAGACAAGGGTGTAGTTTATCGCCTACTCTTTTTAATCTATATATTAATGACATCATCCAAAATTGAAAAACTATTGTTAATATAGGTATAAGAATGGACCGCTTTAAAATATTGAACATTTTAATGTATGCTGACAATGTGGTTATTATTGAAGAAAATGAAAATAATTTGCAATACTCTTCACATCAATTAAATCAGTTATGCCAAGAATACAATTTCAAAATATCAAAACAAAAAACAAAAATAATGGCATTTTGGGGAAACGATCATCTAAGATCAAAAATCGTAATAGACAACAAACCTCTGGAACAAGTAACAAATTTTAATTATTTGGGTTGTAACTTTACTATAAACACAAAAACTGAAAGAGACAAATATGAAACTGTCAAAATTTCAGATGATATGCGGAACTATACATACAACATTAAAGAATTCCAAATTCCAACAAATAAAAATGGGCCTCCCTCAAGGTGCAGTACTAAGTACAACCCTGTTCAACATCTACATCAACGATCTCCCACCAGCTATATCGAACACAGAAATAAAGACAGCTCTTTTTGCAGATGACATGATTATGTGGACATCTTCCTCACAAATAGAAAAATCTAAATTTTCTATGGAAAAGGCTCTTAACCTTTTAGAAAAGTGGACCCACAACAATTTAATGGCCATTAATACAGACAAAACAAAGTTTCAAATATTTAGCTTGAAGAAAAAAGTCCCAAAACTAAATCTACAGTTCAAGAAAACAAACCTGAGACAAACAAATGAAACAAAATATCTAGGGACAATTTTTGATTCAAAATTATCTTGGAGAAAACATATTGAAGCAGTAGTAAACAAAGCAACGAAAAGATTTTCAATCTTAAAAAGATTAGCTGGAGCAAAGTGGGGTAGTAATCGCCAGACTCTAAACACCACGTATAAAACATTCATCAAGCCAATACTTCTATATAATGGGGAGGTAATAATCACAGCAAATAACTCGAACCTGAATCGCCTAGAAGTATGCCAAAATCAGGCTTTACGGCTTATAACTGGCACAGCTAAATCAACCCCGATCACAGCAATGCAAGCACTAACTCAGAACCCTCCAATATGTTTAACTTTAGAGAAACAGGCAACAACACAACATGAAAAAAATGTTACGGTTAACAACATCAAAATGGGGAAAAAGACAGTTACAACCAACCAAGTTGAAAACACAAACAAGTTTCTTGTCCAAAGTAACGGAAATAAAAACAGATTTGAATCTTCCTAAATCTAAAGAAAATATTTTGATCAGAGAAAACCATCTTGTTTTTGAACCAATTAACATTCAGCTAAATCTAGAAGAACCAGTTACAAAATCTAAAACTCCCACACTTGTACTAAAAGCTCTAGCATTAGAAGCTGTGAATAAGAGATATCCACCAGAAGAATGGTTACATGTCTACACAGATGGATCCACTATTGATAACAACTCAGGATCAGGAATTACATGTGCATTATTTTCATTTTATCAACCAGCAGGATACCACACAACAAATTTTGATGCGGAAGTAACGGCTATTCACGTTTCACTCCAACAAATACTATACAGAATAAATAAATTTCAAAATGCTGTCATTCTCTCTGATTCTAAGGCAGCAATATATGCAATAAATTCACACAAAATGAAGTCAATACAAATTAAAGAGTGCTACAAAATGATTCAACAACTTCAAAAACTACAGAAAAGAATTCAATTGCAATGGATACCTGCACATTGTGGAATTGCTGGAAATGACAATGAATATTATTAAACAATTAGCTATTAATAATAACTACGACCCTAAAATTATAGAATATTTAATTAAGAAAATTCATTACAAAAAAGCATTTAACAAAATTTTTCCTTTACCCAAGGAAAACATATAGAAATATGTCATAATGTCATACATAGGTCCACTTTCAAATACTCGTAAAATATCTGAACACTTTAAAAAGTTGAACATTAATGTGGCATTTAAAATTAATAAAACTTTACAAAATATAATAAAAAAACAATAAAACCAAAATACAAAAAGAAAAATTATCAAGTGTATATAAATTGAAGTGTGGCACATGTGACAATGTCTATATAGGACAAACTGGTAGACCTTTTATCTCTCGGATAAAGGAACACATGAGAGCATATAACAGAAATTTAGAATATTCAAAATATGCTAACCACCTATTCCAATTTAATCATTGTTTCGATCCAAATTTTGAAATTTTACATGTTTGTGATAAGGGTAAGAAGTTAGACCTTTTGGAGGCTGTAGAAATAAATAAATTGAAAAGTAGTAATAAACTGTTAAATTCTCAACTTGATTTGAATGAATCGCCTTTGTTAAATTAAAAAATTTAAATAAATTATTGTTGTATTGTTGCTTAGATCAGTTGATATGTACTATAATAACACAATTCATAATTTGTTAACATGTCTGAAGAAGGTACAGTGTACCGAAACAGCTGTAACTGAATTATATCTTAATAAATATGAAAATCAAATAAAACTGTAAGTTTTATTTTTATTTTATTAATAAATTCATTCATTATGTATTTGTGAATGATGATTCATTGCATTGGATGTAGGACCAAGAGAGTAAAGTAAAGGAAGGATTTATGCCTGGACAGGAAGGAAGCTTGAATTAACTCAGTGGTCAGAGTATCAGCATGTAAAGCTGAATGTTCTGTGTTAAATTACCATTGATTACAGCATTATCAATGATGGTTAACTTACCTGCAATGGCAGTATCAGGCACAATGTCAATGACTTGGTCTAGAAGTTGTGATAAAACTGGGTCGGATGACTGGTCCTCCCACAGACTTGCATTATCAGATGCTGTAACAAAGCCTATCCTGAAGTCCGAAGTGCCTGGTGTAACAAATGGACCCTCCTGCTGAAGGCGTTGCTGCTGTTGTGACTTTTGCTGTTGTAACAATACTTGATGTTGCTGATCCGAGAAGTTAGGTGCTGGACGTCTAACTGGCACTTGTTGCTGCATGTTTGGCCTTGTCGGACTCTGTGCTGTGGACGGGGGTTGTAACCCACCTCCTGACCACCCTAACAGAAGGGGATTCAATATAGTGCATTTGCATTTATATTAACAAATAAATTCTGAATTAACCTTCACTTTATTTGCCTAAATATCATGAACATTTTTCCCTAAATTGTATAACTAAAATCCAGAGTATTTTTATTTATTTTGATTCAGATTTGTTGATAGCTAAAGTGGTGTTATATGGTAAATATATTGTATTTAGTATATAAATGTTTTACAACCTATAGTAGATTTTAAGTAACATAATGACTTTTGCTGTTGTAACAATACTTGATGTTGCTGATCCGAGAAGTTAGGTGCTGGACGTCTAACTGGCACTTGTTCTTAAACAAGAAAATGCCATTTGCATGATAGAGCAAATGCTCATAGTATTCGGCAATCGGGAATTAACAATGTACGAGGGTGGATCAAATATAAACCAGAATTTGTATCTGGAGGCTCTGGTAGTTCTGCAAAGGTTGCAGTTTGGAGGGGAAGTTGGTGGGGGTGTCTGGAGTAGGGATCTTGATGTGTCGCACTCCGAAGAGCAGCCACTTGCTTCAGTACACCATGAGCGAGCAAGAGGTACACACGTCTGTTGCACAACGCATTATTATTATTAAGTTTTTGGCGAAAGAAGGCACTAAACCTTCTGAAATTTTGAGAAGGCTCCATGCGCAGTTCGGGGAAGCAACCCTTTCGAAGACGCAGGTGTATGATTGGTGCAAAAAAATTTAGCGGGCCGGGATTCAGTGGAAAATGAGCCCTACCAAAGATGGCAACGAACAAACATCACTGCAGACAACATTCGTGCTGTAGGGACCTTATTGAGGAGGATCGGCGCATAACAATTTCTGAAATTGCTTCACACGTTGGAATAAGCTTCGGAAGTGTTCAAGTCATCATCAGTGATGAACTCAAATTCCGAAAATTATCTGCCAGGTGGGTTCCTCGGCTCCTCAGCCAGGAACAAAAAATTGACAAAAAACTGACGAAAATGCATTGGACACCTCTGGAACATCCTCCTTACAGTCCAGATTTGTCACCCTGTGACTACCATTTGTTTGGGCCACTGAAAGAAGACCTGGGAGGAAGACGGTTTGGTGACAATGCAGCGGTAGAGGAGTTCGTGCGCAATTGGCAGACTACACGTCATCCCTCATTCTTCAAGGACGGCATCAAAAAGTTGCCAACTCGATGGCAAAAGTGTGTTGGAAATGCAGGAGACTATGTAGAAAAATGAGGCGGTGGTTTTGTATTTTTTTGTTAATTCAATAAAAAACAATAATTCCGGTTTATATTTGATTCACCCTCGTATAAGAGAAAAATTTGCATTTAGATTGGAGTTTCTCAGGTAGCTCAGTGGTAGAGCATTGGCCTAGAAAGCCAAAGGTTCTGGGTTCAAACCCTAGTCCGAGCATATAATTTTTCTCTTCAAATATAATATAATGAATATTTGTATAGGATGAATGGAAGAGAGAGAGCTTTACAGATTAACTTTGTCAGAATAAAACATCATGATTCATTACAATTATTATCATTATTATTATTATTATTATTATTATTATTATTATTATCATCATTATTTGTCACTATATCACATGGCTGGTTTTAAAACAAATTAATTTAAACAGGACAAACTGAAAATAAACATTTTGTCTCTATTATTAATAAAAAGATTTTAAAAAAAGGCTTCTGAAGGAATAACAGATATATTGAAAGAAAGTAACAGTTATATTTGAAGACAAAAATTTATGCCTAGATTCAGGTTCGAAGCCAAGGTCTCTATTTACATACACTATTGTTCGTCTGGCTTAACTTTGCAAGAAATTTGTAGAAAGAGCATGCAGCAGGCAATTCTGCTATTTACTATATTGGCACTGACCTACTGGGACATAATTGAATATACAAACATTAAAGTCTCATACTGTGATAAAACTTTTACTATTTTATGTTTAATTTATTGAAATGGTGTGAACAAATAAATTAATTTTCTTATCACCTATTCACCTATTTCATCATTTACAAAAGAGCAAAATGCTGAACTAATGTTTTCTTAAAAATAATACCTGCTACAGAAATGTTTCTGCACAAGGGAGAATATTTTCATTTTCTTGCCATGCAGAGTTATCCTTTATAGCTCTAATTTACTCAATGAGACTTGTAAGTAGAAGAAATCCGGATGAAAGAAGGTGTATCAATAGGCCAGTTGGAGAATATAGAGATGGAATTATAGAAAATAGGACACAAAATTATATCCAGGACGTCGGTTGTGTAACAAGCCCTGGTCCTACAAAGACCATGTCAGAGAGAAAGAGAATTAAATAAAAACCTGTTAATTTATATTACACAATGACCACTGAATATATTTGAACTGCATACTATACACTTTATTGAAAGATATTCTCATTATATTTAGCCTAAGAAGTCTGTGCTTGAAATATCTGCACTTAATCATTTTCACTCTCCTTATTCACTTATCATGTTGGTGAGATAATTTTCTTCATTTTATATATATATATATACCCTCTTACTAATAATCCATATATAACTTTTATACAAGGTTTATACACATCTCGGTTGAAAATTCTTACTAATAAACACTTTATTAGCTGTTCAGTGTATAAGAGATGTGCAACTTTACATGGGAATCATTATACATGCCTCCAGCCTTGTTTAAGGATTGTATAACTAGACAAAATGTCGGACATCAAGATCAACTGATTGTTTTCTTATGATATTGATTTAAATTTAACCCAAAATGCAACACTTTAACGACTGTTTGATGGATGCACAGGACATAAATAATATTAATAAAGCTCTGGGTAGGAAAATAAAGGCATCATACAATGCCTTTCGTTACACTCATCGATTAGGCCTAAAAATATTTTAAAATTGAACATTGAATCACGAAAGAATATGTTCTACAATAATTGCTGTAGACAAGATTTAACCTGAATGTAGTTTAAATGCTTCATAATATTATTTTAAGAAAACTTTCTTGCATCATTAATACATAACGAACATACCGATGTAAAAATGTATTTAAGTATAGAGGTACTATTATTGCAGCAAGCCACATGTCAGCTTGATAGTCTTGTGGTTAGAGCTTCTGACTACCATGCGTGAGGTCGTAGGTTCGATTCCCGGTCAAACTATAGTGATTTTTTTTTTTCGCTTGAAATGATGTTTTGTTGTCGGGTAACATTTCCTACTATTTTGAACGTTTTCTAACGCATCTTAAAAACACTGCATATAATTCATAAGTAATGGGGAAAGCTTTTATTAGTTTCCAAGAATTGGTCGAAATTCTTGACGTTAGATGGCAGCACATTATCTGTGAAACCAATTCTATGTTTTATTTGACATAGCGTAAAGGGAAATGTATATAAATTAAAAACACACTTATTTTTTCCGTACCTCCCCAATTAGGGAATCTATTAATTCTTATCCATACTCATTTCTTACACAATTAATCACTAGTTGATGTTTTATTTCTGTTACAAACTGCACGTAATATTGTTCTGACGTCATAATGATGACAAATATGTGACGTATTGTGTATAAACAGGAGCTATATAACACTGTTATATAGCTCTGGCACAACGTTTATTAGTAAGGAAATTATACATGATCTTCTTTTTCTTCTTAAACTTAATTTGTAGGATTTTCATCCTGTTTATTTCCAAAATCACTCCTCGGAGAAAGACGCACTGGATGTACATTCACTGTCTATCCATCTTTTGGCAGGTCTTCCTCTTGTTCTTCTCCCGTCCATTGGTCTATCTTTTTTAGCTCTTTTTGCAAGCCGGTTTTCTTCCATTCTTTCTATATGACCCTTCCATACATGATCTACATAAGGCTAATACATTGTATAACTAAACAACTGATGAAAGCCTGTATAAGAGATTGACTGTTAATCATTGAAACACAAAATAGACTGGGTTAATTCTTAAATGGAAGAAAACACAGTTCTTAATGCCACTTAGTGAAAATAACTAGTATATAAGGGTCACTGCTACATACATAACATTTTATTTACACTTTTTCATCTCTTGTGCTTTATTACTTGTAAATGCAGGATTTGAAGCAATTTTCAAATGTGCTGTTTTTTGCTTACACTTAGCAATGCAGCCATCTTGCTCTCCAATATTTGCCAGATGATGTAAATTTGGATGAAGAGGCTTCTCTTTTAATTTCAAACTTCATTGAAACATTTTATAAATTTAATACATGCTATTTTTCTCAGATAAATGAGCACCTATACCTGAAATCCAGAGTTTCTCATCTTCTCCACTGAAGATTATATATATATATATATATATTTATTTATATTAAAGTCTTCTTGAATAAGAAGCAGCCAGATAGTGTGTGGGACAAAGGTTCATTGCCCCCGGGTGCCCCGGAATTGTATAAGAGAGAGAAAAATTTCCATTTAAAGTGAGATGCTTAAGTAGCTCAGTGGTTTAGTGCACTGATACGTAGAACCTTCAAATATTAATATATATAATTATACATGTACTCATTTATTTATTTTGAAATTTGATAATGAGTACCATTTCAATCATATATCAAATGACATTCTTTGCCATATTTGAATATTGTTATAATACACATGCACATTTTGAATAAAAAAGTTTTTTTTTTCCATTTTTTTTTAATTTCAGAATTGTTTCAAATTCTGCACTTATAATGTATAAGAGATTTTAAAAAATGTGAAAATAAGAAATTTGTTGTAATGAGAATACTGTCTTTATCATGTACTAATTTGTGATTTTGCATAAATTAAAATAATTTATATCAATTTTTTTTATTAAAAATAATAAATAGATGAAACCAATGTATCTTACTGGATGAAGTGCCAATTCAAAGGTTAGTAACATTATATAGAATAACTCACCTCCTGGGGGTCTCGCCTTGGATGGGTCCAAAACCCTAGGAAGTTTCTCCTGAGGAGTAGCTGTGATGATTGAAGCTGGAATTGGAGGAATACTTGTTGTTTTTGAAGGCTGCTTAGCCAATAGTGAGGCCAGCATCTTGTTCTTTTCCCATAATGCACTCTTCCCACCAGATTGTGTAGGACCTGAAGAACTGACTGAAGGGCCTGTAGCATGAATCATTCCATCCAATATTCTCTTACTGGAAGGATTCACAGTTCCATCTTCCCCATCATCGCTTGGACGCTTACGTTGGCCTAGCATTGAGGGACTGATACCAGACATCATGTCAGTATTGGACGGAGGTGAAGTTGTGGGATTTGGGAAACCCAATGACTTGAGAAGATGATCTTCTGTTTGTTGTGGTTGTTGCTGCTGTTGACCTGTGTCCATGGACATTGGAGTCACTTTCCTCTCTTTGTCTTGATTCTTCAGCAGCAGTTGTTGTAAAAGTTCATTTTGCTTTTGTTGTTCTAAATCGTCATCATCACTCTTTTCATTTAGTAACTGTAAAAACAATAAACAACATCTGCTAGGTTAAAGTGGAGAAAATAACTAAACTAAACTCAATGGCTCAAAAGGTCTACCAGCTGGCTGCTGGCCTCACAATTACATGTATTAATTATAGAGGTGGATGATCATCCAATCAATATAGGGGTGACGTGTTGGGTCCTCCACTGTACTCAATCTGGAGCCGCTACTTATTGTAGCTACCCAAATTCATCATTTGCTGGTGGGTTCCGGTCCCATACTGGTCAAAATTCCATGAGAAAATTTCTTCCTTCATGGAAACTCAAACAGTGTAAGTCCTGTAGCTCTACAACAAAGCATGATGCCTTAAATTGCTCAGCTATGGTGTGGGACCTTAAAGAAGAGAGACAATTTGAATATTACTTAAAATATCTTCATACCTAATAACCTGATAAAATTATTTATATCAACCACAGAGAGTCCCTGACATTTAGGGTCAAAATTGTATAGAAGCTAGAGAGCTGAAAACCTTTCAACTAAAGAATGAAGTAAATGTAAATAATACTTGCATGCCCTTGAAGCTTTTCATTGGGTCTCTAACTTATTACAAAGCACTGAGATCATGTGAGTTTCATTTACAAGTTATAATGAATCTGGGAGTTAATGAAGGTTTATTTGCATCTACTATATTCTTTAGTTGGAAAGAGTATAGAGAACCATTGATTGAAATGCAGAGCTAAATAAAACCACTGACCGTACTGAAACTATAGAATCAAAAAGAATTGCACTGCTCCCTCATTAATCTCCACAAAATATTCTTCCAAGTGTCCAACAAAATACACCATGTTCAAACATATGGGTACTGTCTGATCATCATTTTTATCAGTGAATCTTTTCCTATCTGTATGTAGATCAGAATGCCTGGTATCAGTTTTGCTTAATTTTGCTTTAATTGTCTTTTTTTTCCAACCATTTATGTCTATTCTGTTACAAAGGCATACCAATTTAATTGAGTTTTGAAGTTTCTTAATTATTAAGGCAAATGCATGTATTATTCATGCTTGAAATGTTCAAGAACTGGGAAATTAACTGTAGGATTATACTGTTCTGTTGTTGGCTGTGTGTCAATGAATTTTTTCCTTGCTTATCCGCAATTTCAACATATTCATAAGCAAAACAGTGTGAGAAGTGTTCACAGCTTACTTAAACTGTTTAAATTTAAGTTGTAATTAAATCTGCATATGTTTATTTACTGAAGGTATGTTGTTTTTCATTTCAAGTTTTAGTGATTGTATAATTTAAATCTAAAGGTTAGAGATACACTATATACACATGGTCCATCTACCAAAATTATACAATACTAACCTGTATTCAATTTTATTCGTATAACTGAAGAACTTGGAGCAATATAGTGATAAGAAGAATGAAAAACACTTTTTTACACCAGATGCCTTGCAGAAATTATATAACATAGGTCTAACCTATATAACAGTAGCAGTACACCTCAGCGATTTATTCAACCATGTGGGCAACAGAAACTTACATAAAATATTAGCATGTACAACATTTTTGTTTCTATAAAAGTATGTTTTTCAAAATGTGGTTTGTAATTATGCTTGTCCTATGTTCATTAGTAACAATTTTCAAGTTTTCAATCTGTAAATCTGAAGCCATAATCTTATTAAAACTATTTGCAGTGAATTAATGAGGTATGTTACCTTGAGCAGCATATTGTTGTTGCTGGAAACTTTGGCTGGCTCCGAGGAGGCAGGACCATGACTTCCCACATGCCGTGAACCAGGGCTGGACCTCATTGTCGAAGAGTCTTCTCCTCGTACTTCATCCTTGTCATCCTGATTCAACAGTCCTTTCAAAATACGATTTTCATTACGGTTATCAGAACCATCTCCCAATCCAGTATGGTCCATTGACTCATTGCCTTCGTCACTTGTGCTAGGACGTTTGTTAGTGAGGAGAACACGTAGACGACCGAGCTCGCCGGGTGCACTTGTCGAACTTTCTCCCACATTCACACCATTTCCCATGTCCACTATACCTTCCTTTGAGTCTTTGTTCTCTTCCAGGCTGAAACCTGCACTGGGTCCTTGTTCCTGCAGGGGACTAAAGGGAAATGCATTACCAAATGGATTAGCGGGCGTGGTGGCCCGGTTAGTTCCGGCAGGGCTAGGCTGAGCCGTAGCCGAGTAAGGGTTGAGGGGACTGGAGCACATGGCACATGCAAGGGAACTATAACCAGATACACTGGGGAAAAAGTCGCAAGGCGTTGAAGGAACCCGGGTCAAGCACTCTGACGTGATGTCTGGTCCTCACACCCCAACCCGAAGGCGTCTGAGGAGCACCAGACACGATTTAAACCTATTGTCACTGAGTCCCCAAATCCCAGGTGTGAGGACGGGAAGAAATCAAACTCGTTGAAGGATTGAGCTTCATTGTGTGAGAGTTGAGAGTGATAGGTTGTGTAAAGAAGAGCTTGTGTTCAGGGTGAGATGTTTCACTGCCAAGCTGACCGAACCCACTCGAACTCACACGACTGACAGTGGCTGGAACGTTCACCGGGACACCACTCATCAGAGGACGCGCCAATGAACTTGCTCAAACCCGTTGCTTGAGAGGTCCCAGGACAGCATGGAAAAGGCCGCCTCTGGCGAGAGTTTGTCTGGGAGTTGGACAGATGGCCACACTCGGCAGGAGCTACCTCGGTATCGCTGCGGATGGTCCAGGCAGGGAGACAACACACACATGGGAGGGAAAAAAGAGAGACAGAAAAATATATCAGTCTGAAACCGTGTCAAAAATAACAATTTTTACAACATACTAAAGGCTTTTTATCAAATTTTACATGCACAATGTATAACACACCCAACTCACAATAAAATGCAAACTAGCTACAAATGACTTGATTTATCTGCATGCTATCTCATAAAATTATTTTTGGATCTATTTTATAAATTAAAGACAATTTTATTTTTAGTATGAATGAATAAAAACAAAACAAAAAATTGTATATACTGATGGGTGTTTTCCACTGGAAACTTGGATTCATTTAATTTACAAAATTTCAGGACTGTAATTTAGATCAACTTGTATTGGACAACTATATAAGAAATTCAATTTAGTTATTAATTTGAATATAATTAAACAATTGGACTGTAAGTAAATTTTACTGGAACAAATTAGACTATCTGTAGGGAAACATCTGATTTGTTTGTGCCTAAGGCAACAATAACATGTCATCAGTAATGTACAACAGTATTTACAAAATAAAGATACAACTGGACTATAATACAAAATAACATGTCACAATATTGCAAAATTAAAAAATGTGTTTAATGACAAGATAATACATGTTCTTATAACAGAATGGACACTGGGACATTATCTAGACAAGTCACATTTGCTTTTTTGATAAATTTTATGCTAAAGTAAAACTCTCAAACTTATTGCCACAAAAGAGTTATTTTTTCAAATTTCCCTCCATATATAAAATATAAATTACAAAGTTGAATTTTAGGTTCACAGCAAAGCAAATAATAAGGTAGTTTACTGACATTTTATTTATCAAGTGGTGATGCCTGCTGCTCACAAGCAGAGTAAAAAAAAAACTGTATAAGATGAATCTACTGTAGTCCAAATTTATTCAGAAAAATACTAGTACACATTTTTCCCTCTGATTTTTATTTATAGATGTCAGTCTTGATAGACTAGTTGTCATGCTCGCCTCTGGTTCCAAAGTTCACAAGTTTAAATCTGGCCAGGATCGATTTATTTTTTTTAAGATCTAAAAATCTTGAGTATGGTTTCTTCAAAAGTGATGTAAAGTGATGTCTAGTGTCATAGATTTACAGCAATTACAGAACTTCAAATCTGATATAATAAGAGACCTTTGAGCAATGTGTCTCCTTTTATGTCAGTTTTGAATTGATATAGTTATGATCAAAACAGTTAAACAAGATTTTTAAATAAAATACTACCTACTATTTCGATGTTATATTTAAATTAACACTTTCCAAACTTAGACAGAATTTTATTTTAGAAAGAAAAATGAACGCTTGAACCAGGACTCAAATCTTTGAGCACCGATATGAACTTTGAACATCAACAATTCTTTCCTCCTATATAATTCCATTTCGTCCGAAGTCTCATAGCCACTGCTACCAACAACACACCATCTGATATTTTTAATTCTCTCTAAACAGAAGTCATCAGATGGCATTATTGGTAGCAATGGCTATTGACCTTTGGATGAAAGAGAATTGTATAAGAGGAAAGAATTGTTGATGTTTTGTATCATTGCTCAGATGGTATCATACTGATGTGCGGAGTAAGAGATCCAGATTCAAGTGTTAATTTTTTTTCTAAAATAAAATACTACCCACTACCTTACTTATAGATACTCAAACAACTATGGTTAATACTGCATCTAGGATCCAGGTGTATCCCTAAGGTAATTTAGTCTTTTAATAATAATACTTGGGTCAATTAACCATAAATCTGTGTATAAAAAAAAAGAGTTAATAACTTGTCTGTTTCTATTATTATGTTTGCTATGTGTTATATGGACAAGTTCAATCAATTTGATTAAATGAAGTATTAAATGGTGATTAAGATGAAATGAATGCTGATAATAAAATTTTAACGCAGCCTTTGCCTTAATGGCCGAAGAAAACCAGGAAAAAAGCAGTCAGAGAGGCTGGAAATTGGATTTGAGTGAAGAACATCCTAATAGGAGTCTCAAATGACCCAATTCATTCTGTACTGGACATTTCAAAACAATACAAATTCTACTATGGTAATTAACATGAGGCAATTACAATTTATTTTCTTCTGAAACAGTCCTGTGAGAATTTCGGAGTTTGTGAGGTGAGATGTAAAAAGTTATTTTCGACTCACATAAATTTGAAATTCTTTCTCCCATAAGGAAAAATAATTCTGTATCCAAAAAAAAACTTTTGGATAAATGTATATTTACAAAATAGTCCAGCCAAACCATATAATCATTCAATCCAAAAATATTTACATATTTTTTATAGAATTAGTGGTAATATATGAATATCTTAAAAATTTATTTTTATTGGAAAATTCTATATTTTTTCAAGAATTTTAATGCAAATGGCAGCCTATAACTAGTTTTTTTAAAAATTCACTAATAATTGTAGCAGTATATGAATAATTACCTAAGCAATATATATATATATGTGTGTGTGTGTGTCTTTTCATCTCAATAATATCTGTAAATTAAACAAGAATTTGAGACAGAAGTAAGCTAAAATTGCCATATGAACAATGTTGGAAGATCGCTACAAATTATGGTAAAACAGGATAGCTAACTTATGGCAAAATCATAACCAATTCACCGGCCTTGACTATTCAGAGTTATTGTGCCACAGATCTATTTATTTTTTAATTACCAGTGAATGTAGCAATACAAAAACATGAATTTGAAGCAAATTTTACAAAACTAATTACATCTATGACCAATAAGCTGATAATAATTGAGTGCCTCAGTGCCGTAGGTGCCTAACCCACAATTAAAAATATATGCTTTTCCCTGTAATTGCACTAGAAATAATGATCTCTGTCAGAACCACATCTGCCTATTACATTATGAATTAGTTAAAATTAACACAAAAATGTTATGGGCAGATGTGGCTCTGTGTAAATACAGAGAAAAGCATTATCTTTTTAATTGTGGGTCAGGCACCTATGACACTGAGGCACTCAATTAAAATTTCAGCAACTAACAAATCTTAATTCCTTAACATGATCTATTGAATGAAGTGTCTTCAAATTCTCAGAGGGCATTACTAAATAAACATTTTGTGTTTCATTAGTGTTTATTCATTAAATCATTCATGGGCAATGTAATAAAACAGAAAAACAAATAAAAATTAAACAATTATTATTAAAATTTTAATATTCTTCACTGCGAAAATTCAAGTGACTTTGGCTGACTCCCTAAATTATCACCTGCAAGTCAGTTGCCAACAAGCATCCACAGATGTTATGCCATAGATTTATTTTATTTTAATTTAATATCAATTTATATTTATGTAAACCTACCAATTTATTTTTATTTATTTTATATAATTTATCTGGACATTTCTCAACAACAACAAAGCATAGTTATTCATAGTTAAATATATGAAATATTATGTTGGTTGAAATGGGAGGGATGTTTCCACTTGAAAACTGCAATTCCCATGTTTAAGAAAACAAAGTATGAGGTAAGATATAAAAAATGACTCATTCATTCATGAACAGCAGTTAACTTGTTAGAAACACCCAAATTGATCCTTGAGTTGGACATTTCAATTCTCATTTGAATTCATGTTTTTAAATAGACTATCATGATCTGGTTCTCTTGTTATTAACTACATGGTTCTGATGTCTTTACTTTGTAATATCTTTATCCTACAAATTCCTATTTAATTTCAATATTGATTCTCTTCCTCTATTCTTCCATTTATAACATCTTTATGATTTTATCCTGATAATAAATGGCTACAAATATCGGAGAGTTTCAACTGCATTTTTTTTTTCTGCGTGCTTTTAACAAACAATAAATTTGTAATCTCAAAACTGATGGTATGCCACACTATGAGGTATTTTATCAAAGAAAATTAACTCATCGTGTTTTCTACTCTCAGCTGGGACATTTTCTCCATTTTCAACCAAAACACATTTTTTTTTTCTGGAAATGGAGGAAATGTCTTTTGAAACATGTCCCAGATGAACAAAATATGGAATGAGGTGTAAATAACTGATTCAATTTCATTAATAAAATTGCAGTTTATCTGTAAAACATAATTCAAAATTACATTTTATTTTAGTTTTACTGAACTAAAAATATATTAATTTATATTTATATATATTTTTTAAATTCCACCTGAAGGACAAAAATGTCACTCCAAATTATTTATGCTACATGATGTATTTAAGGGCTAAAGTATTTTTTAACAAAAGTAACTGAAAAAATGTGCAAGTGGCATGTGGATATAGAATTTACAATATTAATACAAAAATTGAAAAATCAATTATCTGGTGGACTGGATGGTGCATCAGTTGAACAAACCTGTCTCTTTTACAAATGACAACTCGTGAAAAATAAGAAAAAAAAAAAGGGTAAGGAGACAATAGTGCAGCATGCAACATGGAAAACAAAGTGACAGAAACTGCAAGAAAGTGCTTGTGGCCATCTCTCCAACACCCAGAATGTTGTGCCATGCATGCAGTACCCCAGCCCAGCCGGAACTACCAACACCATTGCGATGCATGTTATCAGTGTATAAACCATATAACCTCACTCACATATCTCAATTCCTAAATTATTCACTAACATTTTAAAAATTAAGGGCAAAGAATTTTTTTCATTATAATAAAAAATGTTCTATATCATAAGCAGACCTTGGATTTTAAGCTCTAAAAGAGGTGATTTAGGCACCTATAACAGTTCAAAAATACTACTTTAGGCTTCTTAAAATGTGTTATACCACATATCATTATCACGCACAGAACGCGGATTTCTGGCCACAAGGAATTAAGGTCAGAAGATTTCGATTTCGGAGATACTCATGGAGAAGGGAAGAAGACGACGGGGTGGAACTACAATAACTTAAACAAGAACGTGGCAAAGAAAAATGAACCCCAGCAGAATAAGGAAATAAATATACTACTATGGAACATAGAGGGAATAAGAAATGCACTACCCTACATACCAAAGAAGACAATAGACAATACGGACGTCATGATACTCACAGAGACCTTCCTTACCGAAGACATAGAATTACAAGGTTACTACGCCATTACATGCACTAGGCAACCCCGACGGAGGGAAAAAAAGACCAGCAAGTGGAGTCACATGTGTTCATAAAAGGGAGAACAGGAGATATTGAAGGAATTACCAAGGAGGAAAACATGATCATAGTACAAACCTCCACAGTAACAATAATAGGAATATACATACAACCAAGTGCTCCCATCGAAAACATAATAGATAAAATATCAACAGCCATCGAACAAACAAAAGCAGATAAAAATGTAATACTCGCCGGAGACTTTAACTGCAGGCTCGATAAGGAAACTGCCAAAACACACATTCTGCTAGAGACTCTAGAAGAGGAAGGGTTCAAAATAGCGAATACAAAGGATACCCCAACTTATTTCGCACAGAACGGCCACAGCACGATCGATCTAGTATTCTTTAAAGGAGAAAATCTAAAACTAATCAAACAAAACGGGCTATGGAACTCCGCAGCGGCACCCATACGGAAACACATCCCGATAATGACAAGTTTCCATATGAAAATACCACAAACGAGGAAAGAAGCGAATGGACCAAATATATACACCAGGCAAATACAACAGGAAGTAATAAAACTCAACGAAGAAAACATCGAGAAAGCAAGGGATCTAATAGAAGAAGGCAAACTCGAAGAAGCCCTAGAAATCTCCACCCAAGTGATGAAGAAAGCTATAAAAGTAAGAAAAAGAAGATATGCACAAATATGGTTCGACCAAGAATGCTACAAGGAAAGGAAAGAAACATTGCATGCACTACACATAGCAAAAAACCTACAAACGACAGGAAGACCTAACCAAGTACGCAGAAAAGAGAAGGAACTACAAAGGAATACTAAAAAGGAAAAGAGAAGAATATACAGAAAGACAAGGAAGAAAGCTAGCGGAGGACGCAAAATCAAATCCGTTTATAGCATTGAAAAAGAGAATCTCACCCACAACAGGAGAAATTCACATACAAAAATGGGAAAGCCACTTCTCAGACCTACTGAATAAGCAGGACATGGACCGAGCATATGACTTGGACAAAACGAAACTCACACAGATCCAAGAACCGATAACATCACAAGAACTCAGAAAGGCAATAAATGGAGGGAATAACAAAAAATCTGCAGGCCCAGACAACATCTACATGGAACACCTCAAAGAATCGCTCGACAACTTAGAGGAACTATGGAAAGACTTGATGAACAAATGCATACAGAAAGGAGAAATTCCGGAGAGATGGAACACAGCGACCCTAAAGATACTATATAAAGGAAAAGGGGACAGAGCATCACCTGATTCATTCAGAGGAGTAGCGCTAGAAAACGCCTCCTTTAAAGTGTTCACAAAGATCCTCAATGAAAGACTCCTAGAAGCGACCAAGGGACACATCCCGGAAAACCAATTTGGATTTACGAAAGGCAGAAGCACTGTACAAGCAGTGAAATATCTAATGGACCAAATAGAAGACGCCCTAAGACATACAAGAGGGAAGTACCATGCAGTATTCGTCGATTTCAAGAAGGCTTTTGACTCAATAAACAGACAAAAGCTCATTGAGAAACTGAAACAGATGATCGGAAAGGAAGACCCACTAGTGAGAATAATCGAAGCCTGCCTACAGCGAAACATAGTCCAAGTAAACAACAATGTTGAAATTTCGGAAGATATAGTACAGACGAACGGAGTTCTGCAAGGAGATCCCATGAGCCCCACACTGTTTAACATCTATACAGCAGACGTGAACACCATAATCGAGGAAAACTCAAAAGCAAAACTAATCTTATATGCAGACGATATGGTGATAGGAGCTACAGAAAAGGAGGACATACAAAAAGCAATAAAAAGATTAGAGATCTGGGCACAGGAGAACAACGTGCAGATAAATGAAGAGAAAACAGTCCAGATGACATTTAGAAAAGGGGAAAATCAACATCAAAAGACAACATAACACTACTCAATCAACCACTACAAAAAGTGGGAAAATACAAATATTTAGGATTCACTCTACAGACAACAGCAACGTCCTTCGGAATACACATCCAAGAAAGAGCAGCGGCAGCCATCCGAACATCATACAATATCCCGAATCTGGCCAACTTATCGACAGGTACAGCAATGCAGTTATTCAAAACGACAGTGGCACCAGTTATTACATATGGAATAGAGATAATTTGGGAAAAACTTAAGATCGGAGATCTGATAAGAATCGAAAAAGTGAAAGCAATGTTCATGAAACGGATCCTGAGAATAGGAAAAACAGCGCCATCTCGTTTTGCTTATGAACTCATGAGAGAGACCTACTTCATAGAGGACATAAGAACCCAATTCTATCTACAATCCACAGAACCATACCAGAAATTCATAAGCATCAGAAATAGGAAGAAGAAGGAAATAGACATAGATTTCTACACCACAACTGCCATGCTGGACGACAGATGGACCAGAGAGTGCAACCCCCAGAGACACGTCACAACACGACTCGCAGTACACGGATTTCACAACAAGATATGTACAAACAAGAAATTCCACGAGCCGACCGAAGAATGCAAGTGTGTGTTGTGTGGACAGAGACGCGGCAAATACCACATCATAACATGTGCGAAAAGGACAAAACCCATTACAGACTACAGCAAAGACTAAACCACCACTAATGCTCAACCTGAGTGCACATTTATTATTATTATTATTATTATCATTAACAGCATGTAAGAGTTATGAAATTAATTAAATAAATCAAATGAATTAACTATATTAAATATTATCATGTTATGTACAAATTTATACACTCAGATTGAAAGATAAATCATTTATATATGTATTGATTACAAAGTAAAATTTTTACAAATTAATAATAAAGAAATAAACTTTTATTTCAGATTCATATGTATACTGATCATGTATTATGAAACTTGTACCTACATTATTGGTTTTTATTTATTCCTTAGGGGGCGGGGGGAGGAATATAACCAAGTTCTAGTCATAAGATATAAAATCCTACACTTCTACATCTAGTAGCTTAATCAACCATGTTTCTTGCAACAGTTCTTTAATAATATTCCTGTCTCATGCTATCAGACCTGGCTTCGAACTTGGTTTATAGTAAGGAACTCGTCTGATAAATATGTATACGTAATTACATCTAAAAAAATGTAATTTTATCTACTTTCATCTTTTAAGCTTTTAAATGTGAGACCTGAAGGAATTTTAAAATTAAAGAGTCACGTATTTTTCCAAGAAATTTTAAAATTAAAAAGTCGCTTATTTTTCCCAGATAAATGAACACATAATACTGAAATCTAAAATGTCTTCTCTGATGTATAATAATAATAATAATAATAATAATAATAATAATAATGATAGCTGAAATTTTATAATGAATGCTATTTTGATGTCTGATTTAAATTAATTTTTTAATGAAATTTCTTTAAATCATGTCACAAGATCTAACACTTTATTTCTCTTATAAAGAAAGCCATGTACAAGATTTTATGCCTTAGAAAAAATCCCATCTACCCTAGCAGAGATTAAATCCACAAAAATTGGATCCAGAGATGATCATGGTATCACCCACTAATTATAAGGATCAATTATATTATTATTAAAAATATATATTCCCTACATCATGAAATCAAATTACACATTTCTATATTATGAAGAAACAAAAAAAAAATAATCTGATAAACTGCCTACATATAATTTCAATTTAATGGTATACATTTCTGAATTATTTCAATAATATATTTTGCTTTTCTTAGAATGATTGCTTGTAAAAATAAACCTAGTAATGAGTAAAGAGTTATATGGACTAGAAATCAGAGTAAATGGAGGCATAAAACACAATATATATTTACCAGAAAAGTGAGTTTCTAGACGAACGCAAGAAAATCAAAAGTTTGGTGCAGTGACAATAAAATAATAAAGACACAGAACAAATTAATATTTGAAGAGAAAAATTCACCCAAAGTTTCCGGTTATCCATACCAGTGTACTAAAACACAGTGATATTTCGGTACCTCACTTTAAATGGAAATTCTTCTTGTCCTTCAGTGTCAATAATAAAATCAAAACATAAGCTTAATTGGCTATAACAGTAGTGTTAAAATCCCATTAAAAGTCTTCTTGATTATAATGTTCTCAACCTCAGGCACATGGGATTGTATAAGAGAGAGAACAATTTAAAGTGAGATGCCAAATTAACACAGTGATTTAGTGCCCTGAGATGTAAAACCAGAGACCTTGGTTCAAATCCCAGTTTAAGCTTAAATTTTTCTATTCAAATATTAATATACCCTTCAGTGTAAGCAATATATCGAAAAAAAAATTACATCAAAATAGAGAACAAAATTAAAATAAAAGTGTTTTAACAATGCTATTTACAAGGCACACAAACAAATTAAGAGAAGATATCTTAACCTTAAAAGCAATGCTATCATAATTTTATATTTAAAGCAGATAAAAAATAAGCAAATGGAGACAATTCTTTTGACAACAGAAATACAAAGCTGCTTGATATCTGCACACACTAGTGCATTGAATATTATGTTTAATCCATTATACATTATATAAATTTGGGAACTATTCTAGTTAGTATAGTTTTATTCAGTATTGCCAAACCAAAATAAAGTAAGATATGAAGATATAACATCAGAATTTTGCTATCTAAAGAGATATTCTTCAATTAGTATTATGTAAATTATCAATTCAAATTAAATGCTTGAGATTGTGGTCAGGATTAAAACATGTCCAATAAATATCTTAAGTAATTTTATCTACAAAAAGTAAATATATATATGTATAATTAATCCACATGAAGCAATTTCAATTTTCATAACCAAATTTTGCTGTTTCTCATATAAAATGTTATCCATTAAGAATGTCATCCTAAGAAATGAAATAAATGTCAATAAATTGATTAATTTAAGTGACAATAAAGTAACATATTGCCAAAAATATGTATTTTTTCCATTTTAAAAGAGTAACGTTCTTGTTCAATGTCTACTTATACTAAATAATTACAGAGAACTTTTAGTGAAAATGTTTACCTATTTTAAGCAAGAAAAATCATTTAATATAGTGCATTAATGTGAAGGTGTTTAGCGACTTGAAAACAATTAACAGTACTGGAGAAAAGATGAATTTTAATCTCTAGATTAATCAGTAAATTTATCATTTCAGTATTTTAAAAAAATGAACTTGGCATAAGATTTGGACATTTTCATTTCTTTAATGAACTGTGACCATGCTCAATAAAATTCTGTAGCAATTGGCAATACTGATTTTATCACAAACTTAATGTTGTTGTTATTATTTTTACCATGAACCTCTAGATGCTTAACTAAGCTCATTCAAAGTGAAATGTTTGCCAATGTTCAAAAATTGATCACAATATATACCAACATGTAAATTAATTCATGCATACTAAAAACATTTAAAAAAGTTTCTTAGCAAGTGAATCTAGACATATAAACATAGTATGTATGAAACAACACACAACTGAATCAATGTTATGATCAAAAACAAGACGATTAATAGAGCAAGTACCGGCAGCTAGCAATTTGACGATTATATTCAAGTTACCACATTGGTTCACACTTTCTTCCTGTAAATGACTACTAAAGTTGTATAATTCAAAAACAATAATGCAATACACATTCTCTTATATGGTAAAATACCATTTTTATATCTCAATAAGTGGATGGTGGATTACTGAATAATACAGAAATCTGCCAATTGCATTTGTATATGTTCTAATTTTCTTAACCCTCTGCATGCCACTGGTAAAATCTCTTGTGTCAGAGATTTAAATCACATCTGCTGATGTGATAAGATTTGCAAGTAGCTTAAGTATATATCTGGCAAGTAATGGACAGAAGCATCAGAGCCGATCTAATCAGCTCACGGCACCTAAAGGGTTAATGCATATATATATTATAAGATAAATTATAATTTCAAAATTCCATTTGCTCTACTTCTATATAAATAAATTTAATTGCACAATAGAAATAATAATAGAATAAAGACATAAATACTAATAAATACCAAAAGGGCTGAAGTTTCCATTAAGTGCAGTGAGAAATTTTTCTAAGTCCCAAAGGCAGACACCATGCACATGCGCCAACAGGGTTTTATTTTCAAATTATTTACCACCATTTATAATAAATTTTACATTTTTTCTAAATGATTATTTCAATATATTTTCTATGAAATTTAACTACATATGTAACATAAAGACATGGTACCATATTGATTTTAACAAATATTCTATACAACACATGTTCCAGTGCAGCCAACATAAAGTACGTACTTCAGAATTTACTACTTATCTTTGGGCGTTACATTCTTTCATAGGTTAGAGTGCTTAAATTGTGTTAGGTTAGCTTTTAGGTTGGCCTTTCACATGTTAGAGTACTTAAATTATATTAGGTTAGCTTTTAGGTTCGTTAAATATCGTGTATATGTTGGCAGCATCACTGATTCCATAGTGTAAACCGCTTTGCTTTTGTTGGCACATGCGCTTGGTGTCTGCCTGGGACTTAGAAAAATTTCTCACTGTGTTTAATGGAAACTTTATCCTACCAATAGTTTTGTTTACTTTATGATTATACGTATATATTGAAAATTTTTAGAATTAATTGTGTGTTGTTTCTTAAATTTAAAATCAAAAGTTTATGAGTTTCCTGAAAAAAAAAAAAAGATATGATACATATTATTATAAAGTCACATAATAAACAAACAAATTAATCAGCATTTTAAAAATAATTTTTTATGATTATCAATACAAATAATTTATCTCCTCAACAATATCTTATAGCATGTGTAGGTTTTCTATTAACAGGTAGAAAACCCATGGAGGTTAGTGCAAATTTCTACGTTTCTTAGTCAAATGACACAATAAGATGAGGTGATTAGCCCTACACTCTAAATGACCCTCCAGAATTGGGTCCCAGGGCAATAATCATGATATTCACACCCAACAAAGTCTGTTAACTCTGGTCAGAATTAAACTAACAAGTCTCGGATCCAAAGGTGATCATGGTGGCCACTAGGTCTCGTATTCAAGACAATAAATAAGACCATGGAAAGGTTGATCTATAAAGGGCTTAAGTCAAGAATGGATTTTTTAAAAATATGAACAGCATGTATAACTAGCATTCCCCAGGTTCAATTCTGCCAAAACCACAGAAATATTTCTGTTGTTATAGAATGGGATCCACTCAGCCTAATAATCACAACCAAGTAGCAACTTGAAATGAGAAGTAGTAAAACTAAGCTAGAGGGACTGTTTCAACTAACCAAATTACTCTTCCTAATTTTTCCAGCTAGCCAGCGATACTAACTATTTCATTCAGTTTTGAGCAGTCATGCAACTGATTTATTTTTAAGATATTTATAACTCTATGCATGACTGGTCCAGAACGCCCATGTTATACCAGCTATCTCACATCCATATGTGGTATTTCCTAAGCTGGATGAACATCCAGCCAAGTATAAGAGCGGCATGTCAGGTCGATTATAGCTTGTTTTCTCAACCTGGACCTGATATTTATTACAGCTATCCAATTTCTTCACAATGCTGGGTGGTCACTGGTCCCATACTGGTCAAAATTCCTCCCCCATGGGGACTCGAATCAGTATATGTCCCTCAGCTCTGCACCAAGGCATGATGCCTCAGACTACAATATGGGAACAAGATAAATTTAACAGTCAGTCTATACCCAAAATTCCTGGGAATTTGATTTGTTTCAAAAATTCAACAGTCCACCAACAGATGGATTAAGAAGCAGCTCTCCAGCGACAGAACATTGATGATGAAACTGCCTAGGTTTTGTAAATGGTTTAATTAGAAGACTGAATATAAGGTGAGGTGTGATGAATTTTAATTTGAATCTTAAATTAAACCTCATAGAGATATTTTAATATAATAAATTTGGGAATTTTAACATTATTAGGTTTCATTAATGAGAATCAAATGAATCTTGAATTCTTCTTACCTCATACATCTATGTTTTTTTAAACACAGCCCCACAGTATCAGAGAACCATCTTCTCCATCGTCAGCTGTTTTCACGACTGAGATATTTTCTATAAAAGTTCAATCTACTCTAGTGTATGAAAGGTATCTAATTTTTAAATAATTAATCAGTTCAGATATTTGATGTTTCAGATGGCTGACAACGTCCCACAGTACTTGTAACTTTTCTTTTGGGTAAGATTGGGTGGAAAGTAAAACTAGTCGCCTTTCTCCTTCTAGTGTAACATAGTTAACAAACTTGTCCACTTATCCAGGGTCTTCATGATCTGTTAATGATTTACCCTTATATTTCACTGTTTCTATAGACACTCTTATATAGCAGAATAAAACTGCACTTTCTCTTAACTCGTATTCAATTACAAATAGTATTGCTTGCAATAAACATTACCTTAGCAAAAGCAAGTTGCTTACTTTAAAAGAATTAAATAATGAAATTTGTTCATCACTAATTGTGACGAAATACATAATGGCATATCAAGTCCATCTATTTACCCTAGCCACTGATAAGGAATGGAAAGCAAACTAAGACTTTAGAACTGCACATAAACACAGTGTACCATCCACACTATTCATGTACCTGAAAATGATGTTATAAATCAAAGAAAAACCAAGTGTTATGGTGTATATTTCTTCATTAATGTAAAGCTCACTTTGTGTATAGTGATATACATGTCTCTTAAGATTCCTCTACCAAAACAATGCACACATTAATGAAAATTTGAACTGTACTCTTCCTACTACAAACAAATATCTTATTGTGAAATACCTTCATCCTATCTCATACTATTTATATTTTCTTTTTTTCTTTTCTTTCATTTTTCCCTTCTACCATTACAGCTTTGGAACTGGCTGAGGCCATCTCTACCACTCTACTTTGTATTTTACTATTTTATTCAATACTTGTTGCTATATTCTCATATAATTTGTCCATCATTAAGATGTTTAAAAAAAAAACAAATAATATTAACATTTGTTGAACATATTTAACCAAAAGACGGTCATTTAATCTAAGTGTATTTTTAAATTCATGCAATAAATCATATTATTCCCATACCAAGTGAGTACCCTTCTTTAAAGAATATTTCCCATCTAACTAGATGCAACTGAAGATAATATGCAGAAGTATTGAAACATGTTTTCAAGAAATATACAATTAAGAGGTGAGGTTTTAAATTCTAACTCAATTATTACTTAAAATAAACCTCTTAATGTCACTTCCTTTAAACATTAATGAACATTTTCTCTGCTCTTTTGATAGAGAATGCACTACAGGCTTAATTATAATCTACTGTTAAAAAAACATCATATAAATTGCATATTAAATATTTGTGGAAAAAATGTTTAATACAGTAAGAAGCGTTATCAATACAAACATATCAAATTTTACAAAATCTTATACATTTATTTCTTATTTTAATGGGAGCAAACAATTGGCCAATTTGAGTTTCAGAGCTTCTTTAGGTTATATACAGAAAACTTCATTTAATCACTTCTCCACTCTCATGCCACCCAGTTTGTTCCATTTCATTTTATCTACACCTCTGATTGTGTAATAGGGCTAGTCAGCTGGCATCCTTGTACATAACAGACCTTCAAAAATAAGGACTTCATCACATTTAATTTTTCAACAAGTCATATACCAAGTACAACCATAGACTTTTTTAAGGAAAATGAGATCATTATTCTTTTTATATTTTACACTTTCTACATCAAGCCAATTATTTAATCAAATTATAGATGATTATTATTATTACTATTATCATCATCATTTTTTTTCTTGTCAGCTCTATATCATGTAGCCTATGTCTATTATGTATTATTAATAAACATTTAGATAAATCATTATTTTAATTGTTATTATATGTATAATTTAACCCTGCTAAAGTGGAAGAGAAGACCTTATGGTTTTAACTCCATCAGGTAAAATAAATAATTGAAAAGTTAGAAATATTAACTTAAATTATTTAATCAAATGGTAAAGAGAAAAATTGATTACAATAATTTAGTAGTGTACTTTAATATACTTATTTCAATCATAGTAACAGCTTTAGCTTCTTAATATTAATTTATTAAATTATTTAATTACCTGAACAATCTCAGACAGTACTTTATTCTGATTTTCATGAAAATTTATGAAATCTGTGCTTATAAATTACATTTTTACAAAACACAGAATGGTCACTTTTTAATTTTCGGAACTTAGTAATTTCTCTACACTTTTCAATAATAAAATTTCACTGAGAACAAAACACGAACTGAAATATCGACAAACCAGTCAGAACACTTCTTCAACGTTGCTTAATAAAATCTTGCCCAAAATTATGGTGATCCATCACTACACATAGCAATTAAAAAAAAAAGAACTGATGGCAGAACATAAACTGATGATGGAGTGGTAGCAATCAGTGATGTAACTTCACTGGCCAGTGTTAAGAATTATATCTAAAGATACAAGGCATGATAAGGCACCAATTTCACTTTTATCACAAGACACCTTATCTATATTCCAAGTTCAAACATGTAATGAGGGCCAGTGGCCTATCATTAATATTACATTATCTTCATTTTATTATCACCATTTTTATCCCTAGGGAATTGTCTCCCCATTCTTGTAATTTGAATACTAGGAGGCAACATAATTTTTTCCACATTATCTGGAGTAATAGAAGCCTTTAGAATTTTTTTTCAGCTCTTAAGTTGCATTCAGCAACAATACAACATTCCCCAACTCTATATATGGTAAAGTGATCCTACTACAGGTAGTAGGAGTTTAAGGCTATCTCGTTTCTAGACAATCGGCACTTGATGTTAGCCGTGTTATCAGTCCTTCTCCTTTTACCCTCAAAGACAAGTGACTAGTACTCATTTCCATTAGAAGCTGAGTTGACTCCAAGGCCTGGTGTCATTAAAAGGTTTCGGTCAGTTTACAAATCTTGATCCAACTGGGACTTGAATCCTTGACCTTCCAGCTTGTACCTTATTAATAAATAAAACTAACTCACTGGCACTATCAAGCCCACAGGTTCATGGTTATGCGGACATAACCTCTCCATACAACCCTAACCTGAGCTAATGTTTTCCAATCATTCCATATATAATCTACTTCCTCAAATCATTCTTGGTCTTCCCTCTGGTTTTCCTATAATCATTTGTAATTTGGTGATTAGAATTTGTTCATCATGAATTTATGTTTTCTATCATAAACTAGTTTCAGAGTTACAATAATTTGATGTTATATTAGAATAAATACTATCATTAAATTTTGAAGGAGGAGTTGTTTTAATCATCTATGATCATATAGTTGTTTTGGTAAATAAAATTATATATTTTTAGTAATAAATTTGATTAATTTCATACAAAAGATGTGGTTGCTATGGTACGTTGTCATGTAAACGTAGCATACAGAAGTCAATATTTAATTTAAATGATAAATTTAGTTATTTATCTTTCAGATATAGTTTCACTAATACTTTTATAATAGTGTTAATTACGGAGAGTAGAGAAGCTCTACTCTTGAAGCATATAAAAGTTGCTAAATTGCTTTATTCACAAACATAACATAACCTCATTCGTTGTTCTTCATAGATTAGATTACCTTTATCAAAGACTCTCAGATTTTTCTTAGTCAATGGTTTTCCTATAACAAACCTCCATGCAACTCTTTTATTCCTTACTCATGCCGCATGTCCTGCCCATTGCAGTCTATGAGACTTGACTGTTCTTATTATATCTGGTTTCCTATAAAGATCATGTGGCTCACTGCCACATAGTCATCTCTATTCGCCAGACTGTTCATCTTTCTTTGGTCCAAAAATTTTCCTAACAGCTTTATTCTCAAATAAATAAAATTAATTATAATTATCTAGGCTCATACACTCCGTGTTCTTGACAGCACAGGACTGTGTTCCTATCTTCAGCCATCTTTACAACTCCCTCGCATGATAAGTTTTATGAAGTTGTACTTTGTTGCCTAAACTAACTATGCTATGGTGTCACTGGTTAGCAGATAGTATATCCTTAAGTTTCAGTTTACTTCATCAGATCTTGTACTTCAATATTAAGCATTTATTAATTACCGTCAAGAAGCAGTGAAGACCCTATATTCAACGAAAAATGTATGTAGTATAGACGGAATCAAACTTGGAACTGTGGGTCAAGCTAATCATAACAATACACAATAATAATATAAGTTTAAAACATACACTATAAATAATATAGAATTTAATAAGATAAACTAATGTTATATCATTTTATTTATAGATGCATCAATATCTAAGATCATTTATATTTGAAGAGAAAAATATACTATGATTATACATTAGTTAGTAACATTATGAGGTTCTACTTAATAAATAAGTTTGGTCTGCTGTCATCTTACCTCATAAGGTAAGAAAAAGGCAGACCAAACTTAATTATTAAGAAAAATACATGCCAAGACGAGGGTTCAACCCAAGGCCTTTAGTTTTATATGCTAATGCTCTACAGTCTGAGCTATCCTAAGGCCTCCAATCTAAATGCAAATTTTTCTCTTATATATTTTAATTCCCGAGAACGCCAAATGCTTCTTACTTAAGAACACATTTTACTGGGAATTTAACATTACTTTATAAAGCCAATAGAGCTTCTTTTGATGTTTTTATTATAAATTTAACATTTCTCACTGAAGGACAAATTATATTGGAAGAGAAAAATATACGCCTAGACTGAGGTTTATATTTTTCTCTCCAAATACAATTTGTCCATGGAGTGGAAATGTTATATTTATAATGAAAACATTGAAAGAAGCTCTACTGGCTTGGCTTTATAAAGTAATGTTAAATTCCCATTAAAATGTCTTCTTAAATAAGATGCTGCCATTTGCATGTATCAAGCAACGGTTCAGCATTCAGTGCTCTCAGGAATTAAAAGTGTATAAGAGAAAAATTTGCACCAGGTTACAGGCGTTAAGATAGCTCAGACAAGTAGCATATAGTAGTAAGAGCATAGCATATAAAGCTAAAGATCCTGGGAATCAAACTCCAGTCTAGGAGTACTTTTTTTTTTTTTTATCAGAATTAATTCTTAGTATATTTACTTTTGCTTTTATATAAATTTATTAACTGTAATATATGGTGATGCATGATATGATCTGGCTGTTGAATTTTGCAGGCAATGGCAAGGGTATTAGTTTGTATGGTGGAGAAGGGGGGAAAATATGATGAGCTGAAAACCGTCAATTTATAAAATAGGGCAAGCCCATGGAGAACTTTCTATAATGCATCCATGCATCCATGCTGGAAAGATTGATTCTTAGCATGTTTGACCTTAGAAGTGTTTTGTGACTGTGATTCCAGATGGTAATGATCAGTGCATATATGTAGGTAGGGCCATGTTTTTAGTCCGTGTTTCAGAGTGTTGGACAAGTACAGTAAGCATGAAGACAAAAACGCTTTCTAAGTGAAATTGTCAATGAGTGGAAAGAACTCAGCAATAAAATAAATTGTGAAGCAAGAAACTTTATTAGCAACAATTTATTTTTGAAGAATGAGTGAATTATAGTGAAATAAAGAAAGTTAATTTGGAAGTTTTGTTTAAACATCTATGAAGTTAATTTCAAGAAATTCTACCTGAATCCTACACAACTGCTAAGTGCAACAATACTATAATGATTTTTCTTACATTACTTATAAAAAGACAGTGACTACTTACTTAATGATGGAGTGAGTCGCCATGATGAAGTCAGGATCCTGAAGGGTACCATTTGACTTGAATAACTTCGACTTTGTTTGTACATGAACATACTTGTCGGGAGTTGTGACTCGTAGCCTATAGGGGGCACTAGTGCTCTGGCCTGTATGGAGAGCTTCTTTCAGGTGATTTTCAAGTTTCTGAAGATCTCTCTGATGACAAAGCTCCTGTATAATACAGCCCATCAGGTCCTACAAAACAAACAACATCCAAATTACTACAATACAGCTAGGCTACTATACATCATTCAAAGACCAAAAGGCAACCTATCATGGTGCATAGATTGTTCAAGTCCCTATGTGAAAGGAACATTTCTCATGGAATTTCAGTCAGTGTATGGGATTATAGCCAAGTTATAGATTGTGTTGACAAAACATGGCATGAATGCAGTTTCAAAGAGCATAGAAACTTCCTGCTGGAAACCAGAACAGAGCTTAATAGGTAAGCCAAGATTGAGGTGGGAGAATAACATTAAACCATGATTTGGACAAGGAGAATTATACATGATTTTTTTGGAAAATATTAGCTCAGGATAAGGATGTATGGAAAGGCCATATATGCATTATGAACCTTAATAGTGTCAGTGAGTTAGTATGGAATTGATGATACCCAGCATTGTGAGATATTTGTATAAATATGGTACCTAGTGGCTCCTGGTTGAGAAAATAGTTGCAATTGTGGGGGGAGGGTCCACACATACTCTACCGCATGGCATCTGTATACTACTTAATTGTTCACCTATACAATGGAGATATGAGGCGAGCAGCTCGCTGGAAAACAAAAAGCCTTACAGGCCTAAAAAGTTTATTTTAGAAATTTATAAAAATAAATAATACATATTTGTGGAACAATCAGATGAACGCTGAGGAACAAAGTTGGAAAGGATATGCAGCTAAGATTTTACTCAACGATGGCACTACCAGTGGCGATGTATAGAAGTGAGGCCTGGATCCTGAAGGAAAATGAAAAAAGTAAAATTCAGGCAGTGGAAATGAGCTTCCTACGGGCTGCAAAAGGTTGTACAAGAAAAGAACATATTAGAAATGAGAATATTAGAGACCAACTAAAAATACAACCACTTCTTCACAAATGGAAGAATGCAGGAACAATTGGATAGAGCATCTGCAAAGAATGAGAGAGGACAGGATACCAAAGATTGCATTGATGCATAATCCCAGAGGACAAAGATCGGTAGGAAGACCAAGAAAATGCTGGGCTGAACAGATGTGAGATCAGAAGAGGCAAAGACCTAATCCGTGAAAAAAGAAGAAGAAGATGATGATGATAAAAATAAAATTTCACAACAATCTATTATTAGAAAGGCATCAAAGAAATTCAATCAGTTATTTACAACTCATTTCACCTGGATATGTTTTAAAAGAAAATTTCTTTTATTCTCAATCACAAATCAAATTAATCAGTTTTTCGCTGAGGATTGAAAAAAATTTATTTTGAAACATGTCCAGGTGAGAAAGTAAAATATGAAGTGTGGTGTAAATAGTCAATTCAATTTCTTTGACTATTTAACTCATGCCCCAAATGGGAGTCAATGACCAATCACGTTTCAATGATTTCTGTATTACAACCAATCAGAGACGTGTTTCACGAAATAATTATCAACGTTAGGATTATCATATATTAAGCAAAGCTCCTCCTTTTTAATATTCTGAACAGGTCTGACCGTTATTTTGCAGTGACTGAGCCTATAACAAATACGGCTACCAGATTGTATATAATAGTGCTTACATGTCAACATTTGTAGCAATTGATTATACCACCAAAAAAAGAAACCACTGTTTGCACTTTCTTAAATGTATACGACATCAAAAATGAATTAATATACAGATTGATGTGTTTCATTTTTTCTCCACTAGAGAGCATTCTTACAATATTGCGTTCCTTTGGCAATAAATAGTATGATCTGGTTGCAGTGATAAACAAAAGAAGCAGTAGAAGCGTAGGCTACCTATCGTTTCTCATTAGTTTTCAAACATCACCGTTTACTTTAAATATAAAAATATTTTTAAATAACTGTAGTTAAATAATGATTTGTGAGTAAACAGCTTTATTTTATTCGTTAAATAGTCCTAACAAATGCCACTCTTGATTTCCAAATTCTCTAGATAAATTCACTCCTCACTTCGTGAGTCGTGAATTTATCGATAATTTGGAAATCACTCGTGGCATTACTTATGATAAAATAATCCAAAGTAGTACTTCCAAATTATACTGGGTAACAGACACCTGGAAAGAGATGCTACAAGTAGAGAAGGGTGGAGGCAAATGAGAACCAAATCAACACATGATTTGGGTTTTAGCATTACAGAAGAATATAAAAAAAGTAAAGTATTCCCACTATAGGCCTCAGGAGGCCCTTGGGGTAGTGGAAGGTCAAGGCTCCCACTTTTTCTTGACAATCGGCACTTGACATCAGCCGGGTTGTCAGCCCTGCGTGACGGCCGCCTTTACCCCCAGAACAAGCGTCTGGTACTCATTTCCGTTAGAGGCTGAGTCTACCCCAGGGCCATAGTGCCACCAGAAGGTTTGGGTCAGTTTAAAAATCCTGACCCCACCAGGACTTGAACCCTCGACCTTCCGGCTTGTAGCGCAGTGCCTTAACCACTACGCTACAGCGTGCCCCACAGAAGAATATATTTCCTATTAATTTTATGATTAATATTAGAAAAGTACTTCTTAATTTCTGCCATGATGGAATATCAAACATCTGGTAAATATGATTGACATATCTGTCAGTTAATGGATTACAAATAAACTCATGTGCATGATGGATAGCCTTGGTATCTAACATGTAAAGCCTTCTGTGGCATTTATAATTGGATACCATTGCTATATATTATTAATGACTGAGTTATATGCACAATTGTGATCTGTATGCAAATCTGAAAGTTGTTCCTTCGCATTTTATTGGAAGTTCTTTCACTAAATCCGATATTTCAAATAATTTTCAAATTTACCTGTCACATAAGTTATTATTAAATATTATATTTGAAAAGAAAAATCATACGCCCAGACTGAGACTTGAACCCAGGACCTTTGGCTTTCCTGGCCAATGCACCACCGGGGCGAGTTACAATCTAAATGCAAATCTTTCTCTTATACATGTTGTAAATTCCCATGCACCAATTGCTATGAAACCTTTGTTCCTATCTTTGCAAATGACAGCTTCTTTATTAAGAAGACACTTATTTGGGAATTTTTTATATTACATTATAAAGCCAGTACAGCTTCTTTCAATGCTTTTATTATTCATTTCACACATCTCAATGATCGATAAATCATATTTCATCATCATCATAGTACATTCACAAATTTAGGCCATTTGTTGACCTGTTTCAGCCTCAAGAGAAACACCATCCAGAAGTCTTTTGAGTGAACGTCCTGGTCTTCCTTCTTCTTCCTGCAGGTTGATATCTTAACATTTCTAAAAATTGTTATTGAAGTTGAGTATTACTCAACATCTTAACATTTGTTTGGGTATTCTGAGATCTTCCATTTGATGAACAAGTTTCATCCATCTTGATTTATAATCAGAAATTTTGTTTTCTAAAGGTTCCATGTGTAATTCTTCTAAGATGTCTTCATTTTTTTGTGATCTAGTAGTGTGTATCCTGCAGTCCTCCGAAGGTATCTCATTTCAGCAGATCTAAGTCTCTGTATATCCTTCTGTTTCAACGTCCATACTTCGCTACCATACAAAAGAGTTGGAAGAGCCAGTGTTTTATACACTTTTAATCTTAAATGCTTTTGGACTAACTGTGGCTTGAAGATAAGAATTTATTAACCCTAAAATTCTTAAAAATTTAGATATTTTTGCATTTACATCCTTTTCTTCTTCATATGAGATATTGCAGCCTAGATATGTAAAATTATTCACCTGCTCCAAAATTTTATTGTCCAGTACAATTTTATTTCTGACAGGATCTACACCTTGAAATGCCATATTTTTTGTTTTTTTTTCTGTAGATATCTTCAATCCATATTCTTCTGTAATTTTGTTAAGTTCATACTGACCTTTCTGTAGATTATCTTCTGAATTTGCTATTATTATTTGGTCATCTGCAAACAATAGGGTGTTTAATTTTCTATTTTCTGATATTCCAAATTTATATTTCTTGTTCCAGCAACATATTACTTCATTGATATAAATTGCAAAGAGTGTTGGGGATAGGGGGCAGCCTTGTCTCACACCATGATTTATAATTCCTTCTTCAGAAAATCATATTTGAAGAAAAATATTAAATATTAACATAAACATATTAATAAATATGTTGTCTTGAAATTTTTACTCGTTTCCATTAGAGGCTGAGTCAACTCCAGAGTCGTGGTCTGTCAAAATGTTTGGGCCAGTTTAAAAATTCTCATTCCATCAGGAATTGAATCCACAATCTTGCAGCTTGTAGCATACTGCCTTCATAAACTATGCTATGGCATACCCCCAAGATGTTTAATATTTTACGATCTTATAAGACAGTGATACTCAACCATTTTATATGCCCTTAAAAACGCTTTTGCATTCAACATATATCCCCATATTTTTTTTTAAATTCAAATTATACATAACTATATTAAAGAATAAATTATATCACACATAAAATAGACCAATTTTACTACAAAAAGAAAAATCAGGCTATAAAGCAATAAAGATTCCCTGAAATAGAAGGTAATATCTCTGTTAGAAATGGTGTTCATTATTCCTTACAATTCACAGAATATGAACGCTCACTTTAAATTTTACATAAGTCATTGCAAATCCCAGATTGTATGCCATTGTTGTAAATCTCCCAAGAAATCACCAAACCAAGCGAGTTGGCTCAAACACTAGCACTTGAGACTTGTATTTTGGGTTGCTGAGTTCACACTCCAGTGCTAATTAACTCAACTGAGGTTAGCCCAACTCTCTTTAGTCATAAAGGCAAATGATGGGTTGGAAATTCATTATCAAAATCCATTTCATATTATCATAAAAAAATTAAATATGATATGACATTTGGTGTTAAAGCATCTATAAAAAGTGTAATAAAAAGTCATCACATACATTGAATAACATTGATATACTTATTTGAGTAAAATTTTTTCACCTCACCTCATAATCTTCTTCTTTTTCTTCTTTGACTAGTTTTGGAAATTTTCTTTTTCAGTTCCATCCTCAGTATTTTCACAACCATTGTTTTCTTGTCTTGAAGAGCCACTTCCTGCTCCCTCTGTTGGTAGACTGAAGAACCTCGAAATCAAATCGTTTTCCCCAGGAGTTTCAAAGTTCATTAATTTCTCCTTTTCATTTTTTTGAATATAGATTTGAAAATGAAAATTTAATGAACTTTGAAATTCCCAAAAAAATTAATTTGATTTCGAGCTTCTTCAAGATGACAAAACAACAGTCGTTAAAATACAAAGGATGGAACTGAAGCAGAAAGTTTCAAAACTAGCCTAAGAAGAAGAAGATTATGAGGTGATAAAATTTTACTTAAACATGAGTAAATAATACCTCATAGTGATAATTCCTAAAAAAGTAACTGATATAATTCCCCCAAGAAGTGACTGCACATCCCATAAAGATACTATATGTCATATATAGAAAGAGACTTTTTAAAGATTTCTGATACGTACTGATGGTTCCTTCAATATTTTTATATTGATTAAAAGGAAATGTACTTAAAAATCCACCCCAAATAAAGTTCTGACATACCCCCAATGGATACCACTGTTGTAACATGTAAAATATAAAGACATTAAATTATTTACAGTCTCAGAACCAAAGAACATGCAATAAATATTAAAAATGGGGAAATAGAAAAATCTGCAGTTCCTGCTCATGTTTGGTCTGAAAAACACAATATAAATTCGGACACTAAATTATTAAAACAGTTAGAAACTAAAAAAGAGCTATTTGGGAAAAAATCTATATTCAGAAGAACAAAAACAGAGTTATGAATTTTGAAATACCAACAGAGCGTGACCTTGTTTGGAGGTTCTTTGGCCAACCACAGGATGGAGCTGACATCGACATCCAGGGTGTGCAACATAAATCTAACCAGTCTGGACAAGTTTATGATAAAACAGAGTTGTTTTGAAACATGTCCAAGAACAAATCAACATTTATATTGAGGTAAGATGATCAGACTGAAAATAATTTAATTAAAATAACCTCAAAATATCACTTCCTAAAATTAAATATTAAATACAGAGACATTTTGGGATTGTGCCACAAGCTACAATCTAATTAGCTAATTTGATAAATGAAAACATCACTGCTTTTAGAAATTTATTGAATTCAAATTTATATAATGATGGAGTCCACCACTGTGGTCTCAAAATAGCGCGCTGCCTTGTCATGCAGCGGACCCAGGTTCGATCCCCGGTCGGGCAGTTTTTCTGGGTGAGGTTTTTATCAGGGTTTTTCCTCACCTGTAAGACAAATGTCAGGAAAACTTTAAGGCCCAAACGGTCCCCAAAATCATATGGTCATCATAATCATCATCACAATTATCATTATCATCATCCTTCACCGGTGTGGAAAGCAACAGGAAGCTACCACACCTACAATTCCCTAGTAAAGCTGCAAGCATATAGCATGAATACGCTATGATTGCAGTGAAGGACCTGCCTTTGGACAGAATTACTATGGGTGGATAAAGATAGAAAAGAAACTCCATACTGTGAAATTTCAGAAAACAGTTGTTAGATAATATACACTTAAGTATCAAAACTAGCATTTGAGATATCGACAATTATGAGGTGAGGTGTTAAATTCTAACTCTGTTATTAATCCAGATAAGTTTAAAGTAAAATAATAATAGTTTGTGTGTAGTGTAAGTTTGACATGTCACTCACCTTGTTGAGGTACTGTGAGTATGTTGAAGATACACCGCTTGTGTCAATGCCAATTATCTTGCCACTGACATCCAGTTTGGTGGTAAATTGTTCAAATGGGGGGCCTGTTGACTTTTCGTTTTGGGGAATGCGTCGTGCTACACACATGAGGCAAGGCCCAACTTCAGCCGATTCTGAAGTGACGTCTCCACTTTCTGTTCTCTCGCTTGAGTATGGGAGCAATGTGGACGAGATCTGAAACAAGCAATGTATTTATTACATAACTCTTTCCAACTCAAAAAAAAAAAAGAAAAATGTAAGGATATATTGCAGGAAACATGAGAACAAACTGATTTCTAATATATGAGGGTCATACTGAAAGTCGTGAGCAACCCATTGTTAAAATTCAAATTTCAACAATGTAACAAAAACAACTGCAGGATCATAATCTACAGACTTTACACCACAACATTGCCATTTTGTGGCGTCATAGCTTCTATCATGTGACCACACGCAGTGTTTCAAAAATGGCAGACATCAATGTTTTGTTTCAACAGCGCGCTGTTATTGAATTCCTTGTTAAAGAGGAACGATCTTCTGTTCATATTCACCAAAGGCTTCAATGTGCTTACGGAGATGCCTGCATGGGTGCCAGCAGTGTTAGGAGATGGGTGAAACATTTTAAAGATGGGAACACGAGTATCTAAGATGAGCCTCGTAGCGGTCGCCCACGTTCTGCCTCCACGGATTGCAACAAGGAAAGAGTTGATGCGCTCATTAGAGACGACAGTGAATGAAATCGCTACAAAACTTGCAATAAGACACAGTGCAGTGCAAGAAATGATTCACAGCTTAGGTTACCGAAAAGTTAGTGCCCATTGGGTTCCACGTTTATTGAGTGAAGACCACAAACTTCAGAGAAGAACCATCACCCATAACCTTCTTCAGAGATTTCAAAATGAAGGTGATGATTTTTTGACGAGTATTGTAACAGGTGACGAAAGCTAGTTTCATCGCTACGAGCCTGAAACAAAATGCCAGAGTATGGAATGGCACCACTTGAATTCACCATCAAAGAAAAGCGAAGACAGTGCAATCTGTTGGGAAAGTTATGGGCAGCGTCTTCTGGGATGCGCAAGGTTGCATTCTGGTTGAATTTCTTGAACCTGGACAAACCATAAATGCTGCCGGCTATATCCAGACACTTGTGAAACTCCGTCATGCATTGCACGACAAACACCCTGGAAGGAAGATCATTCTGCAACACGATAACACGCGTCCTCACACTGCTCGTGCCACTGTGGAGAAGATCAGGACATTGGGTGGGAAACTCTTCCACATCCTCCCTATAGTCCCGATTTGGCACCCTCCGACTACCATTTTTCGGTTCTGGAAGGAACAGATGATATTCGGAAAGCAGTGCGTCAGTGTCTTCGAGCAGCTGGAATGGACTTCTATCATAAGGGAATGATTCACCGTGTGAAGATTAGCGTGCTCCCTGGTGGAGTGTTTTAACCAAGCTAATTTAGTTATGCTTAATTATATTTATTTATATTTGAGTTGTATTTAATTAGTTCTGCTTATGTTGTTGTTGTTGTCCAATGTGCTGCATCTAACACTGAAGTCATTAGCAGTCTTGGAATCTTCATGTTTGACAGTGATACAATTGTTCAGATGACCTTCGTCCATTTCTTCATCTGGGTGATTGCATAAAATGCATTATGGTGAAGACAGAACATTGATTTTGTAAAGGTGTTTTACCAGACAGTCGTGGCCTGTTCTCATCCTAAAATGTGCTACTTCTGTTTTTCTTGGTATGTTCGGTATATCAGTATGTTTTATTAGGCATTCCCATTTCTTGTTACTGGCCACGGTTTGAAGTCTATTGTCATTCATAATTTTGGATTTTAACTTTATGTGGCGTTTCACTGAGGAGTAAGGTGTTGGTTTAGATCTAGGCATTTGTTCAATGTGAGATCCTTTTTTGGCGAGGAGATCAGCTGTTTCATTTCCGGCAATCCCACAGTGGGAGGGTAGCCATTGGAGGACGACAACTTCTTTACAACAATTTTGCAGGTCAGTCTTAATGTCATAGCATTCTTTGCAATCAAAACTTTTGGCCAGTAAATTGCCTGTATAGCTAGCTGCTTTGGAGTCACAAATGAGCACTAATTTGGAAAACATGGTTTTTAGTGTTAACAGGTTTTGGAGAGAGGTTTTTATGGCATGGATTTCACCATCAAAATTTGTTGTTCTGCTTATTTACTCATAGATATCAGCGAGTGATATATGGTTGGTATATCACCTCAGTCAGATACTAAGTGAGCAACTAAGGTATTTTTTATTTTTTATATTTTTTATTATTTCACTCACCTCATACTTCCTATCTACATAACTTAACTAAGGTATTACTTGGATGAATAACGATGGAGGCCTCTTTATTCAGACTCGAGATCCACAGCTTAAAGGAGGACTTCTCCCTTGGATTTTTCCATCCTAAAAATCCATCGATGCCAGCCAAGTTTGAACCTGAATCCCCTGAAACTAGCCACCACGGTCGACTAAAATAATAATAAAATATTATTATTATTATTATTAAAAAATTCCATTATAAATGAGAAAATAAAGATTGAAGACACTATTTTAGATTATATTAAAACTCAGCAATTAAGATGGTACGGACACTCCCAGCAAATGGAGGAGGATCGGCTATAAAAATGTGTTTTGGAATGGAAACCTGAGGGAAGACGAGGCAGAGGAAGACCTAGAACGTCCTGGAGTCAGGGAATATATACATACATACACATGAAGGAGAAACCTCAATAACCAGGAGATTGGATGGACTGACAAAATTGGCTATTAGGAACCGGGCGGAAAGACATTAATCAACCGATGATCTATCTATCTAAGAAAATTCCATGGCACCATAGCCCTAGAAGGTCCTTCGGCTACCAGACTGCTGAATTCACACCCACATGTGTGAATTACAACGATGGATGATCAGTAAGTATAAAGGTGACATGAAATCAATGTTAAATTCCCTAGCTATTATTGTATATTTTTTTTCCCAATATGGAGCCAGTACTTATCGTAACAACCTCAAATTTCGTGAGAAAATTTCTACCCCATTGAGATTTGAACCAGCACATGTCCCATAGCTTGATGGAATGACTACACAACAAGCGCGCCAGTAAAGTATGTCATGAATCACTTCACTATGTCAATACCATGGATAAACAAACTACTTTTCCACTATATCCATCAATCAACAAATTGACACTGAACTTCAATCTATTACTTCTGAGGTACTCAGAAAATAATGGAAAAAATCCAATTTCAATTAACTTTATACAATAATAATTTAGATATCTTAGAGCATGATATGAAATTATGTTTCTAGTTTAAATAATTTGAATAAACAGTTAATTATTTTTTAAATTAATATTAAGAAGCTAAAGTTGTTACTATGATTGAAATAAGTAAATTAATGTACACAACTAAATTATTGTAATCAAATGGTAAAGAGAAAAATGTATGCCTGAACCGGAAATCGAACACTGAACCTTCAGCTTACATGCTGATGCTCTAACCATTGAGCTAATTCAGACTTCCTTCCAATCCCAGCATAAATCCTCCCTTTACCTTACTCTCTAGGTCCCACATTCAAATGCAATGAATCGTCATTCACAAATACACAATGAATGGCTTCTACATTAAGAAGACATTTTAAGACATATTAAGAATGGTGAAATTAAATGTTTCTTACCTCCCCTCATATAAATCTTTTAAGTTGATCGCGATTTCAAGACTATAACTGTCTCATCCTCAGAACTTTCTCAGAGGGAAGAAGAAGAGTTTCTTCCGATCGATATAACACCAGTCGCCAAGAAAGTTCTGAGGATGAGACAGTTATAATCTCAAAATCGCAATCAACTTAAAAGATTTATATGAGGGGAGGTAAGAAACATTTAATTTCACCATAAATTAAGCCTCATAGTGATTAATTCCTATAAAAGTTAAACATATTAAGAAGCTAAAGCTGTTACTATTGACTGACTTATTTCAATAGGCAGTCAAAGCAATTTTCAACTGTGTTCAGTAATGTACAATCACAAGATACTAAGTCAAAACTTGTTAACCCTTAACCGGAGTTGTGGAGTCTTTTATGATACCAATGAAACTGGACACCCCTGACATTCTTTTAAAATCCATTTTTTTCGAAATCCTTTTGTGTAGCTTTCCCTTTGCTTAATATTAACCCTTAACCATGGTCTGTAACCTGTACCTACTGTTACTTTCTCTGTGCATAAGTTAAATAAAGAGTGGTATCCTTTACGACCCCACAACTCCAGTAGCGTTCCAGTATTTTTGTTGAACGTTAGTTTATATAACAATGGTATAGTTGGTATTAATATGGCCAATCATGCTCGTAAACGTATATCAGTGCTTGATATGATTTCCCGGTCTTTGAAAAGATCCTGACTATAATTATTCTGAACATGAAACAATTTCAGAACTAGAATGTTACTCGGAAATTTTTTAGCATATCCTTCCAAACAAACAGGACACTTATAATAGACATCACAGAGTTTGGGTTCAGAGATGATCGAACAATTATTTCGCATGTACCTAAAAAAGAAAAAGCTGCTATTATGCTGTCTAACATGCACCATTCGGAATGTACTGATCCTGAGACATGCAAACCAAAAATTATATTCATATTTTTATAATAGTACGAAAGGGGGAGTAGATACCTTTGAACAAAACATCTTTACATATAGCACAAAGAGGCTGCCTAAACAAAACTGATGTCAATTGTTACAAGGATTACAAGCCTAATTCTCACTTTGAATTCCTGAAAACTTTAGGCCGACAATTTACACAGAGCCATACCTGAATGAAAGACCTGTAAATGATCGACTACCAAAAGAACTCAGAATGATTGTTTCCAGGATTTTGAAGAAACCATTTCCGAAGAATGGAAGATCAATCAAGAATGTAAAAGAAAACAGTGTGCATTGTGTCTTCGATCAAACGAAAAGAAAACGAACCAATATTGTGTTAGATGTGATAGACCAATGTGCCAGAACATGCTGATCAGTTATGTGGAGAATTGGGAACTTACTATTATGAAAGAAAGTTTTTGTAAATTACATAGGGTTTTTATTCAGTGTATTTTTCAATGAAAAAATCTGTGTGAAAGATAAAATCTGACAAATTCATTGTATAGATGTTCGTAGTAATTATTGTTCTATTTATCACTACACTTGTGCTATATCCTGTAATTTAGTGAATTTTCCTCCCCCCAAATAATGCTTATTATTCCACAATCACTTAGTTAAATAAGCAAACCATTTTATAATTCTATTTTTCACAATAAATACAAATACAACTGCACGTACTATCATATTTTCTGTTGGTATCTTTTTCGACCCCACAATTCTACTAACGGCATACAAAACGCACAACTCCGGTTAAGGGTTAAACTGAAAATAGTCAGACGAAATCAAAACATTCCACACTTCATTTTGTGAACCTTATCTGTGATCTATCTTGACATTCCTCACTTCACCCCAGAATATCAAAACACTGGAAAATATTGTTTTAATCTCTTAAAGTGTATTAATTTTAAAATATATATTTTTAACAACAACAAAAAAGAATGGAACATTGAGGGGTGGAGGGAGGGAGAGAATTGTTCTCTTATGCCCCTTTTGGATTATAGTTAGGAAAACTATTCACACTTCTCATTTGCACACAGCACTCATGGTGAGGGGAGGGGAGAAGGCAAACTTCTTTTAATATTTGATTTGATTTTAAAAGCCTCACAAGTTAGAAAAAAAAATAATGAGGCTAAGGTTTTCTAGAAAATCAAAACCTTAATGAAGGTTTGCATTTTGGGATATTCCATGTCATTTTTTTCTAGAAGACCATAAACCTTTTGAGAGTATGCAATGTGTTTCAATGTGAGGTGGTCTTTGTCAGCAGGATTGACTAGACAAACTATAGTGATAATGTGATATGACTCTGACCTGTCAATCACCTGAGCCTCCAAACAGAAAAATATGTAAAGGTACGTACACACCTGCGCGCTGCACGCGCGCACAATGTTCGTCAGATTTGGACGGGGTTTTAAGGTGCGCGCGAATGGCGTGCGCATCTCTCACCACGATCCACTCATTGTCGGTTTTTTCCACGAACACTTTGATGGTTCGCTGTTTATATTTGGATGGGTACCTGAGAGGTTCGTTGTGCACCTATTATTTGAGTATGGAGTGGTCAGAGGAAAACATGTTAAAACTTATTGATATTTATAGAAGCAAGCAATTATTGTGGGATCCTCATCATAAGGATAATTTTTAAAGTCATTGAAAGGAGATGTCTGTTTTTTTCAATGTTATGTGTTTTTTTTTTCGTGTGTGCTGTAATTGTATGAATAAATTAGAATTATTTAGAAAACATTATTTATTTAAGATGTTAATTTCATAATATTATGTATGAAGTATCACAAAATAATACAATATATAAACACAGTTATTACTAATTATTTATTTATTTCTTCAAAGACTCCAAAGAGCAAGATTGCTCATGTTAAGGGGCAATATACAAAAAATAATGGCCATAAAACAATTAACAATAAAAACAAGAAAACAAATTCAGGCATAAGTTTAAATAATACAAACTACTATAGATGCACAATACATATATATATATATATATATATATATATATATACACATATAAATACAATATTTAAACAGGATAATATTAATAATAACAAAATTAACTAAGAAAGCAACGAGAAAAAATATTTTTAATACAATTAGAAAAATGTTTAACATTCGTGAAATGTTGATATTCAATAGGTAAGTTATTGTAATGGTTGATTAATGCATAACGAATCCCTTTTATACCTTTTTTTTTAGAAACTAGTATCTTTGTGCAATAAAGTACAACCTCTAGTATAATAATCATGTACATGTTTATTAAAAATTAAGGCCATGTTATGGTGAGATAGATTCTTAATAATTTTAAACATATATATACAAATCATATATTTTTTTAAATTCCTTTAATGCTATAATATTTGAAAAAGTATAAATAAAGTTATAAGATGTAATAAGTAATAAGCGTGACCAGACGTCCCGATTTTGGCGGGAGAGTCCCGATTTTTAACAATTTGTCCCGCGGCATTTTAAAAAAAAGTCCCTATTTTTAGGAAAGAATGCATGACAAGCGGGAGAACGGAAAGGGAATAGACATGATTGGTTACACCTGCTCTGCAAAATGTCTACTGAAGGTTTGTGGGTTTCCTATGGATCGCAGGAGGTTCGTTGAAATTAATCATTTCGACGAACATAACACGCACCGCGCGCACGCCGTTCGTGTTTGCGGCACGCATATGTGTACGTACCTTTATATCCTAACAAATATGTAGTATTGGGTAAAATATGTAAAATTATTTATATCAAATCTAAGTACAAGGTCAAGATTTATGTGAATCATCAACATTTTTGTTTATTACGAAAGAACATAAGAAGGAAAAAATATGTAATTACATAAGAATCCAACTGTAGTCATAACTCACCTACCCAGTGTTCTTTCAATAGCTATTATATCTTTCTTTTCTTTATATATATGTATGTAATAACTGAAGTTCTGTTATGTCAAACTGCTTCTTGCAACAAAAAAAAATTAACAAAATAAATGCAGTACATGCATAAGATTTTCAGAAATATTAATGATATGAAGTAACTAGTTATAGAAATGACAGTTTGCCAAATATTAATAACCCCGAAGGATAATGCTTTATTGCCAAAGAGAATATTAGATATTACTACTATGTCATGATATAGCATGGATCAAAGAACATCCCTCAACAGCCCCTGCAAGTACTGTAGTAAAAGGCAGCAAATATGGGTGCCCAATGCTTGGGGACACTATGCCCCTGTGCCTCTAGGAACTTAGTCTTCCAAGTTGAAAGTTTGGAGAGAGGCTGACACCTCTTATAAAATATATCTCTCTCAAATCAAGGTTAATGTTATTCTCCCACCTCATGTGTAGTAACTAATTAAAATTTAAAATTCTGAAGATTATATTTGAAGAGAAAAATTATATGCTCAGACTGGGACTCGAACCCAGGACCTTTGGCTTTCTAGGCCAATGCTCTACTGACTGAGTCATTTGGGCTCTGAAGATTACCCATATCCAAATCAGAACTAAACTCTTTTCATAAAAATTAAAATATTTAGGACATTTTTTTTTTCTCAATTCTATCATATAACTTTTCACAGCCACAAAACACACTTCCATAAAAAAAATGTATACTATTTTTATCTGCAATTTAGTTCTGTATTGAACTAGCAATACAACAAGTTGTAGCCTTCAATGCATAAGTAAATAAATGATAACTCGTAATGATAAATTTAAATTTATATTAATTGCTGTAAAGACTACTAGGACATAATATTCAGGTTTTACTCTGATAATATTGAATTGTCATTGATTTCAACACAAACATAGACACCTGTGAGCAGTATTAAGAAAGCAGAGAGATAAATGACGTATTTTTCTTTATCACAAGTAGCTGATAACAGTTACGTACCTGCATGGTTTCGTACTTTGATACTCTCTGTTGCTTTTCCTCCATAGTCTCGTCCTGATTATCCGGAGGTTTTATAAGAAATCGACAGTTAAAACTCCGGTTTCTACTGGGGGATGGGTCTGGAGTCCAGCCTGACAAAAACACAAATTTATACATTAATATTTATTTTATAAAATGTCCTTTATTTATGCATATACTTATATCTTCTCTCTTACTCTCCAATAATCAAGCTAATAGATATCTTTATAGAATTAGAAAACAATATGATGATCATACTTATTAACAATTAAGAGTAAAATTAAATTGGACAAAACTCTGATTAAACCTGCACTAACGTATGGATCTGGGACATGGGTCCTAGAGCAAGAATGATGAAAAATGCATTACTGTTTTCGAAAGGAAAATTTTGAGTCATATTTGGTCCAAAAAAATTGATGGAGAATGATGTATTAGATATAACATGGAGCTATATGACCTATAACAAGATGTGGACATTGTCACATAAATCAGTTAATTTGATTTGGAGGTTAATAGGTCCATCAACAGGTGGAATAAGAAGTAGTGTTCCTGGACAACAGAACTTTGCTGATGAAACTGCCTAGGTTTCAAAACCGGTGTACTTAGAAGACAGGATATGAGGTGAGGTAATCAGAATTTATTTTAAATTTCAAAATACAGAGACTGAAGTGATCAGGGCATGTGATAAGATCTAGTGATCACTTGCCTTTATATAAATTATTTACTGCAACCGTGAAAGGAAAACGACCCAAAGGAAGACCTAAAGTTAGGTGGGAAGATGGAATACTAAAGGATGTAAAGGCTTTGGGTGAAATAAATTGGCAATGGTTGGGTCTTGATAGAGAAACTTGATGGGAAGTTCAGAGGAAGACTGTGGCCCAAAGAGGGCTGTTGTGAAAACTATGATGATGATGATGATGATGATGATAAATTTGTTCTGTCTCTCAATGTAGGAGCTTTGAACATACCAGAAGATGTTCCGAGTTCATGATTCCAATATTATACAGAGTACATGTAGGAGAATTTAGTATTCCCATTTTGTAAAGATGTTCATTTAAAAGGTTGTCTTACATACAATCAAATTAATATGGAGACATCCTTTCTTTAAGGTAGAATTCTTTTATCACTCACCTCATATTGTTCTTTTTATTTGACTATAAACTAGTTTCGGAACATAGTAAAATAAGTAATTATAAGACATATCAAATCCTTTCTTTGTTTGTTTTATAAAGGAAGTAGGTAGAATTACAATAGTTTTAATTTAGAAAGAAAAATTAATATTAGGACAAGGATTCGAACCCCAAATTTTTCTTTCTAAATTAAAACTATGCCCAATTCTGAAAAATGTTAATTTAAATTATACATCTAAGAATTACAATACTTTTTCATATATTTTATTCTATAATTAACCATTTGTTTTGTAATTTTGTAATTGTATTTATCATTAGTTTTTTTGAGGTTTAAAGAAACATTTTGTAAATACATTTTTTTAATGAAATATTGAGTAAAAATTAGAATAAAAAAAAATCACACTACAAATTCTATAGAAAATAAAGTCGTATTCTATTGGTGATAATTCTTTATGATGACTATTTAACCTTTTGCCCCGTATAACATAGTAAAGCGTACCTTACTTGCTTTGTCCCTGCCCCATATAATGTAGTAAAGCGTACCTCTTTATAAAACAGCTGTATTTAAACTTGGATTCACTTTCTTGGAAAACTGTGACATGTCAGTCATTCTTTGGTATCTGTGGAATGTATTAAATGTGGCAACAAGGCTTGCTTTATAATTTTTTGTAAAATTCTAACGGTAATTTTTTTGTGTTTTCAACCCTATTTTTGAAAGCCTCCACCGGTTTATCTGTAACCGTGGCAAGCGAAAGCAAAAGTTCATGTGTTAGTAAAACTACCTGTAATTTAAACACATTGTTCAGTGAAGATGTTGTGGCCGCGATAGATGAGGAATTTAATTATGAAAGTGATAGTTCTAACGCTTCTTGGATGGGTAGTTTAGTGCAATATAGTCATATAGAACAAACGAGTGACAGTGATGAAGAAATCGTAGCGTCGACGACAGAGTGCACTGATTAACGAGAACAATAATTACTCTTTTAATAATTGGTCCTCAGAACTTAATTTTAAAGAATTGGAATCTTTCTCATCACCAAATAAAATTATAAATGGATAAGGACAATTTTTCTTTATTATATACCGGTAATAAAGTAATAAATAAATATATTTTATCTGTAGTAGAACTTGGATATGCGAGAATTTTTACTAATGATGTTACTTTCTGTGCCTGTGTCTTGATTTATCAGCAAAATATAGTTTTTTTTAACAATGGTACATTATTTCAAGTTGAAATTAAAAAATAAATAGAAACGGACTAATACAGTTTATCATAAGTAATGTCACGAGTGATTTCCAAATTATCGATAAATTCACGACTCACGAAGTGAGGAGTGAATTTATCTAGATAATTTGGAAATCAAGAGTGGCATTTGTTAGGACTATTTAACGAATAAAATTAAGCTGTTTACTCACAAATCATTGTTTAACTATAGTTATTTTAAAATATTTATATATTTAATGTAAACTTCGATGTTTGAAAACAAATCAGAAATGTGAGGTTATGTTCATTCACTGCTGCTTGATCATATTATTTATTGCCAAATAAGATCGGAATATTGTAAGAGTGCACCCAAATGGAGAAATAATGAAACGCATCAAACTATATATCATAATCAACATTACGGATTATTCATTTATTTTTTTAGTAAACAACTCAGTAAAATCAAGGAATCTTTTCATTATTTGCTATATTCAATGTATTTGTTAGAGAAAAATAATGCTTTGACCTGTTCAGAACATTAAAAAGGAGGAGCTTTCTTTATCAAAAAAGCAGGAACTGATAAAGAGAAATCGAGAAAGAGAGGCGAAACACGACTGTCATTGGTTGTAAAACAACATTCATTGAAATGTGATTGGTCATTGACTAGCATTTGTGACATGAGTTAAATAGTCATAATAATTTTAGAAATGTATTTTATGCAAACTATAAACATTACTATCTCCATAAGATATTAAACTGAGGATAGACCTATATAATTTATTCATACATATAAAATATTAATTGTTAATAAATATATTTGCTTGAATTATAATATTATTGAAAGGTAATATTATCGATCCTTACAATTGTGGAATACTTTGAGGTCTTTTATATATATATATAAAAATTGTATCGTGACATATTTACAAAATTAATAATTAATTATTTGATGAAGATATTTGTAATTTGAAAACAAGTTTTTGATTTAGCATATTTCACATGATTTTTCAGAAGATATCATAGTTAGTACACATATGCCAATCTTCAATTAAAAGTGTCTAGAAGATATTTAAACTTTAAATGCCGTAAAAGGAATATGTCTCTATACAGCATACTACTGGAATAACTGAGCGGGGCAAAGGGTTAACTCATGCCCCAAATGGGAGTCAATGACCAATCATGTTTCAATGATTTCTGTTTTACAACCAATCACAGTTGTGTTTCACCAAACATTTATCAATATTAAATTTACCACATTAAAGAAACCTCCTCCTTTTTAATATTCTGAACAGGTCTGACCATTATTTTGCAGAGACTGACTCCCTAAGAAATACAGCTACCAGATTGTATATATAGTGCATGGATGTCAACACATAGCTCTTGCAGGAGTTAATATAAAAACATTTGTAGCAATTGATTATACCACCAAAAAAAGAAACCACTGTTTGCAGTTTCTTAAATGTATTTTTTCCCAGGTAATAATCCAGAAAAATATAATTGTCATATTTACATTGTACAACATCAGAAATTAATTAATATACAGTTTGATGTGTTTCATTTTTTCTCCACTAGAGAGCATTCTTACAATATTGCATTGCAATAAATAGTATGATCTGGTTGCAGTGATAAACAAAAGAAGCAGATGAAGCGTACCAATCGTTTCTCATTTGTTTTCAAACAACGCCGTTTACATTAAATATATAAATATTTTAAAATAACTATAGTTAAATAATGATTTGCGAGTAAACAGCTTAATTTTATTCGTTAAATAGTCCTAACAAATGCCACTCTTGATTTCCAAATTATCTAGATAAATTGGAAATCACTCGTGGCATTATTTATGAATAATTTTTAGAAATAGGAGAAATGAAGTTCTGTATACTTGACAATACTGTACAATTCTAGACATGATACAGCAGTTTGATTGGTTAGCTTAACCCATTAACAGAATTATTTTACATTGTCATGGTTATTATGGCTGAATATGATGTTAAAGGCATCATCATCACCATTGGCCAATCATTCCTATCCAAAGCCCTCATCTGCACCATTTGAAGCCTACCCTTGTAACATAAGCTTGAATATCATCAAACCACCTTAGACTGGATCTACCACCATATTCATCATCTAAGGGTTTTCTGGGAATTCTGATCTTATCCATTCATTGGAAAATTTTGTAGAAGAGACCAGCCCTCCTGCTAAATATTGGATAGCAAAAGAGTGAATGATTTCATTGTCAAGTGTTCGACATTAGATACCAATCAACCAACCATATACTGTCTATCCCTTCATAAAAGATAGGTCATTTCCCAGACTTTACTCTGTTAAAATTGATCTGTAACATTTTTGTACACTCATTTTTTTGGAAATTTATTGGAATATCAGAACAGGCAAAGACCTAATCTGCAGAGTTGATGATGATAATTATCTTCATTACACAATAGGTTCTTTATTAAGTAAAGTAAAGTAATCCCACAACAGGCCTCGGGAGGCCCTTGGGGTAGTAGGAGGTTAAGGCTCCCACTTTTTCTAGACAATCGACACTTGATGTCAGCCGGGTTGTCAGCCCTGCGTGACGGCCGCCTTTACCCCCAGAACAAGCGTCTGGTACTCATTTCCGTTAGAGGCTGAGTCGACCCCAGGGCCAGAAGGTTTTGGTCAGTTTAAAAATCCTGACCCCACCGGGACTAGTACCCTCGACCTTCCGACTTGTAGCGCAGTGCCTTAACCACTATGCTACGGCATGCCCCCAGGTTCTTTATTACATAATAAAATTTGAAACTTAGTTGTAATTTTCTGTTTATTTCTTGATCTATATGACTAGACTTAATGGAGACTAACTAGCTAGTGAATGATTTTTTTTAATTAAATAATTATTAAAAACCTAAAGCTATTACTTTGGTCAAAATAAGTATATTGATGAACACAACTAAACTCTTGTAATCAAAGGTAAAGAGAAACATTTCTAATTTATTTTATATATAATTAATTCTAATTCTGAACTGAGGCAGAAATTTTTCTTTTTACCATTGATTAGTAAATGGTTGTTCAAATTCCAACATAGAAGCAAGATATGTTATTTTGCCTTTATGTAAATGCATAAAATTTAATCAGATTTTAATAAAATTTTCTCAAATCAAGATCTTTATTACAGTTGTCACAAAGAAAAAAATTGACTTCTAATATTTCAAACTCCATGGCACAACAGGCCTAGAAGGCCCTTAGCCTACCAGCTGGCTGCTGGCCTGACAACCACATGTGTTAATCACAGATGATTTTCAGCCAATATGATCACCATGTTGGGTCCCCCAGCCCTTACAGGTGGTTTTCTCAACCTGGTGTCATTACTTATTGTAGCTACCCAAATTTCTCATGATGCTGGGTGAGCACTAGTCCCATACTGGCTGATATTCCATGAAAAAAAAATTCTTCCCCCATGGAGACCTGAACCAGAAACCCAATAGCTCTGCACCAAGGCATCTTACCTTATACACTCAGCTATGGCACGGATATTTCAAGTATAGCAAGTGGAAAAGGCATGACCATAGAAGAGCATTGCTATTTTATCCCTTGCACCTCACTGCCTTCTCTAAAGGCAAATTAAAGTAGAAACTAAACATTTTTGACAATTTGCATGAAGTTGCATGCAGCAGAAAGGCAAGTGAAATTTCAAATTTAAATTGCCTTAATACAGTTAGGAAAATAGAATCAATCATTTGTGTTTATACCTATTGACGTGGGCAGCAGACTGGCGCTGAATCGCGCGTGGTCTCCAAGATGGATGATGTTGTAAATACTCTGTCCAAGGACATCCTCACTGGTGTACTTTATGAAATGGCACACATTTTCAGTGACAAACTCCACCTTGCCCTCCGTGTTCACCACAAATAAGAAGCCCTCGAGGGCCTGAAACAAATGACAACATTACAATATTAAAAAACATATCTTGTTAAGTAAAATAAAAAATCAACAAGAACAATTTTTAAACTTGAAGAAAAAAAAATGTTACATTAAAAAATCAATAGATATTTCATCAGATTTAAAACCAAACAATAAAAAAACTGGTAGCATTTAAAACTGAAACATAAGGAAATAAAACAAAAAAATTAACCACATCAAAAATATTAAATCATATTCTGTTCCATTGGGGGTCAATGAGGTAGTATGTGACCTCAAGGGTGTGCATCTTACTGATGGATGTGAACCATTTAAAAATGTAAGAAATACAATGTAATCCTACCAAGTCCTATACATGCATGTCCATGGATAGCGCTAAGTCATGTGAGGGTGAAGAGTGAATTCTAGATTTTATACTTGAGACCTATCAGCTAGGGCAGAAAACCCCAACATAAAATTGTCCATCAGGATCACTGGATGGTTGGGCATATGGCTGACTATGTACTCTGTAAAAAAAACCTTTGCTAGGAAACCCATAGAATCAGATAAAACTAGACAGATCAATTGTTGGCTACTCGGTAAGAAGAAGGTAATCTGAGGGAGCTGAGAATCGAGGGATGATGGCTAGTTGCCTGCAAGAGGGTTCTGAGGGAAACAGATGCTCAAATCTGGCTGTAGTGCTGCTGCTGCTGCTGATGTTGATTATTCTATTCCAGTGTGTCAGAATGTAAGCTGGAGATTTCAACTTCTAGCCATAGTTCAGGCAGAAAATATTTCAATTAATATATACCTCATAGTGTTATTTCCTACATATATTTAATAATTTAAGAAAATGCTTCCCTTAGTTGTGTTAAATACTGCTTATGCATGGCTTGATATTATGTTAATAATTAGCTAACAGTACTCTGCAAATCCCATCATAATGTCTTTTTCATTTAGAAGCAACACCATTCTATTCTATTGTGGATAATGTTTCATTACTACAAGAACACAAGGTTTACAGAGAGAGAAATTTCTGTTTGATCATGCAATTGCCTGAGTAGGCTCAATGGTGGATTTGCCAGCACATAAAGCTTGAAATATTGAGTTCAAATCCCAGTTCAGGCAGAAAATTTTTCTCTTCAATTATTAAGTGTGTGAATGGTATATTTAAGGATTCAGTGGTTTCGTCTTTTGTGATGATATTTCCATGGCTGCTGACCATCTCTGATAATAAGACTAATTACATTTTGTTAGATTAACCATGTGTATTATATTTTATTTAATGTTAATACAACACACGAAGCTAAGTTTCTATGCCTACTTTTATATCTTACTAGATTGTACAAGGAAAGAAAATAAGACATCGATTCTGTTTGACCCAAAAAAGTGAGTTTTTACTGTAAGTAACTGAGGGTACGCTATAGCATAATTGGTTAAATAAATATACAACAAGCCAGAAGGACAAGGGTTTGAGACCCGGTGGGGTCTGGCTGCACCAAGGTTCTGGAGATCAATTCAGCCTCTTAACAGAAATAAATACGAGACACACGTTCTGGATGTCACATATGGCTGACATCCCAGCTGATTGTCTAGAAAGATGGGAGCCTTAGCCTCCTACTATCCTAAGGCCTGTAGTGGGATTACTTTACCTTCAATTGAAATTGAGATCCCAATTTCTTGAAAATGTTATTCTTGTGCAGCATTTGTGGCAGGAAGGAATGATAACACGAGATAGCATGTGCTACTGGCGAGCTACCAAGACACAAAATATTTTATCTTGATCTCAGGATCTAGCAGTTGGAATTCTGGAACTCACACTTTTTTTTTGTATATAAGATATTTACAGGATGAAATTTGAAGATAGATGTGAACTTTCATAGTTCCCTTGTTAGTAGAAGTCATTTAAAATTACCAATTATGATAGCTATAACATTTACAACAATTGCAGTTTACCCACTTATTACTTATGGATCCGAAACATGGACAGTGACAACACAACAATCTGCCGGAATACAAGCTGCTGAAATGAGATTCCTCAGACCAATAGCAGGATATCAAAGAACAGACAAAAAACATAACACAGAAATAAGACAACAACTAAAAAAAGTAGAGGAATTAAACACAACAATAGAGAAATACAGAACAAATTGGAAAGAACACTTGGCAAGGATGACTGAGAATAGAATACCAAAAGCAGCATACAGCTATTCACCACGAGGAAGAAGAAGTTTGAGAAGAACAAAGAAAAGATGGAAAGAGCAGCAATTTGGAGCTGGAACAGGCTAGAAAATAAGCCTAAACCACGAAGAAGAAGAACAAGCAGTTTACCTACCTACTAGGAAATTTGAAGTAAGCTGAAGTCTGGGAAGACCTAGGCAAAGATAGACTCAACAAAAAAAAATTCTTGAAAACAACAGAGAGATGTTTATGTGCCTAAATAATCCAAAGTGCATTAAGATGATATTTAGTGTTATATTATACATCCAAGTTAACTGTTCACGGGCGGAGGGGAAGAGTTTTTAGCGCTAGTGTCACCGATCTACTGCATCTGTGGAAGGAATGTAGGAGAAAACTGTACATCCGATCATGTATTGAAATTCTTCAATTTCAAATGTGGGGGGAGAATCTCTAAACACGTGTTAAAGATCTTAACATGGTTGTCAAATTAGTCATTTAAGCACGGAACGCTCAAGCGGTCAGATAATTTAAAATCACAGTATTTGTCGTCTCTCTGTTACCAGCCTCACAATAAATCACAAGTGGCAACATGTAATGAGAAGGGCAAGGAAGGGACAGCTCATTCCTAGACATAACCCTAAAAGTAACAGGGTTGTCAAAGTTAGTCATTCTGCCACTGACCGCGCATAATGATGGATCATTAAACTACATAGTATTTTTCAGCTCTCTACCTGCCAATTAAACAACATACAAAGGACAGGAAGTGGCAACATAGTAAGGAAGAGAAAGAGAAAGACAGATTGTTAGTTAACATATTTTCCGCCTGCACAAAACACTTGGATGGGTAATACAGTTTATGTTTCATGAGATTGTTACAATAATATAAGAGTTAGAAAAACACTTTTCTTCCACTAAATAAAATCCATAAAAAAATGTCATAAAATAAGCAAATTGGTTAATTTATGTTAAAACATTTAATATACTTCTTGGTGATAAAATCGTAAAATATACAGTCAATGTACCCAATTCACCAATTAGTAATTAAAAGAGTCAACATGTTTCAACAGCGAAGCTGTCATTTTCAAAACTAAATATTGTCAATGACAGCTTCACTGTTGAAACATGTTGATTCATTTAATTATTAATTGGTGAATTGGGTATAGTAACTGTATATTTTATGTTAAAAAAATTAAATTTTCCATTTACAATTTAATTTATGTAGAAAGAACTAAAATTTGCATTTATATCTTTTTAACCCTGAGATTACAACATTTAAAACAATGATTAAAAAAACAACTACCACACACAAATCTAAATTTCTTTAATCTGCACAGACAACAAAATCTGACAAGAGAGATAAATTTAGCATGGTTCTGAAAATACCAAAAGTTGATACCACAGGCTATCTTCTACAAAAAACCATAAATAATGCAGAAATATTACAGAAGAACCTCTTTTCTGGACTAACTGGGAATGCACATCACTGGGATTCATGAAAATCCAGATAATTTAAAATCAAATAGAATATAGTACATACACTTAATACTAATAACTTATAGTAAAACAAAAGAAGTACCTTCTATTTTCACAAAATGTAAAGCACAAAGATTTTAAACAATAATAATTATTCAATGAATTAATGAATGAGTAATTTTTTATCTTACCTCATAGTTTTCTAAAACACTGTTATTTAATGTTGTTTCTACACTCCAGTAAATAATTAATAACATTACCTTGTATCAATTTGGTATATCGTGCAGCTTAAGATACGAGGTAAGAATCTACTACTCCCAACAAATGACCGTTAGCAAAATACTTAACCCGACTGCCTAAACACCATATTTAAAAGGAAAACTGTCACAAAAAGAAAACACACTTCACTCAGGGTGACAAATGAATTAAAAAAATTAAATGAATAAAATCTAAAATCAATCTGGATAAAGCAGAGATCTACATTACGGATTAAAACATAAAATTATGAAATATTTACCTAAAAGGTCCGTATCCTCAACTTTACTGGTTATTTAACTGTAGCGCTTTCGGGACTAGTCCCATCATCAGCAGGATTCAAAACTGGTGTTTCGCTGAAGATCTGGTAGAGGGGGTTACACGTACTGGGAGCGTTTTCATTTATCAGATGGTCGTTGTTAACTGCCTTCAAAATTTCCATCTCCTCAAGTATGTTTATCTTCGCTGGATTATTTTCTCTGTGCATTACTGTTAGGGTGTTTTCAATATCTAACATACGATGTTCTTCATGAATAACGTGTTTTGCATAACTTGATTTTCTTTCTGCATGAATAAAGTCTCGAAAATGTTCTTTAAATATGATGTTAAAACTTCTGTTTGTTCTTCCTATATCAAATTTGTGTTGCAATCTTTACATGTCAATTTATATACTCCTTTGCTATTGAAAATGCCATTTTCTTCGATGTTATTGCTTATTATGTTATTTAATTTATTAGTTCTGTATGCTATTTTTACTTTTTTGTCAGGTTTCTTTAGTGCATAGGCTAATTTTGATATTTCTTTTCCTGTATATGTAAGTGTTATCCATTTTTTTGTTATCAGATTCGCTTTCAAGTTTAGTTATGTTAGATATATTGTTCTTTCTTTTTTGTTTATTAATAAGTTTATTTATAATTTGTTCATTATAACCATTGGTTTTTGCCATATATTTAATGTAATTGAGTTCTTGATGCCGATTTCTATTGTTGTGTTTATTGTTGTGTAGACTTTTTGTCATAGATAAATCTAAGTAGTTAATACTATTATATTTCCTCGGTGAAAGTGATTTTTTTCATGCATTTTTACTTTCCGAACTCACCCTTTTTCCCCCACTCCTCTGCGTGCATGTACTGCGTGAAAGAGGAGGTCCATCCCCCACGACACAAAACGTTAGGCACACGAAATCTGGCTTCGGTGGAAACAGATGGGGTTCTGGCTTCGTGGAAGCAGTAGGTGGGCTGGCTTTGTGGAAGCAGCCGGGACTGGCTTCGTAATAAACTGGAAGTCTTCCTGAGAAAGGAAGAGACTTTCTCCGAGAGTGGGACTCTTTAGTTACCTCAAGATTTTGTTAGTCATGTTTAAGGAACTAAGAGTTAAGTATTGTTTTTGTGTGAGTGTATATAGTTCAAATGTTCTCTACTATGAAAGACTTTGTATATATATTATTGTTAAAGGAGAAAGTTATTATTATTGATTATGTTATCCTTCATCATTGTTTCGATAATTTTTCATTATAGCCGCTATTTTGTTAATTTAACTTATATGACTATTTCATTAAATTCCATTTATTTTAATTAATCCTTGTGATTAATTATTTATTGCAAGCATTAAGTATTTCGAGTCCTATAATTTCCTCTCTCATGGTTTCGTTAAATACCTCGCTAAGTACAATAAAGTATAGGTTAAAGTATTGTTTATTATATACTAGCAGTTGTTTACGAAATGAAGCAAGTCTGCGTAATCTAGGGCCCAGCGTGCAGAATCTCTGTTTAGATTAAATAGTTATGTTTATCGGTTCTCTATTTATTCCTTGTTTACATTCAGCTATAATCATATCTGTAATATTAGTGAGCAAGAGTAAACTAATAAAAGGCATTCAATATAGGTGATATTCTTGCAAGACGGTACAGGGATCCTGTCATCTTGAATAAAAAGTTCATTGTTAAATTGGAAGTAATTTTGTTTTATTGTTGTTATTAATTTATTTAACTGATTAATATAGCCCCGAAAGCGCTACAGTTAAATAACTAATAAAGTTGAGGAGACTGACCTTTTAGCTAAATATTTCATAATTTTATGTTTTAATTTTAAATAATATCTCAACGGAACTTCATCATGAAACTTACATTAAGGAGTGATGAATAAATAACATTTAATGCATTGATGCCCCTCCCTTGGAGGGTGAGGGGGTGCAAAGAGATTTAGTGGGCAGATGTGATTGTACTCTATTATAAAATTGTATGTGAGTGAGGTATCCTTGAAAATAAAGACAACAAATGAGTTGGATTGCAGGTATGACATGTGGCTCGCATTGTAACTAAGACTGTATTCAGAATGTGTGGTTATTTAAGTGACTTGATGACAATGAGAGACAAAAAAGGTGTCCCTGAAGAATAAAATTCTCTTTCATATTTTTATATACCTAAGAATCAAAACAATATATCCATGTTAATGAACATAATTTTTCTCTACTGAATGACTTATAAGAGGAGGGGAGAGGTATTAATTTGAAGTTAACTTGTAGGGGAAGTGTTGGAGAAATATATTAAGAATCATGTTCTTACTGTATTTCATTTTATTCATATATCTTGGAGTAATGTTGATGAAAACACTTAGCTTGCACAACTATTTCATAATATTGTGAAACAGCAACTATTTCAAATCTGTTGCTAGGTATACAATATGAAATGAACTAACCTGTTGTGACACAAATCTGCACATGTTCACAAGCAGCTTGACTCTATACCAGCTCATTCACTACTATACCTCTGTCCACTGATACATACAAACCACTCTGGTGATGTGATGCAATGTTGAAAGGGAATTCCTCTATTGTTAATGATACCAACAACTATACAACATTTGTCATAAAGTTGTACATAAAGACAACGAAAAAAAACTAAGCACTACTCCTGATTTTTCTTTCTAAATTAAAACTATGTATAATTCTGTAATGTGTTGATTTAAAATTTAACATCAAAATCCTTATTTTTTTATTATTGACTGTTAAGATTATCTACAATAAAATGTAGTTCCCATTCATTCTAAAAATAAAACACATACAGAAGAGATTTTATAAAACATTGATAGCAATGGAATACTTGTCTTCTTTAGTTACAGTATCACTTTCAAGTGACATCAACAGATTTCTTTTATGATGAATTCCATTGTAGTTGACTTAATGATAAAAAAAAAATGCATTTTGATTTTTTTGTTTAGCTTTCAGATAGTGGGACTCTACTTTTCTGTTCAGAACATTTATATACAGATTTTAATCCTTTTAACAGAAAATATGGAGTGTTTATCTTAAATAATTGCAATTAAAATGTAAGGTTTTATATTGGTAATTGTCATAACTGTAGAATGATATTTTTTTTTACAGAGTGAGAGTAAAATAATAATTTCTGTTAAGTTTTCAATTTTATTTCAACAAGCAATTGTGAATTTAATATATAGCAGACGTTACAAAATATATATTTTGAGTATTATATTCTAATAAACTTTAGTCACTAATTATACAAAATGAAGGTAAATGATGTATTCTTCTGAGTGGTGTAAGAGTTTTAATTAAAATAAATAACAATTCTTTGTTACATATGAGTTTGTCCATATTCTGCAATATTTTGGGGTGTAACTGTCTGAACTGGTTTCTGTCACTAGCTAAATAGGGCTGAAAAAAGTATCGGTATCAGGATAGTAAATAATTTCTATACACAATGCTTACAAAATGCATGTCTTTCTCGAGTGTCTCCACTGCCTGCTCAGAGCAGAGAATTTGTATGTTCAACTCTCCTGAGTAAATGACCTACATTTACGTGACATGTGGTTGTATCAGAATGTCAAAACAAAAATTGTGCAAAGATGAGTCCATTCTTACACAAAGCGGACTGTACTAGAAATCTGTCCTAGCGCATTCAACATATAGTTTGTAAACACAGTGGTCTAAGTTCGATGCAGCCTAGCCTGTAACCCATACTTTTTTTCAGCCCTAATGATAATACAAGGAGCCACATGAAGTGTGTAATAGAATATCCCAATCTTATTCTGATTGTACTAAACTTGTTTATAAGACCAGCCTCATGGAATAGTGGTCAGCATTTCTGACTACAGTTCACGAGGTTCGATTCCCAGCCAGATCATAGGACTTTTTATCTTGAAGGGAATTATTCCTGCCATTGCCCATGGTCTGGAATTTAGGTTAAGTATAGGTTAAAGACTCTCTTGGGAGTTTATTATCATGTATCACCCATCATTCCATTGGAGTAACGTAACTCCGCCATCCAGGCTCCCCAACCTAAGTAATGGATATTATAATTCTGTCAATGCCAGGAGAGAAAGCCAGAAATAGCATAAGAACAACCTGGTGGCATAGAAAAAAATTATATATATATGTATAAAATTTATAGTATTAATTTTATTTGTTGTCTGTTCTAATATTTAATTTAAATGATGTGTACATTCATTTTTTGTATTACAACTTTAAATTAGCTTAACTCATTGGCATTTTTTAAACAAACTAGCTGACCCAGCAGACGTTATCTTGCCTGAACGATCAATTATCATGTCATGGTCAGACGGTAAAAATATGTTACATTTTTTACCTTAAAATTCACAAATTAATAAGTTCACAAGAAAATTCTTCAATGGGGTTCAAGAAGCATGCATTATGATGTCACATTGTTGTCGCACAGAACATTCGGTAATGCAAATGAATATATATATATCTGATAAAAAAAATTCCTATTACTCGATTTCGGCACTACCTACCTACCAAGTCAAATTGTGAATCCAAATCATCCAGGGACCCGTTCAAAAACACACCCAAAATTTTATCAAAATCGGTGCAGTTGTTTAGGCTGTTTTTAATTTTGGATTTCAAGTAAACTTTCACTTCTAATTGTCTGATTTCACTCATTTTTGTATAATATCTACCTCAGTTTATTTTAATGGGATATACTGAGTTTCGTTGTGAAACATAAAAAATTGTGACTGCTAGAGCAATTCTTAATTTTGACTTCATGTGAACTCCTATGCCTTATGGTTTTAGAGAGTCCAATTGTGAATGTAAAACATCCAGAGACTGACTCAGGAACAAACAAACATTTTCAACAAAATCGGTGCAGTCATTTAAGCAGTTTTTAATTTCCAATTTCAAGTAAACCTCCACTTCCAATTGTCGGATTTCACTCATTTTTTGACAATACCTACCTCAGTTTATTTTAATAGAATATTTTGAGTTTCGTTGTGAAACATCGAAAATTGTAATCGCTAGAGCAATTTTTAAATTTTCACTTCAAGTGAAATCCTACACCTAATGGTTTTAGAGGATCCAAATGTGAATCTAAGCCATCCAGGTACCGGTACTACTTAAACACACACAAAAAATTTCATCAAAATCGGTCTAGTCGCATAGGTTTTTTTTTCTAATTTCGGATTTCAAATAAACCCCCATGTCTAACAGTCAGATTTCGCTGATTTTTGGTTTATTTCAATATGATATTCCTAGTTTTGTTGTGAAGCATGAAAAATTGTGATTGCTACAGCGATTTTTAAATTTTTGTTTCAAGTGAACATCTACACCTAATGATTTTAGAACATAATAGATTTAATGAATCCTGAACTAAAATAACATTTTTTATGGGTTAGCCAGATACTAGTTCACTAACCATTATACACAATTTGTTTGGAGTTCTTAGTTCTTTTATGTACTAGACCTCTTATCTGTCCAATGTAAGAAGCACACTTTGACATTTAACTTCTGAATGTATTACTCCACGCAGCATGTGTAAGAGAGCAGGCGAACTCTATCAGCTGTTTGTTACAAGCTGATAAATTAATGCACTATATCATTCACAGTGCCAGAATTATGCTCCATAAACTTACAAAATACATTTAACACCGTTTTTCACCACTCTTTAACAATTTCCCTTTGTGCTTCTAATAATTTTGATCACACATTTCATCACCAAGTTAACATAAACTACCTGACAGCAGCCATATTTGTAACTGACATTTAATTTCCTCTCAAGAATCATTCAGTTCCAAACAAATGCAGATTTTTAGTTAGTCTCCGATCTTCAAAGAAATATGTAGATATATACTATATTCTGATCAATTGTAGTTAACATAAATAGCTTTAAATACATAATTACATTAATCGAGTACATGATCTATTTTTTCGCTTCCGCTGAACTGTGCTTCGGTCATGAACGAATCGCACAGTAACTGCAGCAGTCATGTGCTTCGTGGATTACCCGCCCATTTATTTTCCAGAAGTGTCTTTCTTAGGCTGGACAGAAATTAATAGCTAATTAATGTCAAACTGAACATTGTATTAGCAAATGGCCCAAAGATCTTCCTTGATGGTAATGTGGTATTCTTTCCAAGAACATTGTATGCACATGATCTCCATAAACATTTATAATTTTAGATGTTGTCTAAGATCAGTTTTATTTTTTTTTAAATATTGACAATCATTTCCTGTCTAGTATGGGTAGCAGTCCTCCTAAACAAATTAATATTATTGCCATTTGCATACAGTCAAATTATCGCTATCTCCATCATCTTTACTTTTGGAAAAAAAGCTTTAACTAACTCACTATTAAAACCAGAGGTTGATGGCTTTCCATACATCCTTATCCTAAGCCAATACTTTTCCATCAATACTTGTATAATTTACTTTGTTCAGATAATGATTAACATTTCCTCAGGGGTCCTCATCTAGGGGATATGTGGATGGCGACCACAAGGTGCCCAAGCTGAGCAAAACATTTCTTCCACTTGTGTTTTGCACTCTTTTAACTTTACTATCTAACCTCTCTTGGTTAACTCTTGTTTTTTTTTGACCCCGACGCTATTAGGGCATCCGAGGGCTAGGGAGTCTTTCCTTTCTTCCATTTCTTCTTTCCTTTATTTTCTTTTCTTCTCCAGAAAAGCCTGACCAGAGGCTATAAGATGGCAGCCCCATCACTGGTCTTGTCTTCCTTTGGCCAGCAACCAATCGAAGGGACTATTATTATGCTTTCAAGTCTTATACGAGAATTTCCCGGGGAGGAAAATTTTCTATAGGATCGTAACAGGCCTTGGCCTAATACTTGGAAGGAAGAAGAAGAAGATGATTAACATTATTCTTGTACCTACTCCCTCTGGAATTCACAAGTCAATGAGAATTAACTCCTGGTTTCCCACAAATACTGTATAGGTCACTGTTACATAGTTTTCTTCTTTCACCCATCTGTACATCTCTCTTTCATCCAAAAATTCTTCTTTCATTCTCGAATACTATTAATCTTTTCTCCTCTCCTAAAGTAGGAGACCATGCTTCTATATGTATAACTGGAAAAATCATTGTTTTATATATCATTGTAGTAACATTTTTAAGAGAAGTTGGGATGATAAGAGTCTTTGCAATGCATTTCCAAAATTAAGCCTATATTTAAATTCCTTCTGCATCTCCTTCTGTTTGTAATTACTTGCATTCTGACATTTCTTAAAAATTTCCCTTATTTGTTGTTGTGTGTCCATTCTCATTTAATAAATGTGGTTGGTTGGTATCTAATGTCGAGAACTTGATAATAAAATCATAATAAATGTTAATAATCATAAATTGTAAAAATCACCATCCCTCCTAGACCCAATACTGAAATTTTCAATATTACTGTACAGTCAAATGAATACTGGATAGAAAACATATAGTGTCACCGCCCAAGAGCTAGTCTGAAGTTTAGTAGTAACATGTATGCTTCCTGTAACAGAATTAATCCATCAACATAAAAGTGGAGTAAGTTTGTTTACATTGCATAATGCTTTTAGTTGTCAGATGAAAAACTAAAATTATTGTGAACATTTCTCATTACTGAGACTTACCAGAAACAAACAATATCTATATGTTTCATCACCAAATAAACAGAGCAATCATTAACTGCTGCTTCAGATGCACTTTGTGTTTTTATTACTCTATGTATCATCAGATAGCATTTTGTTTACAATGTATACATCTTTTAAAAATACTGTAAAACAAGGTAATAAAAAATCAACAAATGTGTCTGCTCTTATATCTGTCTGCTTTTACAGTCCAATCAGAGAATATTTATGTCCTAAAAAGAAATACAGCATATTTTTCCAACATTATTTGATTATTGACCTCTCACCACTGGAGTCTCGACATTGAGTATTGGTCACTCCATATGAGTTTCATGGAGGACAAAACAAAGCTTGCGATTTCTCCCTTTTTTCCTACCTGACAGAAATTTCAATTCCACAATTTCTTCACGCGCTCTGGCCTCATCCATTTAGTTTCATTTCATTCAACCACCCTTGTGACGGTGAGTCAAGCTATGTCTGTTGGCTGGCACCCTCAATAAATATATGAACTTCATCTCATCCCATCCTTTGACTCAACATTATATATATATATATATATATATATATATATATATATATATGGAATGATAAGAAAAATAAATGCCTGGACGGGATTCGAACCTGGATCTCTGAGTCTGTACCTCAGCGTGATATCCATTACACTACCAGGCGAATCCAATTCAAACACTTATTTTTCTTATATATGTATTATACTCTCCATTATTACTAGATGTCGCGAGAACTCGGTCTTCACCACCATCTAGCAGCTGACTATATCAAGTAAGCAAATTAAAGAGAATATTTTTACCTTATAGCAGTGACGCTTATATATATATATATACTTGATTTCTGGATTAGATTAGATTCATTGTTGACAACATAAGTTTGTTTATTTTTGGTGCTATAATAATGACAAATGCATTATTTTATAAATTAAATTAGCATCAATTAGATACGTCTCGATAGGGGGAACCCATGTCTCAATGAGAGACAAATGGGTAAGTATTATTTTATAGACTATAGATTGGTGACACTTAGCAAAAAGCAGATATACAGTGTCCCTAACAATATCTAGATTCTCAGAATTTATTAATTATGGACGAAATATATTAGGTAAATTCAGGTTGGTAGCTGCAGTTATACACAGTCCCTGTGCACCATCAAAAATCTCACAAATTATTATGAAATACTTGAAAATCATTAGTGTTTATGAATATTAGTAAATTAAATACTTAGTCCATTTTGATTGTTTTATGCATTTGAGTTAATTCAGATAGGTGGCTAGAGAGTACGGTTTTTATTCATCTTTTCTCATGTAACCTCTTGGAGAGGTTAAGTCTTGAACAAGAGTTTCCACCAATCTTGATATTTCTACAACTCCCTCTCCTATACTTTCCAATCTATTCTTCTTTCAACATCCTTCACAACTTGTTCTTCCCATCTATATCTTAGCCAAACTCTTTGTCTTTTCCCGTATTCTATTTTCTAGTCTGTCTTGATAACCTCCTAGCATATATATTCATTGAAATTGGTCACGCCATTTTATTCTACTTTATCATTCTATTTTATCATGTACTCATTTCCAAAATCGAATCCATCCAGTGAGAGTAGTAAAGCGAGAACATAGCTCCTGGCATCACCAAGATATTTGTAAAGATCTAACTACAATTCTGTAAATGAGTAGCTAAATGGACTCCAATGAAGTCATGTTAGGTTTAGCAAACTAGAGATTTAGTGATTAATTTACACATTGCTTTCAAACAAAAGGAAAATAATGAACTTCTACAACTGGAAAATTTGCAAGAGAAATGTTTTTTCACACATGGTGTATCAACAACATGTCAGACATTTCCAAAATATGAAATTAATGGCTTCTAAATTCACTTCCAAAGAAAGAGACATCTTCAAATTTTGATCACGTATTCTAATTATCTCGGCAAGAAAACACACTTTCCACCTAATAACCACCAAGGTCAACTTATATTAAACATCATCATCATCAACATCAAGCATTAGACCTACTGGTCTGTTCTAATCTCATGTTAGAATTAATTGGTCTATCCACCTTTTACTGGGTCTTCCAACATTTCTTTGTCCTAGTGGTTTGTAATGAAGAATCTGTTTCGGAATTCTATTGTTATCCATTCTATTGATGTGGTTCATCCATTCGCCTCTGTATTGTGTAATTCTATCTAATAGTTTGAATATATTCAGTTCTCTTCGTATATCCTCACTTCGCCTTTGATCCATTATTGTATAGCCAGCTACACTCCTCAGAAACCTCATTTCTGACAATTCTATTCTTCGTTCCTGGTTTTTTGTTAAGACCCAATGTTCCGATCCATAAAGTAGTGTTGGAACCACCACTGTTTTATAAAATTTTAAAAGTGTCTATTTTCTAGTTCCTTTGAGACTTCGTTTTATGGTGCCACACATATAATTAAATTTATTTATTTTGTTTTCAATGTCTTCACTTTTTCTATACGATACATTGTATCCCAGGTTATTAAAATTGCTCACTTGTTCCATTAATTTATTCCTTAATTGGATTTTTGCTCTTAGTAGCTCAAACCCTCGAATATATTATCCATATATATAGTACATTTATTGATTGAACTTTATAGGAAATATCACTATAAGGTATCATTTAAATTATTTTAAATTTGAATAAATTTATGTTAATGTATATGAAAACTTACTTGTTATGCCGAGTATCCAGAATCAGACAACTCCAATAGCTGAATGTCTCTTGAATGTTTCTGTAGCAACAACTCATGTAGAGATATAGACTTCAGTGCATTTTTTTAGTCATACATTTTCCTCCTGATTTAAGCTTTTAGTTTGTTTGATTGATTCATTCTTAAATCATTGTGTCATTCCATCATGTATTTGGTCGTCCTTTTTATTGGTATCCATTTCCTTACTATTTTCACTAGACTTGAAGTTTTTATGCGGTCAAAGGGTTCATTCCATTTCAATTTCCAATTAAACTGTAGATCCATTTTATTCCACATTTTTTCCTAATATTTTCACTTCTTACTTTACCCATCATTGTTTTGTCTGTAATTCTTCTCAAAATTCTCATCACAGTAGTTTTATTTATTTGTTTGGTTCTCTATTATAGCTCTGCCATAGATCAGCACTGGTCTTACAATAGATTTATAAACTGTAATTTCAGTTTATTTTCATAAAAGCTTGTTGTTTCATATAATATTATTTAAACAATAAAAATTTACTTATTGAAATATTTTATACACGGTTCTCTTGTATGCTTTTACCTAAGAAACACAGAATTCCTTATAGGCCAGATAGTTACATCGTTTCTATGATGATGGTAGTTGAAATTTGTCATATATTGGGAGCAAATTTAAACTAAGGAATTATGCTACCTATCTATCATTATTTTAGATCAGTCTACAGGTAATTCCTACATTCTATGATACATTTAATAAGTAAATGACTGATTTTGAATTTATCTGAAAGTATTTCCTAGATTCTTTCCCAGTTTAATAAGTAAATAAATGAACACTGTATAAACACACCTCTAACAGTAAAGGTCCAAACACCTCGTTGGCTAGGATGGTGGGCTTGGAGGAGGAGACTTCTCCCTGTTGAACGGCATCACTGCTGGTACCTTCTTGTTGCTTGATGTTTTGTATCTGAAAAAGAAAATAACATCAGTCAAAATTACACATATTTCAAAAACTGAAAAGCAATTCCTAGGTCAAAATTCTCATATTGAACTTTTATAGGAAAAAATTAGGTTTAATTTAAGATTTAAATTAAAATGTTTTACACCCAGTCTTCAAAGCAGTTCTCCTGATCACAAATTGATTAGTCAACAAGAAATTACTGAAGATGAAGCTGCCTAAACTTTGAAACTGGTGTAATTTGAAGACTGAATATGAGGTGAGGTATAAAACATTTTAATTTAAACCAAAATTCTCATGTTGGGACACAAAGTATTTTTGAACATGGTTGCCAAATTGTTTAAATAAATTAACAAAGAAAAGACACATTTTCTAACATTTATTCCTCATGATGAATCTTTGTGACTATACTTCAATACATTGGTACTCATTTGTCAGTGTATATCAAACTCCATACATATAACTCCAATACTTACTCAAATGAATGTAGAAATTGATGTGTGATGAACAATGTTTCACTGAATTTATGTTTAATTCAAACAATTGTGAAAATTATTTTAAAAACCAACAAGCAAGCTTTTTTGTTGGGAAACATCCTGTGTCAAAGTCAGATCATTTTTGGGAAACCCTGTGTCAAGCCTTTAGGCAATTTTGTCCCCTCTCAGTTGTCAATAAATACTGGTTGAAATGTCATTACCAAGACACATTTTGTAACTTTTTTTATTCAATGCTCCAGGTTGTCATTTCGGCATTTCTGGTGTTCTTTTCTAGCATTAGCATAATTGTAACCCACTTCTGAAGTTGGGGTGTCTAGAAGGCAGAGTTATGTTACCCGGATGATATGACGGGTGATGAATGTTAATGAAGCACCAGGAGAGTTCTGAATCTAAACTTAACCTAAATTCCAGACCATGGGCAAACACAAGAATAAGGAAAAATGCACATGGTTTGACTGGGAATCAAATCCGAGACCTCATGGACAGTTGTCAGAAACACTGACCACTAGCCCATGAGTCTGGTCGTATATTGCTACAATTAAATCAGTGAACATCTACATAAAAAAATGAGAAACATAACAATATAATTACACAGCCTACCAGACATAAGACCTTGTACATTTAAATGACTTTAAATGAATCAGTCATTTCGAAAAGGGACCATCTCCAATTTTTCTGAAATTCACTTCTTTCATTAATCCATGTTTATATACTTCCATCGTTTCCGTGTGAGAATGGATCAACTACACTATTCCATTACCAGTTTCTGACTTTATTCAGTAGCGATTTCAAATTCAATGCTTTATCCCGAACAAGTTGAATCATTTTTTTTTTTTCCCTCTCCTGTAAAATTTGATCTGCTGTAGATGATCTCTTTTCGAAATGACTGATTCAAATATTGTAACAAGTCTGCTTTGAAATGTATCACGACTGATTTATTAAAATAAAGAGAGATTTTTTATAATTTTAACAACATCAGTAATGCAGGACAAATGACATTTGGTGAATTATAGATCTTAGACAATGAATCAATAAACAAATTAATGAATCACTCAATCAGAGTGAAGCTTATAAAAATAAAATTTGTACCTGAGATCTAATTTGTCCAACTAAGTGAGATAATTTAAAATATTTTGAAGGCCTTTCAGAAGAATAGTGGTTAAGGCACTTGGCACAGCGCTGGTTCAGGTATCCACGGGGGAAGAAATTTTCTCATGGAATTTCGGTCAGTATGGAACCAGTGCCCACCCAGCATCATGAGGAATTTGGGAAGCTAAATAAGTAGCGGCTCCACGTTAAGAAAACAAGCTATAACGGCTGGTGGACAGAACATGCTGACCACATGTCACCCCTACACAGACTAGATGATCATCTATCTCTGTGATTAACACATGTGGATGTGAGGCTGACAGCAGGCTGATAGGCTAAGGCCTTCTAGGCCTGTTGCGCCATGGAGTTTGTTCGGAAGAACAATGTTCCATCTTCAGCTTGTACAATGGTACCAACCTAAAATTGACGAGTAAGATATCAAGAGCAAATTTTATTTTTTAACCATCCCATAGTGACCTCAATGGTGTATCATAATGAATTTTATAATCATTAACAGTGAACTAAACAGACAACAAAAACATTACCAGGAATAATTAAACAATTACAGGTACAATCATCAATATGGCTGACTTAAAATTCATTACTTACTACTAGAATCAGAGTGTTTGGCTGTTTACAGTTCTCCTCCATTCCAAATTATTCAAATATTCCATTATACTTCCACAAATGTGTGTTTTCCGCATTTCAATATTCATATCTAACAATTTACACAAGATTAATTCTGAAGTAATGAAAAGTAAAATTCAATGCTTGGTTCCATATCCAAAATCCTAGTCATGACTGCTGTAATTACTGTAGTGTTATCTTCAAGTTCAAACAAAAGATATACACTCATATTTATTGAGATCAGGAATTTGTACTACTTAAATAAACATACAGTCTGACCAACTGAAAGCTCACAAACCACATTATGTAAACCTTATTCACAGATGATAAATTAGCCATGTATGTTGATTCAATGGAAATTTTTTTTAAAGTAATACAAATCCTAGTGTTTTTGTATTTAGGACTAGAAATAAACCTGAAATAAAATTTATTGTGAGACAACAGAATACTGGAAAGGTCTACCATCTAGGGTCTAATGTAATTACAAATAAATAAATAAATAAATAGATTATTTGGAATAAACTTACCTGGACAGACTTTACTGGTCATCTTATACCACTACTACCTTAAAATATGTTAGGTTGTTCCATTTCAATATTACCAAAGACATCTCTGTTTTAATTCTGAAATGTGGTGCAGTTACTAGTGTTAAATTTATATTCTTTGCCTTGATAGGTAAATTTTGATAATAAAGGTTGGTAGCAATGAAAAGTTTGTAATCTTAAGGCATATTGTATACTTTGCACAATGTTAATTAGTGATTGGGGACCGGTACTTACTTGCCGTCTTATAGCCTAACCTCTCACTCTACATTCCAACCCTTAGTACAGACCTGAAAAAAAAAGCTGTATCTGTTGTTTGTTTAAGTTTTGGGATAGTTCCTATTGTGTGCTACACATGATAATTTTGCAATCAGTTATAAGTTTAGATTAACTTAGAATAACTTCTAAGTACAAATTCACAATTAAAATGCCTCTTCGGTAATAACAGATAAGTCAATAGTACCAATTCACCTATTGTTTCCCCAATACAACAACGATGTCATAGACCTGCAAGCTATAAGTTCTTATTGGCTTACAAAACAATATGATTGTAATTTTGCCATTGTCTAGCAATATTAGGTACCAGTAATGGCTCTGCTTCCAGTTTCTATATAATTTGTCATTCAGCTGGTTTGGCAAGAAACGGGTGGCTACTTCTTTTCTCTTGATATTGTTTCATTACTCGAGTCATCATGTAACAACAGATGGACGAGTTATGAGTCCCTCAACATTCAATATTTGAGGTCATTTTGGGCAAATTGTTCAGAAATTAATTACTTTAAGAAATCCATAGTGTCATTAGTGTTCTTCAAGTTCAGTTAAGTGCTATTTCAGTTAAATTGTGTTAATTATTCTACCAAATCAAGATCAGAGTTTAACCTGCTAATTCCAGAACCAGAGGTATGCTTGGTAATCTCACAACCACAAGGACCAACTATATAAATTAACCTTCTTTTTCTATCACATTTTACTTTTCTTTTGGTATGATCTCTATATATATTTTTTTTTTATTTTTAACTTTATCCCTACTTCCTGAAGCTGTTCTAGAATTTGAAAAAGTGACAAACCTGATGCACTGTTTCCTTCAGGATGGCGCACTTGTCCGGCTTGACGGAGAGAGAGCTCATGTCAGGAAAGCAGCCCGAAATCAGCTCGGCCAGCTCTTCAATGTAATTATTTTCCTGCTCCCGGCGCCGCTTCTCATTACGGCACTTATTACTGCAACACACAACATTAACTGCATCACTTTGTGCATTCATTTTATGAACTTATGCAATCATTAATAAAGAAGACACTAATTTATTGTTATTTCTGTGATTTCTATGTAAATCTTAAATTTTATATTCACACATATTTTTGAGATGTATTTAACCCAGGAATATATTCAATATACAGATACCAAAGGAAATAGTTAATATTTATTTGGGACTTCTACATAATTCTTGTCCTGCGCCGTAACTAGGCATTTTAAAACATGGTGCTTTGGTGCAGAATTATGGGACTTGTGCTGGTTCAAGTCTCCATGGAGAAAGAAATTTTCTCATGGAATTTCAGCCGCCGACCACATATCGTTCACATCTGTCTGGAAATAAGTGTGACTAAATCAGATTGGTTTACAAACACAAAGGGGAGGCCAGGAACCAGACTAGGGCTGTAAGAGATCAGTCCAACCCACCATCATGAGGAATGTGGATAGCTACAATAAATGGCAACTTCCAGATTGAAAAAAACAAACTATAATGGTTGGGGATCCGACATGGTAACCACATATACCTCTGTGATTAACACATACAAAAATGAGGCCAGCTGCTTTTAGGCCTGTCATGCCATGGAATGTTTTTGGAGTTACCTACTTCTCAAAAATGTGTGGGTGTGGATGTAATGTGTGTGTGTGTGTGTATGTATGTGTGTGTGTCTGTGTGTGTGTGTGTATGTGTGTGTGGTGTTTCAATGCCACCCACTGCATTTTTTAATGCTTCAGGTAATATGCTAGGTGGATTTGTGGCATTAATGTGGTCTACTTTCAATTTATGCACCACTTTTTGCAGATCATGTTTCTTATATGAGAAGAGTGTGTTTAAGTGTAGGTGAACACTATAAGTGTATTGTATCAGGGATGTTACAATAGAAAAAAATTATAACATAAAAGTATACACCTTGTATGCAGTCTCTTCAATTTTAATAGTTGACGAATCTCCATCATTTTATATTATAATTTTTATAGGCTATTGTGATTAATACCTCAATGGAATTTTACCAAGCAACGGAATTTTAATGACTCAGGGATGCTGATGCTAATAAAGTAGAGGGAGAAAATGAAAACCTGGTGCAGGTATGTAGTCATGCTCCTGCCAAACAGCAATAAGGGAGTCACCTGACAGATGAACCACCATCAACAATAACACAGGCCTTATCAATAAACATACCACAGAAGAGTTCTGGAAATTAATCCAACCATCAGATGCACATACTAGTGATTAAAAATCGTATACTATCACCCCTCCAAGCTACAGTTAAAGTTTCCAACCCCACCAGGCATCAATCCTGTACCCGCTAGTTAGAAAGCAGGCAGACTACCATCAGAAGTAGCACTGTAAATCTAATTCTTAAAATGTTTACAGATTCATTGATCCTTATAGATATTTTTCTGTATACAGTACCAAAGAAAACACTCCTTAAATTGTTTACAAATGAATATGAGCTAACTTGTGCTGTTTTACCTTTGTATGGCAATGGAAATAATTGTCAACTGTTATTCACAAAATGGCACTGGCACATACACAAAAAGTTTCTTGACAATTTTAAAATATTTTACTTATTATCATTATGAAAATGTACTGAAACTGATCATAGGTAATTCTTATTGTCAGCTCTATTTTTTTTAAAACAGATTCTCTAAATGGCAAGCAATGTCAACTGAAATTGCTTTAGTGACAAACCTTGGCAATTATTATAACATTCAAAGACATAGTTTGAAAATAATGGCTATTAAACATACTACATACATGAATTGTTACAAATACATGCATTAAACCGGATAAACTGTGACAAAGTACACATGAAACAAGCCTTAAGAAGATACAATGAACCCACTTCCCTATGAAATGTGGTTGTGTCAGAAACACTGCACTTCAAATATCTTTTCTATTAAAATGTCTAAACAACATGTTAACAGTTTGGATTTGTGGTTATTTAATTTCTCATACAGGAAACATCAAATGTGCTCAAAAATGAGAAAACTACTATTACTACCTAAACCACTGCTACAGCACTTCTACTACCACCTCTAATATTAATAACAATAATAAAGTAGGCATTATTGGAATCTGAAGATTCAAAATAAAATAATATAAAATAATATCAAACATGAAAAAGAGGCCTCTGGAAAAAAATTAACCGTCTTTCCTCTAGAAGCCTCACTAAGGCAGTATGCTGACCACAAGCACACACACCATCCATAGGGAAATAAGTACTAAATTATCTTGGTCAATAAACTCCTAAGAAAGGAACTGCTAAGGCCAGACTCAAAGGTCCGTGAAGCTAAGGGAGTGTGAGAGGGGGAGGGAAGGGAGAGGGGGGATATTATTTTATTTATCAAAGCTCTTTAATTACTCAGGATATTTCCTTCCCTATTCAAATCAGAGCATCAAAGGACCAAAAAAAGATTTGCTTTAAGGGTTCCTATATCATCCATGAGGTACTTTTACATGCTACAAATACAGTATATGACATAAGATTCACGGCTTTATTGCCTTCCAAATAAATGTTAAACAACCAATGTGATGATGTCCGGTACATAAAGAGTCCAAAAAATCCATTAAAGTGGTGGTTCTTTCCTGAAGAAACAGGTTCAAAATACCCCACCTTCGTGTGCCTTTAACCACGCCACTCATTAAGGCAATCAACATATTATTGCCTGCTCTATAATAGTGTACAGTTTTTAAACTGTATGAATGCACACTCACATGCACATATGAAAGAGTTCTCTGAGGTATACATTTTATGAACGACTGCCTGACAACCTTGATTCTTACAAATGTTTATGAGCCACACAACCTCAGCTAAATAATTTGTAAGTCATCAAAACCTACTTAACCCTTAATTCAACATGTTGTGCAACATAATATAAAATAACTGTTTTCTTCAATTCTGATTAGATTAATATTTTTTTAATTTTAAAAACCTCACCTCAAACGATACAAAATAACATCTAGATTATCCTGTTATTATGCTACATGAGGCAATGCAAGTATGTAGAAGCTAACCATGTGACTATGCCGTCTGTTTACCCACCAAACACTTCAATCAGTATTGTCTGCTTGGAGTTGCAACGTCAAAAACTCAATTACACATTCTAGGCTCTAGCAACCGTTGATGTAACTTTCATGGTTCTATTTTATGTCACAACTACCAACACTTACGACCATATACATTCATTAAGAAACAATAAAGGTAGTAGATATCTGTAACTACATCAAATATAATTAAAACCAGATATTTCAAGTATTAAAATTGATAAGATAGTCACAGACTTTCTAACAAGTGATAGCACATATAGAATGTTTCAAAATAGTATTTACAATGTTCGAACGATAAAGGAGGTTAACAGGTACAATCTTTCTGACCAACATCTTGTTCTTGCATTCTTTGGTAATTAGGGAGATTATGTCAATGGAATATTAAAATATTTGATGGTTCACCTTAATTAATAAATTATAATCATTGCCTTAACTCTTAAATACATGGACATTTATTTATATATTTAAGTTTTTAACTCTTAGAAATGTTATATCCAACATAACCCAAAATAATAAATTGTTTTGTTCAATTCTTGAAAATATGTAAACAAAGATTCGCAATATCACATTTTGCAATATAAAAAAACTCCATATTAGGACAGGCTAGTAAGTTCTTGGTCTTACATCCTCATGTGTTAATCACAGGTGTCCAATGTAAGGGTGACATATGGTCAATATGTCGGGTCACCCATCCATTATAGCAAATTTTCTCTACCTGGAGACTCCACTTATTGTAACTACCCAAATTCCAAACAATACTAAGTGGAGGAACCGTCCCATAATGGCCGAAATTCCATCAGAAAAATTCTTCCTTATGGGGACTAGAACTAGCTCTGCACCGTAAACTGTTCAGCTACGGCATGGGGCATCCCACTTTACAATATTGGGCCTAATGAAGGCAGAAGTTTGTTCTTGTCGAGATATTGTCTCATTTCCATATAAATATTAAACCGAAGCTATAATTTTGGTACACTCATATTAATATTAAATGTGTTTATCAAAACTGCATTCTGGAATATTGTGAATCTTTGGGTTGTATTGGGATGTGGTTTTCCATATTTTCAAAGAGAGAAAAAATAATAAGATATATCAGTACACCAGCAAGTGTTCTTATACTTATTATAATGCAAGCGCCTTTCGCTGTCGAGTCGCCCAGTTGCACGGTGCGGCGCTCCGCGAGAATAAACTGCTGATAACCCAGTTCCCGGCAAACCAAAAGCAAAACCTCCGCTGCACGGAGGCACTAGAAATGTGTATTTACACGCATTAATAAATTTATCTCTCGAAATAGAGTCAATTATTTAGTAATTTTAATAATAACAGCAAATCAGATAATTTAAAGTTTGCGTTTTGTTGTCCATTTTTAGATAAAGAATCTTGAGAATATGATTGCATGGAGAGCTCCGGATAAGATAGCGGCAATGGATTAGTTAATTTGTAAGTTTCTGGATAACAATACGCTTTGTCACTTGTTTTCTGAACAACAGCGAGTTTGTATGATTTCAATTGGTAGCTCATCCTGCTGAGATCATCGAAATTTCAGTTCCCTACGGAAGCGGTCGGGGGGATTTCTGTGGAGTATGTTCATACCTTTCTCCTCCTTCGTCTAATTTCTCCTCAGTAAGCTCACGCTTATTTACCCTTCGCTTCTTATAAAGAATACGCCCCGTTTCTCTAAATTTAGTGACAAGTTTTCGCACAGTAACTACATGTGGGACAGACAAAGCTGGAAAATAATCTTACAACTTCCCTGCAAGACTTTGTTAACACAAATCTTACATAAAATGTTTTTGTTACAATATGTATGTATGTTGAGACATTATGTAAAATATAGCACAGCACTAATACAAAAATCACATTTAATATCAATCACAATGACACTTGTAGCACTAATACAGAAATAGCATTTCATACGAAGCTGAAACAAAACTCCTGTAAATCTGATTTAATGACTTCCACGCTCCTATGAAGGGGTGCTGGAACCTCGATTACTATTGGTTGCTATCGTGCAACGGGACGACTCGACAGCGCATTAAAAATAATACGGTCACAGCTAACATCGTTGTGCCCGGATTCCATCCCCGTCAGGAAAGTTTCCTGGCGGATATTTTTTTCCTCACTTATAAGACAAATGTCTACCAATTTATTCATTGAGAGCGCGTTCAGTACCAATGTACGTTTTTTTTTGTTTAGGTTACGTCTATGTTTATAGCCTATCTAATTAATTTTATTAGTTCTTTTTCGTTGTTTCTTTAATACATTAACTCATTCAAAGATCCATTATAAAGCCTGTAGAGTCAAAACCAACATGTCGCATTGTTTTTGCATAAAATATGCCGATATAGTCAGAAATCTTCTAATACAGAGCCCATATATGAAATAAAAGAGAAACACGCACGTGAATCAGGAACGAACACGTTTAGTAATAATAGAAACAAACAAAATCACTGCTCTTTAATGCCTCGCCATCGTATACAAATATATTCTTGATCAAACTCGGCTTCCTCGATTGAAATAACGCATTTGTTAAATAAGTTTCCTGTCTTAAACTGATTAAAATTAAACTTAAACTTAGCAAAATGTAACAATAATTAACCAGTTACAGTATATCATTAGCTATTAAGATATATATATATATATAAACTTTATAATTCATAAAACTAATTACCATGAATAATAACACTAATTGAATTGTTTTATTGCGAAAATAAGGTAGCCTATTAAAAAGCCCTATACATGCATTGATTAAAATATTTGTTCACTGAATTCCAATAGTTCTAGAATATAGCAACAGACATTTAAAATTATAACAACATAATTATAACATTTGCAAAAAAAAGTGTAGTCTCTATTGAACTGTTTTCTTCATATATATATATATATATATATATAAATTTACCTTTCTGTGTTCGTGAATTTATAGTAAAACATTTTTTAATTAAATGCTAATTTATTTAGCTACTTTATTAGCACTGTACACACGAAATCAATAGACAGCTTTACGACTAAAACATAAATAAGTCATCAAAGGAAAGAGCAAACGTGTTAATTCAGCAGCTATTAAGTTTTAAAATGTTTATACAAAGGTTGCATTACTTTGTACAATATTTATACAAGTAAACAAATACACTGAAAAGCATTTTGTATATAAAACAATAATACCAATTTTTTGCTGCATTTTCGATTCTAATTCCTCAAGGATGCATGGTGTAATGACAATTGAAGGCCAGGAAATATGATGAAAGCATTGTTATTGACTAAATGCCAAATATGACATAAAAAAAGTAAATTTCCTTTTTTTTAATGGCTTACTGTTCGATATTATTTTTTCTAATTAATTCAAATCGATAATTATTTACTATAAAGAGATGTTCATTAACAGCAAAAATACTATATATATATATATATATATATATATTGCCTTAGGTATTTATTTGTAAATGCTTTAATTTCTAAAATAATAAATTCAAATTGATTAGGTCACTGCCTCAGTCGCAGTGGACCCGGGTTCATCTCTAGGCGGGATAATTTTTCCTGGATGAAACTTTTTGGTTTTTTTCCTCGTCTATAAGACAAATGTCAAGAAACAGAATTCGAACACTATTAAATAAAACAAAAACTACTGACATATAAAAGAAATACACAGGTTAAAATAATCACATTAGCGATATACAATAGAAATACACAAGTAATTGGTTACACAAAATATCCTTAAGACACTATATGACTAATATTGTGTCTATAAATAAGATGAAAAAATAATTTCAGTTTCACCTTTCACATACCAAACTAAAAAAAAAAATGCAACACCTTTTAATGCAATCAATTAAAATTGCAACGTAGATATATTATAGTTCAAATTCCAATACTTAATGGGTTACAGCTGTACCGCAATTAAACAATTTTAGGCCTATCAGGTATCTCATCATCATCATAGTACATTCACGAATTTAGGCCATTTGTTGACCTGTTTCGGCCTCAAGAGAAACACCATCCAGAAGTCTTTTGAGTGGACGTCCTGGTCTTCTTCTTCCTGCAGGTTGATATCTTAACATTAGTTTGGGTATTCTGTGATCTTCCATTCGATGAACATGTTGTATCCATCTTGACTTATAATCAGAAATTTTGTTTTCTAAAGATTCCATGTGTAATTCTTCTAAGATGTCTTCATTTTTTTTGTGATCTAGTAGTGTGTATCCTGCAGTCCTCCGAAGATATCTCATTTCAGCAGATCTAAGTCTCTGTATATCCTTCTGTTTCAACGTCCATACTTCGCTACCATACAAAAGAGTTGGAAGAGCCAGTGTTTTATACACTTTCAGGTATCTATCATTCTAAATTATCAAAAATCACATAACGCCACAGCGTATCCATCATTATATGTTTATTGCCAATGAAAGTTACAAAGAAAGTAATGAATGATAAAGGATTGCAATAACGGGACTGGAAAGATAGATTCGGAGAAGAAGGATAACAGTTTAGAACATTGGTCAAAGAATAATACATTGTAAACTTGTTCATGATGATTAAATTTACATTTTATATTAGGCTAAGTGTTTTTGTCACATGGTCTATCAACCGGGGAATTCTTTATTTGTTCAATTTTCATCTTTCACCTTATACCTATGTTTAATTTTTAATTGCATTTGTTTATTGTTAGGTATTGGTCTTGTTCTCTCTATCTCTCTCTCTGATTTTCATAGGAAAGCTTAACTTTATTAAATTAGCTTTCTATTCATATTTCACCTTAACTTATTACATCAGCAGCAAAATTCATTCGCTGGAACATTACTAATCAAACTTCAACTACACAGTTCCACATTAAATAATTCCATATTAACTCTAAATTTTATAGCTGAAAAAATCTGTACAGTTTCTAGTATCCAATGCCACTAATTAAGTTAGAAATAAGTGCTAAATATAATAAGAATGAAGGGAAATTATAAATTTCTGCTTAGGAACCAAACTTTTATATATATATATATATATATATATATGTAGCCTACATATAAAAACTTGAAATAGAGATAATTATATAATAAGATTTATATTAATATAAACCACTTAAATTTAAATATACCCTTACGGTCTTACTAATAAAAATCTCTAATACAGAGATATATATGGATGGATATATGTGTGTGTGTGTAGTATATTATATTAATTTTGTGAAATATTAGACTGCGATAGGCAAGACATATAGCACGAATGGGGAATGAAATGGAGCATGGAAGCTTCTTGTAGGAAAACTGGAGGAAAAACTCCCAGTGGTAGATTAAGAATGAGGTAGGCGAATATCATAAACCTTGACTGGGGGTGATTGGAAAACATTAGCTCAGGGTACGGATGTGCGCAGAACTTATGCCCGCGCGGTCATGAATCGATGGATTCAATAATACCAGTTAGTTAGTTAGATTAAAGGTCCGTTTCACCAACAGAGGTAACTGTCTTACGCCAGTTTTCCCCATATATAACACATAGCTTAAACTGGCGTTATACAATTACCTCTGTTGGTGAAACCGACCCTAAATCAATATGGTTGGTAGTTAACATTTTCTACTATCTTTGAAATATACGAAGAAAAATTGGGTTGAGGTCATAGTTTTCGTTAAAATATTTAATAAACGAACCTAGTTAAAAATTGTAATTCAGAGACTGCGTTACGCAATCTATGCGTTTTCTGCTAACCAGCGATAACCAATTCAGTCGTCTTTGGCTCTTCCAAACTATCATTTATTGCCACGTATTTACTTATAATAACGGATACTTTCTAAAATAGTTATAACTTGTCTGAAGGAATGTATAAAAATGTAACCATTCCCATAAGATTGTGTAAACCAGACTTTAAAGTAACTAAAAGCGAAACTATTGGCGCAGAAAGAAAAGTTTAAAACTCGTTGACACAGCATGTCTGTGGCGCTGGTGTGCAGACGTGTGTATATGCAATTTACATACATTAAGTTGCTATACCAAGTAATACAGTTTTCCGAAGTCATCAAACGGCACAAAATTACGTTCACTTGCCATATACAGTTATAAATACGACTCTTATTTACATTTCTGTAAACTTACATATGTCGCTACTATTTACATAACAAATTGCTAGGAATTGTAATGTAAATGTCAATTAATATAAATATCTGCTTATCGTATAAACTACAGAAAATCCTTACTTGTTTATCATTATATTAAAAACTAATTTTAAATGTTAGGCCTATATGTAAGGCAGCAAGTTGTGTTTTGAAGAGATTTGATATGCAAGATGCCGAGGAAAGCCATTTTTTCTTTTAAACCTAAAAATCGTTCTTATAGTTCTTCTTCGGCTTTCCCCCACTAACAGGTTTGCCGTCTTCAGTTTCCATTTATTTGTCATTCCAATCTCCTTCTTCCAAATTCCTATCATCCAATATAGTTCTGACATAGGTTCTCCATTTCCATCTTGGTCTACCACGTTTATTTCTTCCAGGGGGTGGTATAGGCCTATATTTTTGGCAATTTTTCATAACATATTACTCGCCCAATTTAAATCTGCACGCGGAAAATATGTTAGGAATATGCTGTCGATGGCGTTTCTTCTCTTACTATGCTGCCACTTCCTGTTCTCTGTATTGTCTTACTTGACTAGGAGGGGAGTGCTAGCAAATACTGTTTTTTTTAATGATCCGACACCTACAGCAGTCGTATATCAAATGATTAATCCGCCAACCATGTTACTACTGGAGAATGAGCTGTCCTTTCTTTGCCTTCCTCATTACATGTTGCCAATTCCCGCCTGCTGCGTTGCGTTGTGAGACTGAAGATGACAAACACTGATTTTAAATAATGCGAAACATTCAGCAATCATCGACTAAATAACTTATTTGACAACGGTGTAATGATATTTCACATGTTTTTAGGGATTCTCTGTTTCATAGAGAAATGGGTTGCTGACACTATAGTCTCTCTGGTTTAACTTTACGAGAAATTTGTAGAATGAGACAACTGTACTGACCTCTCTCACTCGCACCAGTGTTGTCGGTGTTTCTTTACCAGATGTTAATAGGGTGAAGGGAGAAGAGGAAAACTGACAACAGGGCGGGTTCTTTCTTTTGTATCTGGACTAAAGTGGTCAACGATCTACCCTTGTATCTCCATCTCTCTCTCTCTCTCTCTGCCAAGTTAAGCCAGCTATACAATAGCACTAAAACACTTCCCCTCCAGCTGTGCAGACTTAACTTGGGCGAGTAATACATATTTTCTTGGCATATGAATGCTAACTCTGGAGGTAATTAAAGTCACGACTAAACAGTATTACTGTCTACAATTTAGATGATAATGCTTTCCATGGAGAATATAACGACGATACCTTAAACTACATTTTGACAAAAAGTGACATACCTGACGGCTGCGGGAGTCGACATGCTGGCCACATGTCACTCCTATACTGATGGGATGATTGACCACCACTGTATAGGTGAAAGTGGACGTGAGGCCAGCAGCCGGATAAGCGGACAATGACTTTTAAGCCATGTCACGACAGGCCGTTTAGTTTAGTATTCGAATAAAGAAACGAAAATATATGTATATGAATGCATAGCCTATTGGTAGGCCTGTGTACCACAGATTGTACAGCGAAGTACAGTTCCTCAAAATTAAATTTAAAAACTTTTATTTATACATTAGGATTTAACCGAAAATAAACAAACTATTATCAACATAATTAATGAAACTACAATTAATTTGTGGAGATATGAGAGAAATAAGTTTAGTATGGATTTATTTTATCAGCATTTAATCATGATCTTTAAGATCCCAGTCTTCGCGTCTCAACTCATTGAGGGTAAAAGGTCTGACAAATTTTCCTCAAACGGCTCTTATATCAAATGTGGTTTCTTTACATACCGTAAATTTAAGTATACGGGACCAATTGCTTTATCTCCGTTCTGAAAAATCCATACTCAAGATTACAACGACCTGAGTGTATCACTAAGGCCTCGGAGTAACGTCGTTACCTCATAGGCAGCGGACCCGTATTCGATCTGCGATCCAAACAATTTTCTTGAGCGTGGGGTGGTTTCTCACTTGTAAGACAAATGTCGGAAAGCTTTAGGCCTAGGGCACAAATAGTCCCCTAACACAATCAGCATCTTCATCCTCTCATATTCACCTTGTTTAATACCAATGTGTGAGTGAATGATGTTTCTTTGTCTTAAATATTCGTGCTGTCTTGGAGGTAGCCTCGCACTGAGCTGATCCATCATTCGGGGAGGGCCTCCATAACCTTCCATGATACAAAAAAGTATTACATGATCCAACATTTAAATTCTCTGCCCATAGGCCGTACCACTATAAGGTCTCGTTTGTCATGGGTCATGTAACTGAACCTAAAAGGAAGAGATTAAACTATGAAAAATAAAGATGAAAGAATAAAATCCAATGGCTCAGAAGGATTTGAATAGGCCTACGCGAATTTTTCAGTACTAAAAAATGTGACATGAGGATGGGGATCGTTAAACTTTGAACTGTACGATGACTATGACTCAAAATGGACTTAAAATATACTACAGAAAGAATAAAGTCGGGCCCAATGGTAGTCTACTTGTGGGTTGAAATGGACTTAATTCCTTCAACCCACCAATAACCAACCACTAATTTTTAACATCGGTGAACAGAGGAATTGCTTCACAATCAACTACTGACATACACATAGCAGAAAAATAACTTTCAAATGAACAGCTCCATGGCGCGATAGGCCTAGAAGGTCTTGGCCAACTAGCTAACTAACTAACTCACTCGCTATCCAACCCGTAGGTTCATGGCCGCACGGACAAAAGCTCTCCATACATCATCATCCAGAGCCAATGTTTTCCAATCATCCCCTGCATAATCTACCTCCCTCAAATCATATATAATGTTAATCTCCTACCTCAGTCTTGGTCTACCAACTGTGCGTCTTCCCTCTGGTTTTCCTACAAGAGGCTTTCATGCACTTCTTTCATTCTCCATTCGTGCCACATGTCCCGTCCATCAGAGTCTACGAGACTTTTTACACATACCATGCAGCTCACTGTTACGTAGCTTTCTCCATTCACCTGTCTGTTAATCTCTTTTTGGCCCAAACATTTTTCTGTGAACTTCATTCTCAAATACTCGTAATATTCTTTCCTTCCTTAAAGTACGAGCCCATGTTTCGCATCCATATAATATAACTGGTAGCTACTGGCCTGAACTACAATGCATTAATCACAGAGGAGGACGATCATCTTGTCATTATAAGGGTCACATGTGGTCAGCATGTCGGGTCCCCCAGCCGTTATAGCTGATTTTCTAAATATGGAGACTCTGCTCATTGTGGCTACCCAAATTCGTCACGATACTGGGTGGACACCGGTCACATTGACCAAAACTCCATGAGAAAATTTCTTCCCCCATGCAAACTCAAACCAGTGCAAGTCCCGCAGCTTTGTATGAAGGCATCACGCCTTAAACAGCTCGGCTATGGCGCAGGACCCCAGTATAAATTAGTTTCTAAATAAATGTTAATGTTATTCTTCCACCTCCCACCTCATTCTTGGCCTACTTACTCGGCGTTTTCCTTGTTATGTTTCTACAAGGTGTATCAACGCCTCCTTTCATTCGCCATTCATGACACGTGACTTAACTGTTCTTTCTACATCTGGTTTCCCACATAGGCCCTAGATAATGTAGCTCAGTGTTATGCAGTCTTCTTCAGTCAGCCGTCTGTTCGTTTCTCTTTGGTGCAAACATTTTCCCAACAACTTTATTCTCCTCCCTTAAGTAACGGTGATACTCACTACAGTTTTATAGCTGTCTCATGTTCATTATTTTGGATATGACAATGTTTAGTCCATATACACTTCCGCATATGTAATAAAAAAAAGTAAATCTAACGGTATTTAAATGTTAATAGATTCGTTCAATGATGATCATTTAGTTACATCGGTCTCCTTACATGTTATTGTACGTGTTTTGGTGCCAAAGATCACTCTGTGAAATGAGACCCTTAGAAGCCAAGAGGCATAACTAATAAAATGTCAGTTTTGAGTAGACCTGAATGATGTTCAAAATTGACATGTGATTGTCTTAGCAGTTCTCTTTACAGCTACTAGATTTCAGCACCAGACAGACTTTTATTGTATCCAATAATAATAATTCCATGCCGCGACAGGCCTAGAAGGCCCTTAGCCTACCATACGGCTGCTGGCGTCACATCCACGTGGGCCAATCACAGACGTAGACGACCATCTAGCCCAATGGCCACTCGAATGATTGTTTTAACTACTAAAATCTACAGTTAAATCCAAAATTAGCAATTTGTCACTTGTATACCTTGGCTTCTAATGGTCTAAAAGTAAAATATATGTAACATTATACAAACTATATGTTTGTTTTATGTAAGAGTGTTCTCAACTAAATACTGAGGGATATATTAAAACTGTAAAGTAAAACAAAGAAGCCTTCTGAATTTGACAGTACATAAGAAACATAAAGTAATTTCTCATTAAGTAGCATCATTTGTGGGTAACGTTGGTTATGACGGGTGTAAATATGATTACATCACATCCAAATAAGTAAGTAACCTGATCACCAAGAAGTGGGTCGCGAGGAGTCGCTCTACTAAATCACACAAGCCATGCAACTCCGCTGGGTAACGGACTAACGGGTATGTCTTCTTTTCTTTTCAATTCACTTTTCAGGAAATTGTACTTATTCTCTTAAGATGCAATAAGAACACGTCTTCTATATTCACAAGGTCTTTTCAATTTCATTCTTGAAAAACAAGAATAATCGTTATACCGGGTGTACATAATAGTACAATGCGAGGTTGGGAAGTGGTTTTTACAGAAGCGAGGAGAATCTTTAAAAACTGAGCGATAACAAGCTTTTAATTTCCGATATTCTGTAGAACACTTCACCAAACGTGCGTTGTACATTTTTTGCGCGATGCCGTTTTCAAAATAATAAATAATAATGGTAAAATAATAACATCGTTGTTGGAAATATTTGCGTTCATTATAAACAACTGACTAACGTTAACAGTGTGGGCAATATTTATTAGTTGAAACAACATGAGGTCGTGAGACCAATTTAGTAATAAAATGGCAGCAAGTACGAATTTATTGTATTATATTGTTTCAAATAAAGTTCAGTTCATTTAAAATGCAGTGATTTGTTTCATATAATGTACATTAACACTACCTTTTGGATATTTTTGTACATATATTATACGTAGTATACATAGACGACAATGGTTTTACTTCCTACACGTGGTTTGTAATATGTAATATTACAGTATAGGCCTAGTTATTTTATTACAGTATAGCTATTAAGGTTGGTAACCCCAAAATGTAGGAAGTTGAACTTTCAATCATGGTCGCCATTGCTGTAAGTACGACAAAACGCACAATCGCGCAAAAAATAATATAACGATTTTAAAGGTGTTGGATTCTACTTTGATTAACTATGACACAAACAAAACTCATGTTAAATGAAAGAGTAACATCTTCAGTTTACATTATAAGTTCATAGGTGTTCAATGTGAGCCCCGTTTGTTACATGACACACATCCAACCTGCAGGCTAATTCTTCCCATATATCAATAAGCATGTCTGGATGGCAGCAACAGCTTCTCGGATCCTGTCTCTCAACTCGGGCAGCAGGTTAGAAGACAATGGAGGCACGTAGACTATGTCGTTTACAAAACCCCAAAGGAAAAAATCGCAAAATCGCATGAGGTGAGATCCGGTGATCTAGGAGGTCACTGGAGATAACCCTGTCATCTGTATCATAACGAAGAATCCAGTATAGACAGTGTGGAAGGTCTTACGAAAACGCTTACATATGCGTCCCTACAGTTTACAATTGGTACAGGCTCTAAAGCCTACTGGTTATGCTGTCTTTGCAGCAACATTCTCCTCAAACACTCTTGGTCGTCCCACACCTTTGCCTTTACACAGACAACCGGTCGTTACGAACTGATTATGCCATCGACGGATGTTAGCATTGGGGGGATCACGATTAAACTGCCTACGAAACGCACGTTGAACTGTCACAACTGATTTACAACTCTCAAACTGCTAAACACGAAACGCTTTCTGTTGCGGAGTTGTCATCTTTGTTATTGTTGTTGCCATAGAAACAAAAAAAAAACTATCAGCTCACTCACACAACTAGAACTATCTTCTCTCCTGTTTTATTTCAGTCTACACACAACTTTCTACGCCTAATCTGAGTGATATTATTATTAAAACTACTACATTCTTTTATGTACACACTGTATTTAAAAAATAGTTTACTGGCATATAAACCAATCTGGCACTATCGAACCCAGAGTTTCGTGGCCGCGCGGGCGTAAGCTCCATAAAACCCCAATAAAGTTCACCAATTATTGTCTTCTACTTCACCTCCTTCAATATCAATCTCCTACCTCATTATTGATTTTTCTACCAGACTTTCTCCTAATATTCCTTCATGATGCCCCTCTTTCACTCCTCATTCGAGCAACATGGTCCACACATCGAAGTCTACGAGAATTAGGTGTTCTTAATACATCTGGTTTCCCATAAAGATATTGTAGAATATATAAATATAAAAACAAAAGTAATAATACAAATTATTCCTTTAAAATTCCTTTTAAAAATATGTAATTTTATCAATTCGCCTGTATGTTCGTCTCTTTTACAAGGGAACTGTCAACCATTGCATGCCGAAAACTACGTTGAAATTTCTCCCAGAAAATCGTTGTAATGTAACAAAGCCATATTTTAAAAATTATACCGTTTTTAACTGCAAGGCACAAATATCGAAGCCAGACTCCAGCAATGGCAACCCACTATAAGGAGCAGGTGGAATCGCTGCATGTGTAAGAGCCAAGTGGGATGAAGCGGGACGAGGTGCAGGCGGCAGGTAGTGCGGGTTATCCAATCTACCAATACAGGAGTTGTATTACTACCCTATATTTCAAATGAGAGATTTGGCGCTACATTTTAGTGCTTGCAATTAAAATCGGCCGTTTTTTCTTTTGCACGGCGTTGGTAGATCACAACGCTCCTCTAGCAGAAATTTCAAGGTAGGATTCAGCATGCATTTGTTGACAGTTCCCTTGTTAGTCCAAAAATATTCTCAAATAAATAATCTCTATCTTTTCTGCTCTCTAAAGTATGTTTCGCAATCATATTTATTATATAACTGGAATAATTACATGCTGCAATGTCCAGGAAAGTGAAAATATTTATGAAGAATCGGATATTGTAACCAGTATTTAAATAATTCTATGGATCTTTCAATAAAATCTGACAGATAACAATTATGATATTAACGATAAATTCAATATTTTTAAAATTCGTTCTGAACCACCGGAGAGATTACTGTATTCATTCCATTAACGTAATTGAATCTCTCACCTTACAGGTACTATTATGTGCCACACGACATCCGGGCCTTACAGTGGCACAACCTGTCGGTAGGATTTTAACATACTTTTTTGACTACATGACGCTAAACTGGATGGCGAGAAAAGTTGGGAGGCCTAGGTTACGATGGATGGACCTACGGAAGATTGGCATAACAAATTGGAGAAATAAAGTCATTGACCGAAGAGAATGGATGGTTGTTATGAGTAGGTTAAGGTCAAACTAAAAGGACCTTCACGCCATTGATGATGATTATGAAGGATATGGAGAACCTCCCCGAATGAGTGATCAGCTTTCCGAGGCAACACAACATTACGACGAAACACATAATTCACACACACATTCATACTAAACATGATAAATTATCATGTTTATATTATCATTGATAATAATGTTATGATGGCCAGCTGATGCCAGTTTCCTGACATTTGTCTTACATGCATGCAAAAACTCTGAAAAAAAAACATCACCCAAGAAACTTATTCCTGGCCCGCTGCGACGCTATCCCGAGGCCACAGCGGTGGACTGAGGCTATTGTATAACAGTCAAACATGTACCTGAAATGTTATTCGTTCTCAACGAAGTAAAATTCCACTAAAATATCATAGGCCTTTCGGAACATGTTACATCAGCAGCCTCAATATGAAATCCTCATTGAAAAAAGTTATTTTAAACTCCATGGCGCGACAGACCTAGAAGGTCCTTGACATACCAGCCGGCTGCTGGCCTCACATTCACATGTGTTAATCACAGAGGTAGACAATCATTCAGCCAGTAGAGGGGTGACATGTCAGCATATAGGGTCCCCTAGCCGTTACAGCTGTTTTTATAAACAGTTATTGTATATTAAAAATCAGCTGCTGCTGATGGAACAACATTTCAGTTACAAGTTTTACTAGTTTAATTTTTTTAACGATAAGTCCATCACCAACTCTTGAAGATAAATCATTCTTCTCTTCCTTCAACTATGGTACACTTTTCATTCCTTGAGAGTCTGGCATCTTATAATTACTGTTTATCTTCCAAACCGTCTTCCTTGGCCTTCTTATTTATAAGAAATGTTAACTTCAAAAACTTTTAAGCAAACAATTGTGACGAAATAGCCTATGTGGCCAAAGAAGAATAAATTACAGGACGATCTTAGGTATTAAAGTTATTAACTCCAAACTTCACAGCACGAGAGGCCTGCCAAGGTGGGCTATTGACCTTACAACCACATGTGTTAATAACAAAGTGAGCGAATATTCACCCAGAATAACAGTGACACGAGGTCAGCATGTAAGGTATCCCAAACATAACAGCTGCTTTTATCAACCTGGAGCCGCCATTTAACCTTGCTACTCAATTTCCTTGGTAGTGTAGTTGGTTAAGGCAATACGCTAGAAAACAGGAAGGTCAAGGGTTTGTGTCCCGGTGATTCAGGATTTTTAAACTAACCCAAACCTTCTAGTGGCACCATGGTCCTAGTGCCGTAGAAATTAGTACCAGTCGCTTGTTCTTGGGATAAAGACGGCCGTCACGCGGGGCAGACATCAAGTGCCGATTGTTTAGAGAAAGTGGGATTCTTAACCTCCTACTACCCCAACTGTCTCATATGGCCTGTAGTGGGATCATTTTACCTTGCTCAAATTATTCATGACCCAAGTGCGCACCGATCCCATACTGGCCGAAATTTCATTAAAAAATCTTACCCACGAAAACTCGAACCAGCGTAAATTCCATAGCTCTGCACCAAGGCATGATGCCTTAAACCCTCCGTTATCGCGCGGAACGATATTAACAACATCGGGAAAACTTCACATGAAATAAATTGCCAATTCAACTCTTTAGTGTGTAGAAAATTTTAACATAGATTCCTTTTTATTGAAACTTGGGTAAAAATTGTTGGTTTCTGTTACCTCACATTTACATTAACATGACTTGACTCCCCCGATATTTAAATGCGCGTACCAATGAATAGTAATGGAAGTACTTACATCTGAGCCTGAGCGTGAGGTTTGGTGTCAGTTTTTTTGCGTTTCTTGTTGACCCCTCCAGAAACCGCTGCACTCATCTTGACCCACCGAGGGTCTTGGAGGTCACATGGGCCAAGCCTGTAATATATAACAAAGGACATTAGTTATGCTTTCTTTTGTAATATGAATAAATATACTATAACAGCTAGACAATAACTACCTCCATATTGTTTTTTATTTAAAAACGCTCTTTAACAACTAAGAACATTAGCGTCGCAATTCAAATCTAGATATGAAAGGGTCGAGAAATTTTATTCAGTGATCTCTTTCCTTGGCTTGAGGTGCTTTTATGTTCCGTACTCTACGATATGGGTAAAAAAACGTTATTCTACTATAGGCCTTAGAAGGCCATTGGGGCAGTAAAAGTTTAAGGATCCTACTTTTTCTATACAATGAAGACTTGATGTCAGCCGGGTTGTCACTTCTGCGTGATAGCCGTCTTTATCCTCTGTTCAAGTGTCTGGTACTCACTTCAATTGGAGGCTGGGTCGACTCCAGGGCCATAGTTACAGAAGTTTTAGGCTAGTTTAAAAAAAATGTTGACCTCCATCGGGACTCGAAGCTCGGAGTTTCCGCTTTGTAGCGTAATGCCTTATCCAATTAAACTACGACATGCCCCTCTATGATATGGGACCTACAGCTTTGGTTCCCTTCTGAAGGAACACATGTTAAGGAATTTTACACTCTGAAAAATCAATCGGTTCGCCGGATTTGAACCTGCGAACCTCGGAACTGGAGAGAAGCATGTGAACCACTAATACACCAAGACTGACTAGTGTTTATTGTGCATTAGATATATTTTATGTTACAACTGAGTAACCTACTATATGCGATAAGATTAAATGAAAATATATCTCCATGTATGTGGGGGGTGAAAAAAAAATAGTAAGAACAAATAGAACCTCCAAGTCTGAAAAAGTGGATACGTTTCGGTCAATATTAAATAAAATTACACGGCATTATGGTTATGGGTGGAGGAGCAGGATGAGCAGGCGGATTATTGGAAGGGAGGATGAGAGAGAGAGACAGAGATCCGTTATTAACTTATTTCACAAATTAAACACATTAAATCATTTGGGAAAAGGGAATGATTCTTTTATAATAAATTATTTAACCCGTACCGTACCCGAACGTTCTACGCATCCTGCCTTGGCGCAGAGCTACAAACACGCTGATTTCATTCCTCATAGGATTTTTCTCATTGAGGCAGTAAATGGGACTGGTGACCAAGCAGCATCTCGGATATATATGATAAATACAATCCAGGCTGAGAAACCATCTATTACCGCTAGAGGACCCAACACCATCACCAGAAGTCACCCTTATAGAGGCTGGATAATCGTAACTCTTGACTCATACATGGGATGTGAGGCCACCAATCGAATGGTAAGGTAAGGGCCTTCTAGGCCTATATCGTTATATTTTATAAAAACATAAAATCTCGAATAAAACCGATTGGAGGGAATATCAAAATTGGCCCTATGTGAGAAATCAATTTTACCCGATCTCCATACACCCATATCCTCATCTAATGTTTTCCAATCATTGCCTGTATAAACCACTTCTCTTCAATCATAATTAATGTTATTCTCAAATCTCATTCTTGGTCTACCTACTGGGCGCTTTAACTTTGTACTTTTCCTAAAAATAAGTTTTCAAGCAACTCTTCCATTTCCCATTCGTGCTACATGAACAACACATTGCAGTCTACAAGACTTAACTATTCTCAATACATCTGGGTCCCCATAAGGATCATGGAGCTCGCTGCGAATAGTTTTATCCATTTACCTCTCTGTCAATTTTTATTTCACCCCAAAAATCCCCAAGCACTTCATTTTGGATGTTTTCATTCTGTTTTTCTATGCAAAAAAGTTTATATGCCCTCCTTTCATTCTCAATTCATGCCACAAGCCCAGTCTACAACACTTAATCATTCTTAATTTATCTGGTATCCCATACAGATCATAGAGCTCGCTGCCATTCTCCTGTTAGTCTCTTCTTCGGTTCAAAATATATGTCCGAAGTACTTTATTCTAAAATAAAATACAAAGGTAAGTATTTAAATGTCCCGCGCCGTTGTTAAGGCAAGAAGCCTTGGCGCAGAGCTACAGGAGTTGCGCTGGTTCGGGTCTTCATGGGGCAAGAAATGTTCTCAATGAATTTCAGCCAGAATGGGACCGATGCCCACGCAGCATCGTGAGGCATTTGAGTAGCTACAAATAAGCAGCGGCCACAGGTTAAGAAAACACCAGCTATAACGGCTGGGGACCCGACATGCTGAACACATGTCACCTCTACACTGGCTGGATGATCGTCTACCTCTGTGATTAACACAGGTTAGACGTGAGGCAAGCAGCCGTCTGGTAGTCCAAGGACCTTTGAATCCTGTCGCGCCATAACTCACTGGCACTATCGAAACCGTAGGTTCATGGCCGTGCGGGCATAAGCTATCCATATATCCCTATCCGGAGCTAATGCTTTCCAATCATCCCCTGCATAATCTACTTCCCTCAAATCATAGTTAATGTTATTCTCCCACCTCATTCTTGATCTACCAACTGGGTGTTTTCCTTCTGGTTTTCCTACAAAAACAGCCATGTAGTTTTTAAAAATTTAAATGGTGTTTATATATATATATATATATATATATATATATATATATATATATATCCTTCGGTTTTAAAATAAATTTGGAAATCATATAACAGAGGGATTTACTATTACAAAAGGTTTAAGGCAGGGTTGTAGTTTATCTCCAACTCTATTCAAAATAATTTATCTCGAAAGAGTATTAACAGACTGGAGGAAAAAATGTCAAAAAATGGGCATACCAATTCAAAACACACATGTATATTCACTAAATTTTGCAGATGACCAGGTATTAATAGCACAAGACCACGATGATATAGAATATATGGCTAAAAAACTAAAAGGAGAAGAAATGGAAAATATAAATTTCAACAATGGCGAAAAACCTAGTATCGAATGCACTTACTTACGAACAAAATTAGACCATTCAGGGGATAACACAGTGGAAATTAAAAATAGAATCGCTCAAACAAAACAGGCAATAAATGCAAATGCTTTAAACTCTGTTTGGTGGAGCAAAAATATTTAAAAAAATAGAAAATTACAAATATATCAAACCATAATTCTGAGCATTTTAACATATAGTGCTAAAGTCTGGCAAATTCCTGCCAGAGAAACGAAAAGAATTTTAAGTACAGAAATGGATGTTTTAAGAATATCAGCTGGAAAATCTAGAATGGATAGAATACGAAATAAAGAAATAAGGGAAATTATGGGTGTGCAAGAGGAGCCGGACATCATAGACATTATAGAAAAGAAAAGATTACAGTGGTACGGCCATGTCAAAAGAATGCCAGAGCAAAGATTACCTAAAATTGTTATGGAATGGACCCCAATGAAAAGGAGGAAGAGACGAAGACCGAAGAAAACTTGGACAGAAGGCGTGCAAGCAGTTATGAATATCAGAGGATTGGAGGAAGATCAATGGATGGACAGAGAGGAATGGCGATTGGTTTCCGGAAAACGGCGGCAGCTGCCATGATACCGGATGAAGATGATGATGATATCCTTTGGTTCAAAATATGTCGAAAGCACTTTATTCTAAAATAAAATACAAAAGTAAATATATAAATGGTATTTTCATCATACAGAATATATTAAGTGACAGAGTTTAAGTAAAAGGAACTCCTCTGTCGCTAGAACGTTAATCTATGGAAGAGGAAGCACGAGAACCTTAAAATAAAAATGACGTGTTTGTCGAGCTCTCTCTCATCTCACAATTTTACAGGAAACTGGACCATAACACTTGTGGCAACACTGTGCGGAAACAGGTTCTTACCTTCCAGCGCGTTTTCTGGAGGCAGATATATACCGCTCACAAAAAGCTGACTACTCTACTACCTCCCAGCGTGTTATCATAAAACAAATATAATTAATTCACCCACAACATGTTGAATAAAGTTCAAGCTTCGCCTTCAAGCGCGTTTTCTGCTAACAAAATGACAATATAGGGTAATATTTAAGCAGCATTTTCAGGAGGTAGTTGTACCCCACTAACAAGCATCACTACAATACAAATCCATATTTTCCAGCGATTTTGTACAAGCCTTGTTCAGATGAAGCCTGGTTATGGGCCCTTCAGTATGAGGAACTGAGCCATAGCTGTAAACTTCAACCTGGATATTATAGAAGAATCTTCAGGCTACTGAGATGAAAACTAAAAACCATTGCATGCCGACTACCTTGAAATTTCTTCTAGAGAAGGATTGTGATGTACCAAGGCCGTGTCAAAAAATTATCAGCAAGGCACTAAAACCCAACGCCAAATCTCTCATTTAAAATATGGGGAACTAATACAATTCTTAAATTGGTAGATTGGATAACCCTCGCTGCTTGGCGTCTGCGCCTCACTCCACTCCGCTCTTACTGATGCAGGGTCGTCCATCTACTCCGTACAGTGGGTTGCCATTGCTGGATTCAGGCTTCAATTTCTGCGCCATGCAGTTCAAAACGGCAAATACTTTTCTGGACACTTCTTAGGTATATCACAACGCTTCTCTAGGAGAAATTTCAAGGTTTCCGCAAGCAATGGTTGACAGTTCCATTGTGAGAGGGATGTTTTAAACATGCTACAAAAAACAAGATAAGATAAAATACCAAACATAGCATAATATGGGAACGTATGGGAGATACGTCACCTATGAAATACAGAAGATATAATTAACATGCCCTCCATGGTATCTTTACCTTGTCGTGGTGGAGTGGCTTGCGTGCTTCAATTATCCCGAGAGCTATGCTGCCGGTAGCATTGCTGCCGATAGGGTTACCCATGCCGACTGGTCGAAGGTGATAAGTCAGACAAAAAAAAGTACCTTGGTTGAAAGAATGACGATCTTTCACTGTAAAAATACAACCGTCAAGAAATGCGGACATGTGTTCAACTGGGGTAAAATTTTTCGGAGGTGAAATAGTACCCCATTCGGTTCTCCAGGCGGGGAATACTTCAGGGAACCCATGCCAAAGGTTCAAACATAGAGGCATGTTCCTAGGAACATGGGATGTTAGGACTTTATACAATAGCGGGACGCTAGATATATTAACGCGGGAATTAGATAAATCACCCTTGGATATAGTCACTTCACAGGAAACAGGAGAAGGTAGTCAGGAAGCTTTGCATTATACTACGGGGGTCAGAAATACCTGGATTGGAACGGGTTTTTTAGTCCAAAGGGGGATCCCGTCCGCTATCCGAGATATTAAGTTTGTCAGTGATAGGATATCACAAATAATTCTAAAGGATAAACGGCATGATTCTGTAATCGTAAATGTACATTCTCCCATAGAAGATAAAGATGACAAGATCACGGATGAGTTCTATGAAGAATTAGAATGCGTATTTGATAGCCTTTCACGATATCATATGAAAATTGTCTTGGGAAATTTTAATGCAAAAGTTGGGCGGGAAGATATAATCAAACCAGCAATAGGCAAATCCAGTCTTCATGAAGATAGTAACGACAATGGGGTTAGATTAGTCATCTTTGCCATATTGAAAAATCTCATTGTTAAGAGCACAACATTTCAGCATAAGGATATTCATAAATACACCTGGACGTCCCCAGATGGAGAAACTCGGAACCAGATAGATCATGTATTAGTGGACAACGCTGGCACAGTGGCATCATTGATGTTAGATCAGTTAGAGGGACATACTGCAATTCGGATCATCATCTGGTCAGGGTGAAAATCAGACAACTGCTATCGCTTATGAGAGGAACAAACGCTAAAGATGATTCTTAAAAAATTGATTTAAAAAATTTGAAAAATGATTAAATGCAGCCAGAATACCAAATTAAAATTGCTATTAGATTTGAAGCACTGACATTTTCAAATGGCAATGCGGCAAACGAAGAAGAAACTGATATAAATAAAGAATGAGAGGCTGTAAGAGATACTATTAAATTAACAGCATCAGAAAGCATTGGTTATTTAAAAAAGAGGTAAAACAAGAAATGGTTTGATGATGAATGTGCCGACATTGTAAAGAAAAGAAAGCTAGCAAAAATAAAATGGTTACACGAGCCAAATGAGGTAAAATTGGAGCAATTGCGTAGTATTAGACGAGAAATCACCAGGTAATAAAGAGTAAAAAGAGGGAATATTTGAGAGAGATGATTAATGCTCTTGAAATGAATGCCAAAAATAGGAACATTAGAGAATATATCAGGGAATTAGGATAGAGAAGAAAGTATTTCAGGCTAGAACAAACATAATTAGGAATGAAAATGGAGATATGATTGCAGATTCCAGGAGTATATAAAATAGATGGAAAAGTTACTTAAATCAGCTATTAAATGTACATACAGAACAGGATAATGAATAGGATAATTTACAGATAGCAGAACTGCTAATCTCAGAACCAAGTGCATTAGAGTTTGAAGTGGCGATATAAAATTGAAGATGTATAAAGCATCAGGTTCAGATGAGATCCCAGCAGAACTGATAAAATCAGGAGGAGAAAAAAAAAATTGATAGACAAGATACGCCAGTTGCTTAATATGATTTGGGATAAAGAAGCTCTTCCAGATGAATGGAGAATCGATTATCGTACCAATTTATAAGAATGGACATGAAAGTAATTGCAACAACTATAGGACAATCTCATTACTTTCAACTTTGTACAAATTTCTAACAAATATATTAGTAAGAAGACATACTCCTTATATTGATAGCATTCTAGGAGATCATCAATGTGGATTTAGAAGAAACAGATCTACAACACATCAGATTTTTAGCTTAAGGCAGATTTTAGAAAATAAATGGGAATATAATCGTACATTGTCAACTATACGTGGACTTCAAAAAGGCATACGATTCAATTAAGAGGGAGAAGTTATATAGTATCCTACTGGAGTTCGTTATTCCTAAAAAGTTAGACTTATACGAATGTGTCTAAATGGTATAAAGAGTAGGGTGGATGTAAGCAAACAGTTTTCGGATACTTTTGAAATCCACAATAGGTTGAAGCAAGGAGATGCACTATCTCCTCTACTATTTAATTTTGTACTAGAGCGTGCCATCAAATCTTTAGAGGATGAAGAATGCCTACAACTCAATGGTATTAATAAGCTGTTAGTTTATGCTGATGATGTAGTACTATTGGCCGATAGCGAGGAGATACTATAGGCCAACACGCACACACTACTGAGTAACACTAATAAATTAGGACTGGAAGTAAATATCTATAAAACTAGATATATGGTCACATATAGAAATACATTATATAATGGAAATGGAAAGCTAATGACAAATGAGGGAAATTTTGAGGACGTGGCTGAATTCAAACAATATTCACAAACAGGAATGAGATGCACGAAGAAATTAAACTTAGGCTCAATTCTGGAAATGCGTGCTATTATGCATTACAGAGACTCTTGACGTCCCAACTCCTTTCAAAAAACGTTCAATTGAAATTATATAAAACTATTATTCTACCAGTTATATTATATGGATGCGAAATATGGAATCTTACGTTAAGGGAGGAAAGGAGATTACGAGTATTTCAGAATAAAGTTCTTAGGAAAATTTTTGGACCAAAGAGAGATAAACAGACAGGTGAATGGAAAAGACTGAATAACAGTGAATTACATGGTCTTGATATGAAGCCAGATATAATAAGAACAGTTAAGTCTCGTAGACTGCGATGGACAGGACATGTGGCACGAATGGGGAATGAAAGACGAGCATGGAAGTTTCTTGTAGGAAAACCTAAGGGAAAACGCCCAGTTGGTAGACCAAGAATGAGGTGGGAGAATAACATTAACTATGGTTTGAGGGAAGTAGATTATACAGGGATGATTGGAAGTCAGGATAGGGATGTATGGAGAACTTATGTTCGCGCGGCCATAATCTACGGGTTTGATAGTGCCAGTGTGTTAGTTATGGATGGTTAACACAAGATGAATAAAGAAGACGTTACAATTGGGTACGTAGAAAGATAGGATCTAAACACAGTTGGAAGAATGCTATCCATAGAGACATGAAAGGAAGAGGATTCGAAGAGAAGGATTGCTTAGACATAAGGAAATGAGAATTGGCAACTGAGAAATAACGCAATTGTAACAATCTATAGATTGACTAGCTAATGCCCGTCGTAAGCTGCTATGCATAAATAAATAAAATGTGTTTTTATGTTTAGTTAAATAAGTAAAAAGAAAAATTATAAATTGATATCGTAATTATTTGAGATACCTCGTGCTGATTACCTGACATTGCCCGGGAATCTAATTATCCCGATCTTGGCATAAATGAGTTGAAAGACAAAAGTTATTATTGTGAGTTATCATAAGTAATGCCACGAGTGATTTCCAAATTATCGATAAATTCACGACTCACGAAGTGAGGAGTGAATTTATCTAGAGAATTTGGAAATCAAGAGTGGCATTTGTTAGGACTATTTAACGAATAAAATAAAGCTGTTTACTCACAAATCATTATTTAACTACAGTTATTTAAAAATATTTTTATATTTAAAGTAAACGGTGATGTTTGAAAACTAATGAGAAACGATAGGTAGCCTACGCTTCTACTGCTTCTTTTGTTTATCACTGCAACCAGATCATACTATTTATTGCCAAAGGAACGCAATATTGTAAGAATGCTCTCTAGTGGAGAAAAAATGAAACACATCAATCTGTATATTAATTCATTTTTGATGTCGTATACATTTAAGAAAGTGCAAACAGTGGTTTCTTTTTTTGGTGGTATAATCAATTGCTACAAATGTTGACATGTAAGCACTATTATATACAATCTGGTAGCCGTATTTGTTATAGGCTCAGTCACTGCAAAATAACGGTCAGACCTGTTCAGAATATTAAAAAGGAGGAGCTTTGCTTAATATATGATAATCCTAACGTTGATAATTATTTCGTGAAACACGTCTCTGATTGGTTGTAATACAGAAATCATTGAAACGTGATTGGTCATTGACTCCCATTTGGGGCATGAGTTAAATAGTCCGTAAAAGAATACCCGCCGTGCGCTTGTCCGAGAATCTACTCATCCCGCTCCTCTTAGCATTAATGAGCATTGTGAGTTATCCTTGAAAGATAGACATGCTGTCGCCATATTCAATTCGGTGTATATTAATTTTGTGTATTTGTTATGATTTAGGTACCGTAAGCCATTTGAGCGTCCAAAACCCGAGTTTTAGCGCACCGGTGAGCTTTTTTTTAGCTCTTGCCCTATAGTACGTAGGGTAATGTTATATACATTAACTGTCCTAGAAATTACTAAAAATGATGAAAAAAGCCCATTGAAATAGATCAAGTAGTTCTTGAGTCCATAAAGGGCAGACTCACACTCATTTTTATATAAAGACTAGCTGGCCCGGCGAACGTCGTATCGCCTTAAAATATTTTTACGTTAATTTTTCCGATGTTTTAATAGTTATCTGCTATTCGGGGCGGAACAAATCCAACAAATCAAAGATCATAAAAATCGGTCCAGCCGTTCTTGAGTTATAAATAGTGTAACTAATCCGACTTTGTTTTATATATATATAAGTCCCGGTCACGCGTTGTGTTAAATTATGTTGTAGTAAACTAAGTGAGAAATCTAAATCAGAAAGTTTTTGTTTTACACAATTTTTTAGTTCTGGTACGTTAACTACACCCGGTATAAATATGTGGAAGTGGTTTTGTTGATTGAGATGAATTTATGTTGTCTGCATTCTCAGTATCATCCATAAGTGTACCATAAGGATTATATACATTTATTGATGGAATATTTTGAGGAGGCTTGCTGATTTCATTATACTTTCGTTTTTTTCTACGAACTTGTTGGCAGTTTGGATTCTCATCATCATCAAGAAGTCTCTGTATAGTAATATCATCTTGTGATATATTATAGTCATCTTGTTTTTCATTTAATTGAGGCATGGAGATTGTTTCTGTAATATTAGGCATATTATTATAACTAACAGACTTACTTACAGTTCTGTTATTCCGTTCCTTAGGACCTTCATATGTTTTTAAATTGACATTCTTCTTAAATGTAAGATTTATGTCACATATGCCTATACCAATTTGCGGAAATTCACTTGATATCTTATCATTCATGGTCTCTAGAATTGATTCGCTATATTGTTCAATGTCTCTTCTCGGTCCAGTTAAATTTAAATTAAGTTGCTGTCTTTCAGCCAGATTACTTAAAACTAATACTTACACACGAAATTAATATAATTAATAAAATATATTGAAAATAAAATAAACACAAACACACTTAAATTATGAAATAATCAATATTTGTAATCAATTGAAATTCGCGGTTGCAACAAGAAGCACAGCCACCTGCTTAAATAATAAACAAATTACCTTACACGGCCATCTGTTAGAATCGTATGGAACCCACAGATAATTATAACTCTTTGTTAAATAATAAACAAATAATTTGCAATAAAAATAATGCGACTATAAATTTAGTTATAAACTTCCCTAAGTCTCAAGTTGATCAAAGTGCACACAGTGTGCAACATTTTATTAAAATCGGTTCAGTAGTTTAGAATTCCATCGCGGACAAACAACGTGGCACGTAATTTTTATATATTAAGATAACAATTGGCTAAGTATCTTCAAACGCGTTTTCTGAAAGCAAGATATAATCCCTCTCACTACTAGGGCCGTAACTGAGGCAGCGCGTTTTATGAAAAAAGGTAAACTCCGATCATAGGATCCTGATTGCAATACATCCTATCTTAATAAGCAATCTCCTGGGGCATACATATGTAAAACTAAAAGGTAAACAAAACCTCAGCTATCGATTATTAAATTATGAAACTCTCAGAAATCCGCGGACCACAGATATGGAAACGCTACTCTACAATATAATAAATACCTACTGCCAATGCAGAAGATGGTCATTAAAAGTGATCAACTTACTACAAACATTCTATATGAGAATGAAAATGCTAATACGACCTGTTGTACAATGTTGCCAGCTCGATGTAATCAGCTGGTCAAGTTTGTCCAGTTACAGGATAGCTCATTACAAGAGAGGGAGAAAAAAACTCCTACTCACCACTTACTTGCATAGAATTAATGAGCACATTATAAAGTAATTGTTCAAACATCATGTCGCCTCTGACAGCCACTCATAAACAACTCAAATCAATACAATGTTCTCTCCTAACTAAACGTGCGTAAATACAAATTTTCTAACTGAATAGCTTCACTTGCTTTTGTCATTTTGTTTAGAATATTATTGATAATTATGTGATAACTATGTTGTGGATATTTCCTAAAATGCAATGTTTGTTCTTCTAACTTCTAAATATGGAGAATACTTACCTACTTACTCACTGGCACTATCGAACCGTAGGTCCATGGCCGCGCGGACATAAGCTCTCCATACATCCCTATCCTGAGCTAATGTTTTCCAATCATTCCCTGTATAATCTACTTCCCTCAAATCATAGTTAATGTTATTCTCCCACCTCATTCTTGGTCTACCAACTGGGCGTTTTCCCTCTGGCTTTGTCACAAGAAGCTTCCATGCAAGTCTTTCATTCCCCATACGAAGAATAACGATAACAATTCAATATGGGCGGAATTTTGAATAATAAAAGGTACTTGATAGTGCCTTAGGGGCACGCCGTAAGCATAGTGGTTAAGACACTACGCTACAAGCCCGAAGGTAGAGGGTTCGAATCCCGGTGGGGTAAGGATTTTTAAACTAACCCAAACCTTCTGAGGCACTATGGTCCTGGGGTCGACTCAGCCTCTAACGTAAATGAGTACCAAAGGTTTGTTCTGGGATAAAGGCGGCCGTCACGCAGGGTTGACATCAAGTACCAGAAAAAGTGGGAGCCTTAACCTCCTACTATCCTAAAGCCTGCAGTGGGATCACTTTACCTTTATTTGTTAGTGCATGACATTCTTACAGGTGAGGGAACTCCCCGGAAAAAACTATCACACAGGAAACTTATCCCATGTTCGAAATTTATTCCGCAGTTGAATTCGGAACAATGCTCGTCCCGTACCTCTGCGCCAAAACGTGGCCAACATCCACAGCGCATATAACTTAAACACAAGAAAAAACTACCCTTCACTGTTTTATTTTACCCAACATAGACTTGTTATTGTCTACTATATCGTAGCAGTCCTGTGCCTTGGCGTAGAACTACTTGTTGACGCTGATAGAAGACATTTTCTCATGGAATTTAGGACAGTATGGGACCAGTGCCCATTCATCATCGCGAGGAATTTGAATTACTAAAGTAAGTATAAAGTAGCGCCTGCAGGTTGAGATAACCATCTTTAACGGTTGTAGAACTCGACATGATGACCACGTCACCACTATATTGGGGCTAGATAATCGTCCAACTCTATGATGTGAGGCTAGCAGCCAACAGCGATTTTATATAATAATAATAATAATAATAATAATAATAATAATAATAATAATAATAATAATATAATAATAATAATAATAATAATAATAATAGGCTTAAGTTATTTGTTCTATGAGTGGGGAGGGTTTGTTTACTCGTTCACTCTTAAACAGGAACTAATAGCTATTAAAACTTTTTTGTCCACTGCCTCAGTTGTTTCACGACATTTATGACATTCTGCTCTGGAAGGTATGGTTACATTATCCCTATATGAGTAATAAATGATAATGAAGCGCCAGGAAACTCCTTAAACCTAAACTGAACCTAAACTGTAGTTCAAGGTCCCGGGTTCAATTTTTCCTCAGACCACAAGACAATGAGGTATGTCGTGATTAAAACTGATTATAATAATTCCTCCCATCTCATATGAGGATAATGGTTTTGTTAAAATTAAAAACAAAAAGTATAAGACAAAATAACCAAACTATAGTAAACAGACAAATTTAATAAAAACTAACTATATATATATATTCCCCCTCCCCTCGATACTCCAGGTGTCATTTCGACATTTCTGATATTCTCTCCTGAGGTTGGTGCGGAGTTACGATACCCCGATGATATGGGTGATGATGATAGTGGTGCACAGGAGAGTCCTTAATCCTAAACTTAATCTAAGGCGAATTTTAATGATGATTATGATGTTCGGGGAGCGTTCGGGCTTTGAAGTTTCCTAAAATTTGTCTTATAGTTGAGGAAACTTGTCCCTATCGGGGTTCGTTGCGTGGTAAGGCAGGATGCTACCTGGAGCCCACAGCTGTGGACATATGAAATATACAAATTCACAATTTTATAATCACTTATATTATTTTTTGCATGTGGACTTCTATAAAATGTGGTTAGTTAAAAAAATGTAGTGACAGAAATCTACAAGACCCCTTCACTATGTACGTAACGGTACTCCAACCCTAAAATAATTACAAGACAGGAGAGCAGGTATTTTGGCTGCTATTGTGTCTGTCTTGAGCTTGACAATGATACACAGATAAGAATGTTCTTTCAGTTGACAGGGTTCATCATTATGAATGGTTTAGGTTCATTTAAGCATGTTCCTAATTGTCAACACTCTTGCTTTGCTCTTCTACAAATATGATTTCAATATGAAATCATCTTTAGTAGTTTATTTGAATACAGTAAATGGTCTTGCTCATTTTTCTGATAAAGTTGAGTATTAGAGAATACAACATAGCCTTAACTCGGCTAGTATAAATAAAACCTTACTATTATTATTATTATTATTATTATTATTATTATTATTATTATTATTATTATCACAACCCAGCCCACAAAATATCCTCATTTTTTAGAATTAGATTCTGCGTGTCAGGAGGAGTGGAACTGACGGAGGAGTAACATTTAAACCAGAGTTCATTCTGGCCCGATGATAGTACCCTGTGAGAGCTCCTTTCCAGGAATTTACAACTGCTTGTAGGAACATGTTGGTTCGTCAGAGGCTAGAAGAAAAAAACCTTGAACAAAATCACCTGGTTCTTCAGGTTGGGGGTTATAACGATGGGCCAGCTTTCCGTGTTTTTGGGAAAAATTAACTACACTAAAAGATTAATACAATGGTTTTAGGAAAACTACTCTACTGTAGAGAAATCCCTATTAAATAAGTTATTACTATTAATATTATTCTTATTATTGTTATTATTATTAAAGTATTATTAATAGTATTACCAAAATTTGTAACCTTTAATGTTTCCTTGATGCCCATTATGTTTCTTTGTACCCATTGTAGTGAAATATATAATGACCGTAAAAGTTGCATTCGCTACTTGTAGTTTAACTCCACCAGGCTAAATAAAATAAATCTAAATCTATATTTATGCCTGATTTAAAATCCAGTTTCGTTCCTAAATTTCTTCCACTTACTGCTTTCACAGTAGTTTCTGCCCGCTCCTGGAATTCCTTCACTGAAGATATCAGGGGTTTGCCATAACTTGACGCCTTTTAAAGTCAAGCTTACACAATTATCTGTTGTTAAACATAATAATTTCATAAAAAATGAAATGTATCCTATGCCATTACTCGTAGTAGTTTCATTTTTAATGTTTTCTATCTTGCACATTTTATTCGTTGAATGTACAGTAAATCAACATAATTAATATAAAATTATAGAATATTCACCTGAAAGGTCCGTCTCCTCAACTTAATTAATCATTTAACTGTAGCGCTTTCGGGACTTGTCCCATCATCGGCAGGATTCAAAAACTGGTGTTTCACTGAAGATCTGGTAGAGGGGGTTGCATGTATTGGGTTCGTTTTCGTTTATCAGGCTGTCGTTGTGAGCTGCTTTCATGATTTCCATCTCTTCGAGTACATTTATCTTCGCTGGATTATTTTCTCTGTGCATTACTGTTAGGGTGTTTTCAATATTTTAACATGCGATGTCCTTCATGGATAACGTGTTTTGCATAGCTTGATTTCCGTTCTGCGTGAATGAAGTCTCGAAAATGTTCTTTGAATCTGATGTTAAAAACTCCTGTTTGTCCTTCCTATATATAATTTGTTGCAGTCCTTACATGTCAGTTTATAAACTCTTTTGCTGTTGAAAATGTTATTTTTTTCAATGTTATTGTTTATTATGTTGTTTAATTTGTTATTGGTTCTGTGTGCTATTTTTACGTTTTTATCGGCTTTCTTTAGTGCATTGGCTAATTTTGTCGTTTATTTTCCTATATATGTAAGTGTTATCCATGTTTTCTTGTTGTTGTCAGATTCTTTTTCTAGTTTAGTTATGTTGGTTATGTTGTTCTTCCTTTTTTGTTTTTTTTACGAGCTTATCTACGAATTCTTCATTATAGCCATTGGTTTTTGCCATATACTTAATGTAGTTGAGTTCTTGGATATAATTGTCTTTGCTTAATGGGAGTTTCAACATTCTACTGACTAAGCTATTAAATGTATTAATTTTCTGTTGAAAAGGGTATGTAGAATTTTTTGTTTATGGCCAGAGCATTGTTTGTTGGTTTCCGGTAGATACCGATTTCTAGTTTATTGTTGTATAGATTTTTGGTTATAGACAAATCTAAGTAGTTTATGCTGTTATTAACTTCTATTTCTTCGGTGAAAGTGATTTTTTCATGCATGTTGTTTAAGTCTTGTAGTATTTCTTTTTCTTTTCTGTTTTCATTTTCATATATTACTAGTACATCATCGACATATCGTGTTATTAGTTTTATGTTGAATTTGTGTATCATTTCCTCAAAGTGTTTATTTTCCAGTTCTTGTAGGAAGATTTCTGCCATTATTCCAGATGTAGGACTCCCCATCGGGATCCCGTCTTCTTGAATAAATAGTTCATTGTTAGATTGGAAGTAATTTTGCTTTATTGTTGTTGTTATTAGTTTGTTTAACTGATTGATATAGTTATCTTCAAGTTTACTGTCTGTTAGTTTTTGTTTTATAAACGAAAACGAACCCAATACATGCAACCCCCTCTACCAGATCTTCAGTGAAACACCAGTTTTGAATACTGCCGATGATGGGACAAGTCCCGAAAGCGCTACAGTTAAATGATTAATTAAGTTGAGGAGACGGACCTTTCAGGTGAATATTCTATAATTTTATATTAATTTTGAATAAACCTCAACGGAACACATCATGAATATTATAAAAGTTGATAAATCAACATACTTAAAAAAACTGTATTCCAAGCACACTATGTATTCATCAAGTGTATTCTAATTTAGATAAGTAAATTTTATCTAACCTGGTTGAGAAATAAACACAATCTTAAGGCCTTAACTCTGCTAGGAGAGACGCTCCACCGAACGTCAGAGCAATATGATTTTAAAGCTGGTGGGAATCACTATACTGAATATCTGCATACACAGAGAATAATAAGTTGTTGGGTAGAAAATCGCTACTCTTTAGAAAAACACTTTTCTAACCATGAACAAGCATTGTTATGAGACACCAACAAACAAACAAATTATAACTTACATAGAAAGTTATAGAATTGTCGGATGTTAACTACTGCACAATGCGCAGAACGTTCACAGTACACTTAACTCATTTTGTTCATTTTAGACGTAACTTATTCCTGGGGCCAAAGACATCAGCTCTCACTTAACAGATGCTAATTCGCGGAATTTGATGGAATTAGGATAAATAATCTGATTCCATTATTGTTAACTACATGTCACTGTTTCATTTCCAACATTTAACAAAATTCATGGTAAAACTCCGTTGAGATATTTTTTAGCCTAGCATCCGGCTGATGGCCTCACGTCCTCGTGTGTTAATCACAGAGGTAGACGATAATAAGACAGTGTAGGGGTGACATGTGGTCAGTATGTCGGGTCCCCCAGCCATTATAGCTGGTCTTTTCAACCTGGGGTCGCTACTTATTGTAGCTACCCAAATGCGTCATGATGCTGGGTGGGCACCGGCCCCATACTGGCCAAAATTGCATGAGGAAATGTCTTCCTCCATGAGGACTCGAACCAGCGCAAGTCCCATAGCTCTGCGCCAACGCATCTTGACTTAACCACTCGGCTACAGCGCGAGACACAATATTATAATATAAAATTATAAAATTGTTACAATTAAGGTCCATCTCCTCAACTTTATAAAAAAAAACTCTGTAGGACTTTCGGGGCTGGTCCTAATATTAGCAGAAGCTGAGGAGAGGTCTGATAGTACTGTATTCAAGTCAATAGGTATAACCCTATCTGCTGCTCCTTCTGCTGATGGTGGGACCAGTCCCGAAAGGTCTACATATAATTAATATTTACAAAGTTGAGGTTGAGGAGACGGATTTACAAGGTAACATTTTTATAAGTTTATAGTCGGCCGCGGTGGACTAGTGATTATGCTCCTTACTTCTGGTCCCGAGGGTCGCGGGTGCAAACCCGGTAGGGATTGATGGTTTTTTTTTAGGACGGAAAAACCCAAGGAGCAAGTTCCCCGTGTCTGAAGATTTTTAGGCTCGTAAAAGATCCTTAAGCCTCAATAGAGAGGCCTCTAAGCAAAATTTGCCGACCTCAACGTCCTAGTAATATCTTGGTTGCCTGTTAACCGAATTGCCATTCATGACATCTATGTAAGTGACTCCTGACACTGGGCTACGCCACTATAGATCATTTTAATTTACTGCTACATTTAGTTAACTATGAGTATGGTTGGTTATATATTACGATGCCAGCGATTTTTCAGAGAATTTTTATCTCACATTTACAAGTATTTGCTTCATAGCTGAGGAGAACCCTTAAAGTGAACTGCCCTAAAAACAAATCCCAGCCTTACATATAAACCAAACCGTATGTAAATATACTCGCAATACTGAGTGACTAATTCGACACAAGGAGTTCCGTATTTGACATACAAACAGAGCTGCAATCGCACTGCTGGACTTAAGTGACATATATGAACAAACAGTGGCAAACTACAAATCCATTATGCGTTTACTTTCTTAAAATATTATTATTATTATTATTATTATTATTATTATTATTATAATAACAATATGAAATTCTGTACAAAGAATAAAATAACGATATGTGACAGTATCTTACCAAAAATGTTTTATATAAAATTCCAAGCGCGATAGGCCTAGAAGGCCCTTGGCATTCCAGCCGGCTGATGGCCTCACATCCACATGTGTTAATCACATAAGGAGACGATCATCGAGCCAGGAGGGGTGACATGTGGTCAGCATGTCGGGTCCCCCAGCCGTTATAGTCTAACTGGTCTTCTGAACCTGGAGTCGCTACCCAAATGCCTCACGATGCTGGGTGGGCACCGGTCCCATAATGGCCGAAATTCCATGAGAAAATTTCTTCCCCCATGGGGACTCGAACCAGTGCAAGTCCCGTAACTCTGCGCCAAGGCTTCTTGCCTTAACCACTCGGCTACGGCGAACAACTGCAAATTGTAAATCACAAAACATTTATATATATAAATTCAGCCTGCGTATGTTTGTGCTTGAAAAACTCGAAAATTAGACGGTTGATTGACTTGAAATTTTGACACGTTGCATTCGAATATGCGCGTGTTTTTATACACTGTGCGACTCAATCGTCATTTATGTTTTCGAGGGCCATATTAAGAGTTTTACGAGTTGAATAGAAATAGAAAAGTTGTTGTACAGGTTTTCAGATACGAGTGTTTAGTAGTTATTTACAATTCTCTGAAACCATTGGGTGTAGGAGTTTACCTGAAATGAAAATTTAAAAATCGCTCTAGGGGTCGCAATTTTGGATGTTTCAAAACTAAACTCAGTATATGCTATTAGAATAAATCGAAGTAGATATTTTTCGAAAATCAGTCAAATCCGACCATTATAAGTGAATAAAAACCGAATATAAAACCGAAATAAAATATTGGCTCGTCGCAAATAACCATATAATTTAATTAACCCGTAATTTTCTTTTAACTTATTGAACTAAAAATAAAAATACATCTTCAAATTTATTTAGGCGTAGCAGCGCACGCTGAGTATTCGCTAGTTATCTATAAATCCGGATCTTCTCATGGAGATTTGGATTGTTGTCGCATTTTAACCAATAAGGAAGATGGCTATATCAAGTTAAACCGTGACATAATACATGCCCGACATATCTACGTCAAATTCCTGTGTAATACTCGTAGCCTGTAAGATACCGGCGTCCACCTCTGAGGTCTAGGGGTAACGCCACTGCCTCAGACTCAGTGGGCCCGGGTTCGAACCTCATTGGCAGTTTCATCGGTGAGGTTTCTTCGAAGTTTTTTTTTATCCGTAACACAAATGTTAGCCAATTTAAGGTCCCAGTAGTCACCGAACGACATCTGGACATCATAATAGGTCCTACTTTACAAATTTATGATAGAAACAAATACTCCAAGGCGCGAAAGGCCTATGAGGCCTACCAGACGGCTGCTGGTCACACATTCACATGTGTCAATTACATAGGTAGACGATCAGTGTAGGGGTTAAACATGGTCAGCGTGTCGGGTTTTCTCAACCTCGAGCCGCTATTTATTGGAGCTATCCAAATGCCTCCAGATGCTGGATGGTCACCGGTCCCATACTGGCCGAAATTCCATGAGAATTTTTTTTTCTCCATGGAGATGTAAGTCCCGTAGCTCTGGGTCAAGGCATCTTGCCTTAACCACAAGGCTTCGGCGCGGGATTTCGGTAGAATCACAGAGACTAATAGTTACACCTAAAGATGCGACACAAACTTGATGTTAAAGCGTCTATAAATAATACTGGACGATTACGGGTCCCTTATATCAAAACATTCATTAACATCTCTTGACCAACATCTCAGAGTTCTGAATAAAAAAGATATATTATTGTGTCTTCCTAATTGCATTTATACAATGAATTCGTCCTAATTTTCATAAGATAAAAAAGCTTAAATAAACGGGACATTTTTCAATTTAAAGACAATCGAATAAAATTGCTGTCAGCCAGAGCCATCAGGAAAATTTGTAATGCGTAGGTTGAGCCCAAAGAAAAAAAAAAGAGTTAAAGACGGACGTAATGATGTTCCGGACGCTGGCGTCGAGACGACGGTGCGGCGCCCTCAGCTTTCATAATTCCAATCATTAGGAATTATATAGCTATGCCTCAGTAACTAGAATTCTCCATTTTCTCTCATTGTGTGTATTTTTAGTTCTTGTGTCCATTGTTTTCTTTCTTTATAACTCAAAGTTATAAGATGTGTTTTCACCTTGACAGAAGTTAATGGCCTACAAATAAATTAGAAATTCTTCTTCACTTTGTGTGGCCCAGGAATCATAGACAGCAACCTGTCTCACCATTTAATTATCGTGTCATTTTCTTTTCGTCCGTTCATGTATTAAGCCTAATAGTCTGTTACAGCCTTATCCAATAGATTTACCGGACGACAAAAATATTTTATTGTCTATGACTTTATTAATAAAGTGGAGACCAGCGAAGTTGACTTAATGCTAACTAAAAGACTGACGAGTCACCGAAAATGGGAGAGTATTTGCGTGGAGAAAGTTTTCACAATATTTCTAATAATGTAGAAGTACTTTCAATTAATGTACACTTACAAATTTAAATGTTTTCATTTATTTACAATATTTAAATTATATATATGAGGCGTAACGCTGACCACGGACCACTCAAATGACATCTACACGAAAACAAGTGTAACTAAATTAGTATGGTTCAAATTCGTCCCTGTAGTGGGAGAGCGCCTAAATCTCTGTTAAGGGAAACATGGGCTTACAAGATAAATTATATATATATATATATATATATATATATATATATATAAACGCACACACAAGTACATATATTTAATTATAAATAATTTCATATACTACCCATGACCCGACGACTACTCTACCAGCCGGTTGCTGGCCTCACATCCACAGAGATGGAGTATTATCTAGCCAGTATAGGGGTGACATGTGATCAGCATGTAAGGTCCCCCAGACGTTATAGCTGATTTCCTTAATCTGGAATCGCTACTCATTTAATCTATCTGAATTGTTCACTATCATAGGTGGTCTCTTTGTCCAGCTTGTACCAATAATAACTTTTTTGTGTGCCTGCGTTTTTCTTAGATGATGTACAAATGTCACCATTTAGCTTCAGAATACATTTAATCACTACAAACTTGCGGTAAAAGTGATTATTGTAACCGAACCGTCACAATGAAATAACACCTTCCTATAAATTTATGAAAATACATGAAGAGATATTTTGAAAAATAAACTCCTATTTTACAGAATTAGCAATGATTATGAAATATTAATAAATGCATGTTTTAAAATTGTGCTGAATGTAATATACTGGTTGTAAAAAGCAGACTGTACCGGATGTTTCATAATACATAGATATTCACTTGAAACCGCCTTTGAGGTTGCATAAGCAGAGGGAACGCAAGTTATAACTTTTCGCAGAACTGTTTGCAATCAAATTATTATTTCTTTCCTTCCCTATACAGATGCTGTGAGTGAAACCAAGTTAACTTCTGACCAGAATCAAACAAATAATAATAGAAATTATAGTGTATTGCGATTATATACAACCTTCTTTTCATAAAAATAGTTAAATATGAAAAGGTCTATAAGTCTATAACAGTAAGAGATCATTTCAATGTACACAATAAAGGTTATTCATTATTTTATTCAACTAGTATTACATCTTCTTCTTCTTCCTTCCAAGTATTAGGCCAAGGCCTGTTACGATCCTATAGAAAATTTTCCCTCCAGCGTTTCATAGGACGGCTCAGAGATCTTCGTCCTCTTGGTATATAATTATAAACAGCTTTGGGGATCCGATTTGAACTCATTCTTTCAAGATGGTGTTTCCAATTTAGTTGGTACTGTTTAATATATTCCAAAATTGGCGTAGTTTTCAATTCTTTTAAGATATCGGTGTTCCTTTTCCGATCCCATCTGGTGTAACCCGCTGTTCTGCGCATGAATCTCATTTCACAAGCCGCTATTCTGCTTTCATGTTGTCTTTTTAGTGTCCCGCTTCACTACCATAGGTCAACACTGGTTTTTTTTGTACAAGGGATGGTTTCATAACTTGATTAATAATTCTCAAACTTTTATTATAACTAGTAATTTTTTCAGGGATATCCTTTTCATCCCAGATAGAGAGATAATATCCAAGATATTTAAATTGATTAGATCTCTCCAAAATTTTATTCTGGAGACGAATTTTACTTTGTATGCGGTCCTTCCCATGAAATGCCATCATTTTAGTTTTGTTAATTGATATTTCCACATTAAATTTGGCACCTATTTTTTGTAAATTATAAATTGATCGTTGCAATTCATTTTTGGAAAGTGCCAGAAGAACTAAATCGTCTGCTAAAGGAATAACAAAACATTAATTAATAAAAATAGGATATTTCATATGCAATGTATAAAATTGAACGGTGATTAAAAATAGTGATCCAAGTGCCAAAATCGCGATTTGGGATAATTTATTAATGTAAATTAATTCATGATATAATAATAATAATAGCTTTATTTTACCTGGCGGGAGATGGAATGGTTTAATTTTCCACTAGGTAGCACCAAATTTTCAGCTGTTGTTTGGATATTTTTTCTTCTAAGACTAAAATAGTTCTGGTGAATTTGACATAACACATGACAATTAAAGTTTCTTCTCAGCTTCCCAAAGTGGTATATGGACTGTTTAGAAATATTTTCAAATGGCTACATCACAAAATATTGTAGAGTACGAAAAAACTCATACATAACAAAGAATTGCTCTTTATTTCAATTAAAACTCTTACACCATTCAGAAGCGTTGGTTCTTATGTCAGTAATCTTTATTTTGTATAATTAATGACTAAAAGTTTATTAGAACGTAAAACTCAAAACATGTATTGTGTAGCTCCTCCTGTGTATACTACATTCATAAATGCTTGTTAAAATACAATTGGTAGCTTAACATACAATACAATATTCTCATTCTGTAAATAATGATATCATTCTCAGTTACGTCAGTTACCGATATAAATTCGTACATTTCAAGTGGAATTGTTAAAGATAGCAACTCCATATTTTCTGTTAAAGAGATTAAAACACGCACGCACGCACACACACACACACACACACATATATATATATATATATGCTTTTCTTTGAAGAAAAAAAGCAGTGTTCTACTATCTGAAGGCTAAAAGAATTAAAATATTTTATTTTGTTTCAAATACGTCAATTGTCATGGACCTCCTTTGTTGATCCGCTGAGGTCACATAATATCAATGATGATGAATAAATATTTATTCGAGTTTAATCTATTATTATTATTATTATTATTATTATTATTATTATTATTATTATTATTATTATTAATCTGATGAGTTCAAATCGGATCCCCAAAGCTGCTTATAATTATATACCAAGAGGACGAAGATCACTGGACCGTCCTATGAAACGCTGGAGGGAAAATTTTCTATAGGAACGTAACAGGCCTTGGCCTAATACTTGGAAGGAAGAAGAATAAGATTATTAATCTGATTATAATTTCCCTCGGTATATAAATACCGGTAATGTTGAAGTCATTAAAATATATCAACCAATGAATACAACTCACTTGTGTTTCAGTATCTCGTCTCGTTAAAACAGAAAATCACGAAATGGCTTCTCCATCTTTCTATTTGCACAGCATTTGATTAATCAAGTATAAGATTCTAGAAAATCAAACACAATTAAGGACGCTCCCTTTCTATGAAATTGTAGAAAATGCTTTAATGAGATTTCAATTACAACTTCACGATTGGTTTAACTGGAAGTTGATTATCTGCATGAATTAGTAGCGTTTCCATTCACAACACAATCTAACAAATTCATTTAAAATATAGGCTGTAGCGAAAAATTCAGGTAGGATTTCTCATGTGTTCAGATTTAAAAAAAGTTATGGGGATGATTTTAGAGGAAACAAGATGTAATAACAACAGTTAGGTCTCGAAGACCGCGATGGGCAGGACATGTGAAATCGAAGAGGGGCATGGAAACTATAGTTAGGTGACCCAAGAATGATATGGGCGAATAATGTTAACTTTATTATGATTTGAGGAAGTGATTGGAAAACAATAGCACAGGAAGGGGTGATTAGAGAGTTTATGTTCAGGCGGCCATGAATTTCCGGGTCCGATAGTGCGAATGAGCAATTAGTTACAGATTTAAAAAGAAAGGTTATACTAATATGGATCAGTCTCGGTCCAAAGGGCCGTGGGTTCAAACCCGACACGGGTCGATAGACTTTTTAGGATGGAAAAATCCAAGAGCCAAAGGTCCTCCGGAATAGATTTTAAGCCGTGGGTCTGAAGATTTTCGGGTTCGAAAAACAACATCAAACATAAATTTGAATCTTTGATCAAAATTGAATCGGCCTTTCGCATCCAAATATTAACATAGTTGCCTACTAGATAGATCTCTCTTTGAGGCGGAATGGTAACCACATGTAACTCCCAATAGGGAGTACCCTTGTCCCCACGTGGGAGAAAACGGATACAGGCTAGACTTATATAAACATGGTATTGTTCAGTAACATACAAATATAACATAATGTCGGGTATTAAAACATTTTCCTACCGAACTCATTTCTTTATATAGGCTATTGCGATAGAACGAGGAGATTCGTGGCCTACCAGCCGGCCGATGTCCTCATATCAATATATGTAAATCACAGAGGTGGTAATCATCCACCAGTGTAGGGATGATATGATGAACACGTCGGATTTCTCAACCTGGAGCCGCTAATTGTTGTTAGCTACCAAAATCCATCACGATGCTGGGTGGGCACCGGTCCCATACTGGCCGAAATTTCAGGAGAAATTTTCTTCCATCATGGGGACTCGAACCAGTCAAGTCTCATAAGTCTGCATTAAGGCCTTAAACCGCTCGGTTATGGTGTGGGACATATAATCAAACTAACTTAAACCCCTATAATGAAAAAAGGTAAGTGTTTCCGCGATTTGAACTAGAAATAGAGAGAGGTAAAAGTCCATGGTGCTATAGGTCAGCCTAATCGGTTACAGGGCTCACATCCACATGAGTCATTTACATACAGCTACTGTAGGGGTGACATTAGTCAGCATGTCGGGTCCTCGAGCCGGTATAACTGGTATTCCGAACTTGGAGCCGCTGGGTGCACTGATGCCATACTTGCCACATCCTACTAGAAAATGTTTTCTCCCATGCGTACTCGAGCCAGCGCATCCCCCTTAGATTTGTGTCTTAGACCATTCGGCTTTGCCGCTATTTAGCCGGGTTAAAGTTACAAATGTCAATAAAACACATTCATGGCTGTATATTTAATTAATATGGTTCATCACAATTCTTACGTATCATTAAATAATTAAACACTTTCTCGACTTAAATATAATTTTGCAGACCGCTTGAATATCACCAATAGACTGCGTATATCTTTAATCTGTATTCCTGTATCTTGTGAATATGCCAGTAATAAAAATTTTAAAATTTCAATTAACTACGAAATTGATAGGATGGAACGAATGTCATGTTAAGACAGCATACGTAGCGGAAGTGGTTATACACTCGCCTTCCATTCCATATGGAATTCGTGGTAGACGATTTGGAACCAGGACGGGTTTTCCCGGAGTTTCCTCTGTCAAAAACGTTTATTCCATCATTCCTCCGTACTAATACATTTCATTTCATTTACTCCTATGATTGTGCGACAGCCGGCACCAATAATAGTGGCTACATGTCATAACATCTCATCCCTAAACCGGACATTACGCAACACGAATAGAGAGTTTACATTCACCTGAAATGTAATTATACCCTGTTAAAATGTATATAATCCCGCAGCGTAGCCGAGCAGTCGAGGCATCATGTTTTGGCGCAGAGTTACGTGACATGAGTAGGTTCGATCTTACATTGGGAAAGAAATGTTCTTATGGAATTTCGGTCTGTATGGTATGCATTCCCACCAAGCAGCGTCAGAAATTTGGGCGGCGGCTCTAATTGAAAAAAAAAAAAAAAAAAACCTATAATGGCTCGGGACGCGACATGCTGACATATCTGGATGGATGATCGAACACCTCTGTAAATAGAATAAATGGATTTTAAATTCCTGATGACGTTTTTAAAATGCATTCTTCATAAAAAAAAAAGACAGCTGAATATTTCATATTTCTTTTTCATTAAAAAATGTACTGAAATGCCCAAACACTACACATAATGAATTGAAGAAAAATTGGCATTTGAAATAGAAAATACATCCCGTTACCCAAGAATTATTTAAAAAATGCTAGCGCTGATGTATAATCCATTATTCAACAGAGCTATTTAGGAAAATGTCTCTAAATGTTGATAATAGGGAAAAGTCGTTTTTTCTGAGTCTATACTCTCTTATATCTTACCTAGTCACTCCATCACCTTTCACCTTTGAGTTTAGTAACATTTGAAATCTTATTTACAAGACACAGTCCAAATGATATGTCGTGATACCGAGCGAGTAGGGTCAAACGGTATGAGACTCGTATTCAGGAGGCCCCATGTTCAAATTCCGGTGCCGACCAACGTAAATCAGTTTTGTTTCCTGGTCATGGCGCGACATTCCTAGAAGGCCTTGCCCTACCAGTCGGCTGCTAGCCTCAGATCCGTATGTGTTAACAATAGAGGTGGACGATCATCTAACCAATATGTGGTCAGCATGTTGTCAGGTCCCCCTGCCGTTATAGCTGCTCTACATTGGGCCGCTAATTATTGTAGCTATATGAAGTCCGCACTATGTTGGATGTGCACCAATACCACGTAGGCCGAAAATCCATTAGAAATTGTCTTTCCCTCATGGGACTCTAACCAGCGTAAGTCCCGTAGCTCTGCGCCAGGCATCAGCTACAGGAAGGAACCGCCCATGCAAATGCTGGGTTAGGCTTTCATTACTAAGATGTATTTCATCACATTCGCCCTTTCAAAATAAAATAAGTATAATAGATACTATTGTAATAAATAAATCTAAAAACGGTTTAAGCGACAATTAAAAGCACATAAGTGAAACATTGTGATTTTTTAAATAATAAATTAAGCTAAAAATCGACCAACAACGTTTGGTCTAAGCACATAAGTCTTGAATAGAGGCTGATGATAGGCGAAACTCCGAAAGGCTCTCCAAATTTTAAATCAGAGATAAGGCCAACTTGGTAGTAACTCAGGTACATTTGTACAATTTAACTTAAAAAAAACTCCTGGAAAGTTCACTGTTTTACTTTGACTTGTGTTGTTTTATCTTTTTTACCAGCGGTTAAGGATAATATAATGCATAATATTATCACAGCTAAGCTAGAATCGTCACAAAATAAATAAATGTGTCATGGAACAGAAACTCTCATTGAGGATCACTCGAATAATTTGCAGCGCTAACAGTTCAATATTATTTTATTTACCTTTAATATCCACATGCTACTTGAATAACTTGTAGATTCGTGAGCCTTGCAGGCAAAGATTTGATACTTCTAGGAAAAAAAATAAATAAATAAAACGCAAGCTGAAATTATTCTGAAGAAAGTTTCTAGTACTGATACCTTGAAAACTGAGTGGATCTCAACAAGCTATCCCGAGATTGAACCCGAGCCATTCAGCCATTAATCAGATGTCCTAGGTCCTAAAATAGCGTATCCACATTTTTAAATGAATTAAACAAATTCGGTAAAGTAACAAGATATGGAGAGAGGGGAAAACAAAGAGAAGATAATAATAATTCAAGTGTTTAATCAACACATCAAACAAAATGGATATTTTCGTTTTGTTCATTAGAAAGTCTCACGACGTAGATGCAATTTTTGTAAGAATGTTTATAACGATATGTCAAAATGTACTAGGCTTAGAGGGCTACTGATTTTAAAATTAAAACGTTTAAAACAAAGTAATTTTTAGAAATATTAACCCTTAAATTGGTGAAACACTACCGGCAATTACTCGTGCCATTAATTTTAATGTGTCGAACCGCAGTGAAAACAAAATAATGTTTAATTGTAAGTTTATATTGTGTAATTACTAGAGCTAGGATTTGTATGTAATAAAATATAAGATTGCGATGCAGTTAGTATGTACTATTCAACTGTTTGTAGGTGAAATCAAAACAAAAGACAATCATAAGTCTAACTTCTCATTATACTATGTCGCAATCTTAACTTTTACTACATGAAAATAATAGCCCTAGTAATTACACAATAATTAAAGTAAATTCAACTCGTTCGCTTTTCTACTATTTTCATAAACATATTAAATTAGAATCAATGTATATTATAGGATGCATTGCCAATTTAAGGAGTAAAATCACTTCTATTCAAACATATTATTATATATAAACACAAGTGAATTTGAGGCCAGTAGCCGACTGGTAGGCTGTCGTGCCATGGAAAGTTATACACATAAATTATAATACCATGCCTCTGGTCCAAACAGTCCGGGTAGATGGACTTTTAGGATGGAAGAATCCAAAGGATAAGTCATCCGGGAGAAATTTTTAAGTCTAGGCTCTTGAATCAGAAGATTCACGGGTTCGTAAAATAATTTCAACCCTAAATTACAGCCTCTACTCAAAATTCAATCGAGCTTCCCAATCCTATTAATACCTTAATTGCCTAAGTGTCTCTTTGTGATGATGAGCGTGTTGTTTAGGGCCTGTCTTATATTGTTATACAATTTGGCACAAATTTACGGGCACTAAAGAGAAAACACATTATCATTATAAATCGCATAATATTTCCTCAGACTCTACTCATAACTGAAAAAAAAAGAAAAAACAAACAAAAAAAAACAAGACTGGTCTTTTTTAAAGCATTGGCCATAATTTAGCACAGTTTTTTAAATTGGTAATTTTATCAGCTAAGTATGATTTTTAGCAACATACGACTGCTTAAAAATAAAATGGAACCACTACAGTCCTTAGGTAGCCTTGGGGTAGCAGGAGGTTAACGCTTCCACCTTTCTAGACAATTGACACGAGCTATCAGTTGGTATGTCAAACCAGCGTGACGGCCGCCTTTACCCCAGGGCTACATTTTCAAAAATATATGACCGATCGAGTTGACAAAGCGGTAGCGTCTGACACTTGTATCCGGGACATCCCGGGATCAAATCTCTTAGCCTACTAATTTTTCCAAATCGTCAAACCCAAATCAAAAACTGGGTTGGAATTTTATTATTAGAATCCATTTCATCATTATGATTTTGCAGTGTTACAAAAAATAAGAGAACGTCATCATAAAACATATAATCTATGGTCCAACAATAGAAACACATAGTCTATATTTATGCACGCAGCACCGTTAAGGCAATACACTACAGGCCGGAAGGTCGAGAGTTCCGAGTCCCGATGGAGTCAGATATTTTAAACCGCCTTAAAGCTCCTAGCGGCAACATGGTTCTGGAGTCGAATAAGTTTCCAACGGAAAGAGTACCAGACGTATGTTCTGGGGATACAGGTGGCCGTCACGCAGGTTGATATCTCATGCGGACTGTCTAAAAAATGGGACCGTTAACTTCCTATTACCCCTAAGGTCCTCCAAGGACCTATAGTAGGATCACTTTCCACACGCGCACATAAAATATTCTTCTTAGAGAAGTGGCTGTGTTAAATAGCGCGATAGAATGTGTTGTATATCCTACAAATATTTGAAGGAAATCAATTCGGTAAACAAGAAAAAATATTTACTTAACATTACTGATATATCGGATCCACTTGGGCCATTTCTACCAGAGTTTCTGTTCAATTTTATAAAACATATTAAATAAATTAAACCGCTTTATCTTATCAGATACACAGCCAATTCAAGGTTTAAATACACCGGTTGCTATTGTAACTGTCAAACACGGTAAATACATGCTCGAAATATTATTTCAAAAGGTTGATGCCACCGGCGTTACTTGACCTAGAACTATGGAAATATGATGAGTACTTACTCTGTACCGGTACATGAGACGCATACACCACACACGTGATGCTAGTTCTGATGGTGACTGAATACTCACCACTACGATGCACCACCGGGCGGGAATCAATACCGGCGGCGGCGGGGTGTACATCGATTGCCAGGAGCATGGCGCCTGCTGCAGCCTCCCACAGACACTTGGGGTAGGTCATCTTACGCAACACACCCCGCATAATTATCCCCCAAAACTATTTCAATGTCGATACTTACACGTGCTCCCACTTTTTAAAATATTTTTGAAGTAAAATATGTTGCATCAATTGAGAGAATTTTTTTGCTAAACCCATACCCATCATATGTGGCATTACACAATTGGGATCACGAAAATAATGATATCAATAATGAACGAATAAATAAATACGTAAATTAATAGGTGACATGATATTTCTCAAGAGTCAAGGCCGACTGAAGTAGTTGAAATGTTTTGCACCAAATCCTCATCCATCACCAGTTCAAAATTTTATTTAAAACCGTCCAGTGAGGACCACGATAGATAGATAGATAGATAAATAAGTTTATTAAAAACACAATGACATATGGTTCAAGGTCATGTCATTTGAAAACAAGAACAAATAAATTACATTCAATAAAAATGAACACACGGCGACGATTAGCAAGGATCAAGGGAAGAGAAAATTAACAAAATTATAAGAGAAAGAATGAAAGTGTAAGGGTACCTCGTATAAACTAGCAAAACATAATTACGATGTTTTGAACGTATTAAAATATTTGAATGCAGGCTTTCACGGCCGGTAATCATAATGTTGAGTGATTCCTGGCTTTGTGGCAACAATATTAAAATATTACCTTATAACATTAATGGAATCCGACAGGAAGAAGGAAGAGAAGAAAACCAATTAACATGGACACAAGGGTAGTCAGAACAATGGAAGGAAGAGGCTTGGAGGAAGGGGCGTGTAAAAATAAAGATTATAGTCTCAGCCGGCCCGCGCCGTAGCCGACTGGCGGAGAGCTATGGGATTTGCGCTGGTTCGGGTCTCATGGGAAGAAATGTTCTCATGGAATTTCGGCCAGTATGGAATCGGTGCCCACCTTGCAACGTAGGAATTTGGGTAGAGATACCCAACTATAAAGGCTGGGTGACTACATGTCATCCCTACACTGGTTGGATGATCTTCTTCCCCTGTGATTAACACATGTGGATGTTAGGCTAGTATCCTTCTAGGTCTATCGCGACATGAAATTTGATGGTCTCGGCAATTTTTCATTTTCTGATAACTACTTCTATTATATCTTCTCGAATTAAATATAATGAATCATCTAAGCATTGGTCCTCTAGTCGCTTTCCTCTAAATGCTGTTAAAGCTTCTCTTGGTTCTATACCCAATGGTCCAACCATTACACTTTTTTATCTACATATCCATCCATAGTAATTCTGCCCAAGGGCAGGTCTTTCACTGCAATCATAGCATTTTCATGTTATGCTCTGCAGCTTTACTAGGAATTATAGGTGTGGTAGCTTCCCGTTGCTTTCCACACCGGTTATGGATGATGATAATGATAAGGATGATGGCCGGATGACTTTCGGGGACCGTTGGGCACTAAGCTTCCTGACATTTGTCTTACAGGTGAGGAAAAACCCTGAAAAAATCCTCACCCAGGAGCCTGTCCCGACCATGAATCGAACCGGGCCAGCTGCCTGACCACCGCGGTGGACTACATACATATAATATTTTATATACTGCATGTATGGAGTGTGTGTTCCTACTGCACTTTTCGTACTTCCAGTTTAGCGCTAGTTGAATATATGGAGTTAATTAGGCATAGTTTACGCATCATTTCGACAGACCACGTTATTTAAATTATGTTTACTTGTATTGTGTACTGAGAGGAATACAGGATGGACATGTGTATAAGTATTGGTGAGCGTGTGTTGAGTGAGGTATGATGACAAGGGAGAAGGTGAAACCCGGCGCCGGCACGTCGAATAGTACAAAGACCCCCGCCAGATTTACATCCTCATCGGACTAACAAATCGCTATCAATAGTACCATATCCCCCTTCAATAAACATACTGCAGAGGTGTTTGGAATAATGCAGGCATGTAGTGAATAACATAAATCGCCATCTCTCCTAACACTCAGACTAAAAAAATATTAAAAGTTCAAACTCAATCAGGAGTAAACCTACATATGCCAATCACGAAGCAGGCATGCTACTACCTGGACTAGTTCAACGGAGAGTTAAATTATACGCTTCTAAATTTCTAACTTCTAAATACTATCTTATTATCATCTCCTTAGGTAATAACTACACTTCCAATTTTATGAGCAGACCTAACCTTTTATTGAATGAATAAATAAAAAAAATCAAAATATGTAAGTACAAGTTTCATGAGAAGTTACAGCGGCTACAAGAATTTAACAGGGACTAAAGTGCAAATTTTATCCATATTGTGCTTTTGAACCTAAAACTGACTTTTTTAAATACAATTTATATAGCTGATTATTTTAAACAATTTTAATTTCTTGAGAACGACTGCTATCAGAGGTACAATCTCTTGTTTTAAATAATTAACAACCTAAACGGTGTTTAATAATGTTTTTTAAATGTATATGCATATTTCGTCCCAGCTGAGTGTTAATGTAAGAACATCACGCTTGGAAGGCCGCTGATATCAAAAGCGTCTCAAAACAACAAATAATACCGCATATCTGTCTGCTGAAGATGGAAGTCGGTTTCCGAAAGGTCTATAGTTTAAAAAAATTAACCCAGTTGAAGACAACGGCACCTGCAAGGTATCTATTTTAATATTTTATTTTGTGACTATTTACCTCAACGGAATTTTAATATGAATTTTATGAGTATTTACTGTAAGTCTTTACTTATTTTAATAGTTTCATAATCCTTACATTAAGTTTTCTTTAAACGATACTAATAGGTGATCCCAATACAGGTCTTGGGAGGCCCATCGGGAGAAAGAGATTAAATTCTCACTTCTTTAAACAACGGGCTAGATGGCATACGTCTCATACACATTTCTATTAGTGACTGAGTCAACTCCAAAGCATCTTGTCCATTTTGTTGTAGGTAATGAACAATGGGTGTTATTTTTAGTTCCCCTGCAATGCCAATCATTGCCTCTGGTTCCGAGAGTCGCGGGTTCAATCCCGGCCGCTGTCGATGGATTCTTTTTCAGGATGGAAAATCCAAGGAGCAAAAGTCCTTCGGGAGGGTCTTTAAGCCGTGGGTTCTGAGTCTGGAGATTTGCAGGTTCATAAAGGAAACTTAAGCCTGAATAAAGAGGCCTCGAAGCAAAATTTACCGATCTCAACGCCCTAGTAATACCTTAGTTCTCTGCTAGATGCCGGTGTGTTTACCGCATGCCACTCATGGCATCTTTGGGCAAATAAGATAACTAAAATTAAGTTGGTCTATTCACTATTTAGAAAGGAGAGGCTATGGCTCAATAAGTGGCCACGCCAGTAATCACACTGCAATGTAAGCATTTTTGTTATTATCCAATCAACCCGATTAATGCACCATGAGTATTAACAATTCAAAGAAAATTCTGCAATAGTAATGAAAAATATGTGGGGGAAAAATATCAGTTTTAAGTAAAGGAAGATATAAGTCCCTCGCCGTAGCCGAGTGGTTAAGGCAAGATGCCTTGGCGCAGAGATACGGAACTTGCGCTGGTTCGAGTCCCCATGGGGGAAGACGTTTTCTCATGGAATTTCGGCCGGTATGAGACCGGTGCCCATTTGGTTAGCTGCAATAAGTAACGACTCCACGTTGAGAAGACTAGCTATAACGGCTGGGGGACCCGACATGCTGACCACATATCATCCCTGCTGGTAGGACAATGGCCTTCTAGGCCTGTTGCGCTTGGAGTTTTAAAATGGTAGATATAAGAACGATCAATAAATAAACAATTAAGACAAAACTTGTATCAATAAGAGAAAATGCACATTTTAAAGGTAAAGTGATCCTACTACAGGCCTCAGGAGCTCCCACTTTTTCTGAACAATCGGCACTTGATATCAGCCGGGTTGTTAGTCTTGCGTGACGGCCAACTTTACGCCCAGAACAAGCATCTGGTACTCATTTCCGTTAGATGCCGAGTCGACCCCAAGGCCATAGTGCCGCCAGAAGGTGGGTTACTTTAAAAATCCTGACCCCACGGGACTCGAATCCTCGACCTTTCGGTTTGTAGTGTAGTGCCTTAACCATTACGCTACGGCGTGCCCTACTGTATAGTAGACACACATAATATACATATATATTGACTACGAATCTTATACCTTGCACCGAACAGGAAATTATAATCCATCATATTTGTATATCAAGCGAAAGTTATAACAAAATTTGCAATCGAGTCCGTGCCTCTGGATCGCAGAAAATGCATGTTATATTAATATAGCATTAAGACTTCAACGTGTAATATGACGTCGTCGTAATTTAAATGGAATTTGGGAATATACGTGAGATGTTGAGATAGATTACAAAGTGTTGCAGAGATAGTCATAACAGTATCAAGTGAATGCAGGATAAATCCGGTTACATGTAACTGTTCACTTCACTGACTGAATTCCTGCGGTTGTGTCGCTAACAAAGCCATTTTTCCATCTTCACTTATTGCATTATTATATACAGACTGAAGAAAACTACATTAATGAAGTAATATTGCTTTTGTCCTTGAGAACTCAAATAAACCTCTTATCAAACATTAAAACACTTGTATTGTTTGCAGAAGATCAAATAATAACTGCAAATTAAAAAACAATCTATAATTTTATGAATTGCATAAATAACACAAATTCGAAAGATAATAATAATAGTAACAATAATAATAATAATAATAATAATAATAATAATAATAATAATAATAATAATAATCTTTTTTATTAAACTGGCAGTTACAATCTGTTATTGTTACAGTTTCATGGAGAAGAAATATAGTATTTTATTAACGGAGGGGATTACGATTAACTGAGAAAAAGTACTGAAGAATTTTTTTTGATCTTTAGAAATTGGAACAAACAGGTGAACGGGAAAGAAAGTGTATGATCTTTATGGGAAACCAAATAAAATAATATAATGACATTTAAGTATCGAAGGTTACGACGGACAGGACATGTGGCACGAATGGGAAATGAAAGAGAAGCGAGTAAATAGTGTAGCAGAACCAGAGGGAACACGTCCACTGGGTAGTCCAATAATGAGGTGGGAGAATAATTGTAATAATGATTTTATGGAGGAAAATCATACAGTGACTGATTGCAAAACATTAATTCAGGGTTGGGATGTATGCAGAGCTTATGTCCGCGAGGTCATGAACCTCCAGATTTCAATAGTGCTGGTGTGTTAGTTAGTTAGGCATTATTAGGCAATAATAATAAAACGATGTATTTCCGGATATGGAATTCTGTATTAAAAAATTATCCAGTAGCATCTAAGACCCGCAAAGGTGTGCAATAGGAATTCTGAACTGTCGTGAACTTCAATATTGCATTTACTTTAAATTTACGTAAGTCAACTGCAACTTTAAATAAATAATAGTTAAAAAAAACTAAAAAACTCGCTTTATTAGAAAACCGAACTAAAAAATAAAAAATAATTTTAATTTCCAACACACTTGGGATAAAATTAAAGTGGTCAACAAAAAAATCATCTCAACACATTTAGGATAAAACTATAGTTATCTAAAAAAAAAAAAATTACCATCAAAAGCGTGGGGTGCTTTTTATGATATTCACATTTTCTTCTTAGAGACTTTACTTTTACCAATATCTGTTTATTATCAAATATATTAATTGATATAGAGCACCACCGCTTTTGATGGTAAAATAATTTTTTTAGATAACTACAGTTTTATTCTAAATGTGTTGGAGATGATTTTTTGTTGACCGCTTTAATTTTATCCCAAGTGTGTTGGAAATTAAAATTATTTTTCATTTTCTAGTTCGGTTTTCTAATAAAGTGTCTTCTTTTAGGTTTTTTTAACTATTATTTATTATTTATTTTTTAGTTTTAATATTTTACAGAATAAGATAAAAAATGTAATCATTAAATTCGATACTACTGTAGTATGAGCTAAAAGTAATACTCTCCTAAAAAAATCCTCCGGGCCGGATCTGAACCAGCGATCTATGGATTACTGAAATGATATACCACTACCATCTACCGCTCTACCACGGAGCTCTTACGATTAACTAAAAAGTTGATAAGTCCGCAACCTATTATACCGGTTTTTATTTTTTTTGATTTTCTGATGATTCTGGCCAGGATTTTAGAAAACATTTATGAAATGATTGTATTGTCACTGGTCCTTTACAAATTTACAACGTTTCAAGTCGATCCAATGATTTGAAGTGGGTGAAAATCGCGTTGAAAGATTCCGTTACATAATTACCCAAAACTTTTTATTTTCTGATGATTCTGGCCAGGATTTTGGAAAAAAAATGAAATTATTGTATTATCATTGGTCCTTTACAAGTATACAAAGTTTCAAGTCGATTCAATGATTTGAAGTGGGTGAAAATCGCGTTGAAAGATTCCGTTACATAATTACCCAAAACTTTTTATTTTCTGATGATTCTGGCCAGGATTTTGGAAAAAAAAAATGAAATTATTGTATTATCATTGGTCCTTTACAAGTATACAAAGTTTCAAGTCGATTCAATGATTTGAAGTGGGGGAAAATCGTGTTGAAAGATTCCGTTACATAATTACCCAAAACTTTTTATTTTCTGATGATTCTGGCCAGGATTTTGGAAAAAAAAAATGAAATTATTGTATTATCATTGGTCCTTTACAAGTATACAAAGTTTCAAGTCGATCCAATGGTTTTAAGTGGGTGAAAATCGCGTTGAAAAATTCCGTTACATAGATAGATACAGGTCAAGTTAATATAAAGCGTGTAAAAACAAATTAGAGAGGAATAATTTGCCTAGCCATACTGCTTTGTTTTGCTGCCAATGTTCTTCTATTTATAGTCATTTTGCTATGTGTTCATATTGTAACCGTCATACATGTTACCGGTATGACAACCATGCCTTGTGGGATTCATGTTCGGAGTTTGTGTTCCGGGCTATTAGATAATTCTAACAATAAATCATTATTTCCCTGTCTAGACGTCAGCAACTATCCCTAAAAATCAATCAAATCATTTTTAAAAAAGCAACTACAAATTTCACGATAGCATATTTAAAAAAAAAAATTACGTAAAAATTGCTGACCCAAGTGCTGAAGGAAAATTCGAAAACATTTATGCGGGTATCGCATTTGTAACAATTAAGATACCAATTGAATCGAACCATAGTCAGATCGTTAAGTACTAATGAATTATATAATTTAATCATAGCTACATTATACTGATACTGATGGTGATGAAAATATGGGAAAATGTTTAGATAAAAAACCGCTAGAATCTATGACAAAAATAAGATTATTACACTTTATGAACATTTTTGAAAACAGTAAGGTCACACTTTTCTAAAGCTAAATGTATTATTTCAGTTTAATTTGAGATCTTTGAACAAATCTGATTCAATACATTTATATCTACTGTACCTGTAGTGTGTTTATAGGCATATCTATTGCTATGTGTATTCATATATGTTGTTATAATAACTGTACTAATTCCCAAGATTGTTATCGTCAAAACTACTAGGGAGGAGAACAGAACGACACACACACACACACACACACACACACACACACACACACACACACACATATATATATATAATGTGTGTGTACGTTACAGCGTGCATTTATAGAAAAAAAATTGTTTCAATTCCGTCCGTAAGCTTCAAAATTCACAAGACAGTTACGTCCTACAGCTACCCTATCTAAATTAACTCTTAGAGTTGGTGGCGTAACATACATTATCTTGGTTTTAGCAAACAGTACTATTCGCACAACTCTGATATCATATCTGAAATTGTTTATTTGTTTGCCCTTTTTTAAATCCTACTGTTACTGACGAAGCATCCACTGACGATTTCATCTCGTACCAACAGCAAGACCCCCATAGTTCAACAATAATTATAGAATTATTTCTGTGAGGCCCTCCATGGTATCTTTACCTTGTCGTGGTGGAGTGGTTTGCGTATTTAAATGATCCTGAGAGCTATGCCGGCGGTAGCATTGCTGCCGATAGGGTTACCCATGCCGGATTAGTCGAAGGTGATAAGCCAGACGAAAAAAGTACCTTGGTCGAAAGAGTGACGATCTTTCACCGTAAAAATACTACCGGACATGGGTACAACTGGGTAAAATTTTCCGGAGGTCAAATAGTCCCCATTCGGTTCTCCGGGCGGGGAGTACTTCAGGGAACCCAGCCAAAGGCTCAAACACAGGGACATGTTCCTAGCAACATGGAATGTTAGTACTTTATACAATAGCGGGGCACTAGATATATTAACGCGGGAATTAGATAAATCACCCTTGGATATAGTCGCTTTACAGGAAGTTAAGTGGCCAGGAGAAGGTAGTCAGGAATCAGGAAGCTTTGCATTTTACTACGGGGGTGCAGAAAGACCTGCATTGGGAACGGGTTTTTTAGTCAGAAGGAGGATCCTATCCGCTATCCGAGATATTAAGTTTGTCAGTGATAGGATATCAAACATAATTCTAAAGGGTAAACAACATGATTTTATAATTGTAAATGTACATACCCCCACAGAAGATAAAGATGACAAGATCAAGGATGAGTTCTATGGAGAATTAGAATGCGTATTTGATAGCCTTTCACGATATCATATGAAAATTGTTTTAGCAGATTTTAATGCAAAAGTGGGGCGGGAAGATATATTCAAACCAACAATAGGCAAATTCAGTCTTCATGAAGATAGTAACGACAACGGGGTTAGATTAGTCACCTTTGCCACATCAAAGAATCTCATTGTTAAGAGCACAGCAATTCAGCATAAGAATATTCATAAATACACCTAGACGTCTCCAGATGGAGAAAGTCGGAACCAGATAGATCATGTATTAGTGGACAAATGCTGGCACAGTAGCATCATCGATGTTAGATCAGTTAGATGGACATACTGCAATTCGGATCATCATCTGGTCAGAGTGAAAATCAGACAACGGCTATGAGAGGAACAAATGCTAAAGATGATTCTGTAAAATTTAAATTAAAAAAACTTGAAAAATGATGATGGCGAATCAGTTCCAGTGACCATGAATGATAAGATATCAAGTGAATTTCCGCAAATTAGTATAGGCCTATGTGACATAAATCTTACATGTAAGAAGAATGTCAATTTAAAAACATATGAAGGTCCTAAGGAATGGAATAACAGAACTGTGAGTAAGTCTGTTAGTTATAACAATATGCCTAATATTACAGAAACAATCTCTATGCCTCAATTAAATGAATAACAAGATGACTATAATATATCACAAGATGATATTACTATACAGAGACTTCTTGATGATGATGAGAATCCAAACTGCCAACAAGTTCGTAGAAAAAAACGAAAGTATAATGAAATCAGCAAGCCTCCTCAAAATATTCCATCAGTAAATGTATATAATCCTTATGATACACTTATGGATGATACTGAGAATGCAGACAACATAAATTCTTCTCAATCAACAAAATCACTTCCACATGAACCACCACCCATATTTATACCGGGTGTACTTAACGTACCAGAACTAAAAAATAGTGTAAAACAAAAACTTTCTGATTTAGATTTCTCACTTAGTTTACTACAACATAATTTAACGTGTGTGTGTATATATATATATATAATATATATATATATATATATATATATATATATATATATATATAACAAAATCGGATTAGTTACACTATTTATAACTCAAGAACGCCTGGACCGATTTCTATGATCTTTGGTTTGTTGGATTTGTTTGCGCCCCGAATAGCAGATAACTATTAAAACATCGGAAAAAATAAGGTAAAAATATTTAAAGGCGATACGAAGTTCGCCGGGCCAGCTAGTATATATATATATATATATATATATATATATATATATATATATATACACACACACACACACATACACACACTGTAATATATTATCTACGGTAACAGAGCCTCCAAAAACTAATTGGAATGGTTTTTTCATGGAATTATTGTAAATTATAATGCGTGTGTAATGAGTTAAAAAATACCGAACTTTGTGATTCTAAAGTTTTTCTGGCACAAATGCTATAGGAAGAAGGCCTACTCAGCCTCATGAGGACAACTCATGTGAATGAATAGTTTACTTGTAGAGAGAAGTAAGCTAGGAAATCAATGCGTTCCCGAGAGTAACAATGTTTATTAAAGCCTGAAGGTCGCCGCTGTGTCTGTTGCTCACAATATTCAAGGATCTCAACACATCCACATCCTTGTAGATTGTTTACTAACAAATTAGAAAAAAATCGAAACAATTTGAAATACAAATATAAGTTTCAATCTACCATTGTACAATAATATTTCGAGGAGCTTAACTCTGTTGAGGGCTAATTCAATGTTGGGTCAATAATATACTGCTAGGAAGATTCCGTAGTTACTCTCGCCCTCTAGTCTCTTTTTCAACTCAGATCTGCCCCAAATACTTTCCTTGCCATTTTGGTTGAAAGCTCTGCCATGTTGGAGGAAATGCGACACAAGTAGCTAGAGCCAACAAGTTTCACATAAATACTTACTTACTCACTGGCACTATCGAACCCGTAGGTTCATGGCCGCGCGGACATAAGCTCTCCATACATCCCTATCCTGAGCTAATGCTTTCCAATCATTCCCTGTATAATCTACTTCCCTCAAATCATAGTTAATGTTATTCTCCCACCTCATTCTTGGTCTACCAACTGGGCATTTTCCCTCTGGCTTTCCTACAAGAAGCTTCCATGCAAGTATTTTATTCCCCATACGTGCAACATGTTCTGCCCATCGCAGTCTACGAGACTGAACTGTTCTTATTATATTTGGCTTCCTGTAGTTCATTGTTCATTGTTATGTAGTCTTCTCCATTCAGCTGTCTGTTCATCTCTCTTTGGTCCAAATATTTTCCTAAGTACTTTATTCTCAAATACTTGTAATTTCCTTTCCTCCCTTAAAGTAAGAGTCCATGTTTCGCACCCATATAATATAACTGGTAGAATAATAGTTTTATATATTTTCAGTTTAACGTTTTTTGAAAGGAGTTGGGATATCAAGAGTCTCTGCAATGCATAATAGCACGCATTTTCAGAATTGAGCCTATGTTTAATTTCTTTGTGCATCTCATTCCTCTTTGTAATTATTGTTCCTAGGTATTTGAATTCAGCCACTTCCTCAAAATTTCCCTCATTTGTTATTAGCTGCCCATTTCCATTATATAATGTATTTCTACGTGTGACCATATATTTAGTTTTATTGATATATACTTCCAGTCCTAATTTCTTAGTGTTACTCAATAGTGTGTGCGTGTTGTCCTTTAGTATCTCCTCGCTATCGGCCAATAATACTACATCATCAGCATAAACTAACAGCTTATTAATACCATTGAGTTGTAAGCCTTTCTCATTCTCTAAAGATTTAATGGCATGCTCTAGTACAAAATTAAATAGTAGAGGAGATAGTGCAACTCCTTGCTTCAGCCCATTATGGATTTCAAAAGTGTCCGAAAACTGTTTGCCTACACACACTCTACTCTTTGTTCCGTTTAGACACATTCGTATAAGTCTAACTAACTTTTTAGGAATTCCGAACTCCAGCAGAATACTATATAACTTCTCCCTCTTAATTGAATCATATGCTTTTTTGAAGTCTACGTATAGTTGATGTACAGTACCATTATATTCCCATTTCTTTTCTAAAATCTGTCTGATACTAAAAATCTGATCTGTTGTAGATCTGTTTCTTCAAAATGCACATTGATGATCTCCTAGAATGTCATCAGTATAGGGAGTAAGTCTGCTTACTAATATATTTGTTAGAATTTTGTAGGAAGTTGAAAGTAATGAGATGCCCCTGTAGTTGTTGCAATCAGTTTTATCTCCTTTCTTATAAATTTGTTACGATAATTGATTCCTTCCATTGATCTGGAAGAGCTTCTTTTTCCCAAATCATACTAAGCAACCAGCGTATTTTTCCATCAATTTTTCTCCCCCTGATTTTATCAGTTCTGCTGGGATCTCATCAGAACCTGATGCTTTATACATCTTCAATTTTTCTATTGCCATTTCAACCTCTAATGCACTTGGTTCTGCGACTAGCAGTTCTGCTGTCTGTAAATTATCCTCTTCAATGTCCTGTTCTGTATGTACATTTAATAGCTGATTAAAGTAACTTTTCCATCTATTTAATACACTCCTGGAATCTGCAAACATATCCCCATTTTCTTTCCGAATTATGTTTGTTCTAGCCTGAAACCCTTTCTTCTCTATCCTAATTGATGATAAATATGGGTGATGGTTTATGTGGAAGTGGTTTTGTTGATTAAGATGAATTTATGTTGTCTGCATTCTCAGTATCATCCATAAGTGTATCATAAGGATTATATACATTTATTGATGGAATATTTTGAGGAGGCTTGCTGATTTCATTATACTTTCGTTTTTTTTTCTACGAACTTGTTGGCAGTTTGGATTCTCATCATAATCAAGAAGTCTCTGTATAGTAATATCATCTTGTGATATATTATAGTCATCTTGTTTTTCATTTAATTGAGGCATGGAGATTGTTTCTGTAATATTAGGCATATTATTATAACTAACAGACTTACTTACAGTTCGGTTATTCCGTTCCTTAGGATCTTCATATGTTTTTTAAATTGACATTCTTCTTAAATGTAAGCTTTATGTCACATATGCCTATACCAATTTGCGGAAACTCACTTGATATCTTATCATTCATGGTCTCTAGAACTGATTCGCTATATTGTTCAATGTCTCTTCTCGGTCCAGTTAAATTTAAATTAAGTTGCTGTCTTTCAGCCAGATTACTTAAAACTGATACTTACACACCAAATTAATATAATTAATAAAATATATTGAGAATAAGATAAACATAAACACACTTAAATTATGAAATAATCAATATTTGTAATTCAATTGAAATTCGCGGTTGCAACAAAAAGCACAGCCACCTGGCTAAATAATAAACCAATTACCTTACACGGCCATCTGTTAGAATCGTATGGAACTCACAGATAATTATAACTCTTTGTTAAATAATAAACAAATAATTTGCAATAAAAATAATGCGACTATAAATTTAGTTATAAACTTCCCTAAATCTCAAGTTGGATCAAACTGCACACTGTGCAACATTTTATTTAAATCGGTTCAGTAGTTTAGGATTCCATCGCGGACAAACGTGACACGTAATTTATATATATATATATCTTCTTCACTTCCTGGTTTAGGCAAGAGTTGCCTGTTCCGATTTATATATATTAAGATATATACATATACATATATATATATTAAGATATATACATATATATATATATATATATATATATATATATATATATATATTAAGATATATACATATATATATACATACATACATTACACACACACAAACAAAACAATAAATTGTGAGCCTAATGCTACCCATAACATTACTCATAGTTTGAGTTCTATATAGGCCTAATTACTTTTCAATAAATAAACCCCTACAAAGCATCAATGCACTCAAATATCTATGACGTAACATTTCAGACATCAGCAACATCCTACAAAATACACATCAAAGAGCTAGCAGCAGCAATAAAAAGCTTTCATGACAGAAAATCTTACATACTGTAGCAGTGAAAGTATTCAACTCCAGAATTCTTCTAGTACTGACATGAACAAAACTCGGGTACACTGACCTGAGCGTTACTGAAAATTTAAAAAAATCCTTAATGCGACAATGTTATTAAATTACACCTCTTCACGGTTGGTATACGACCTTGCCCGTAAGATCCTTCTGCTAAAAAAAGTATGCACCAGACTTCAACTCCCAGCTACGAATGCAGATATGGCCAGACTTCTGATCAACCAACACCATGACCAACAGAAACTCAATGGGTCTTAACATCAAGCTCCGCAGTGCCATAACAAGACTAGTGGTCCATGGCTTCCATCACAAACTGTGTAGGAAAACTCATTTCCACGAACCAACACCGGACTGTATATGACGAAACGTATGCACGATATCGCTTCAGCATGTGTAAGAAAGAATAAAATCATTCAGTGGGAAAATTAACTGAATGCACATTTGTACGCGGAAGAACATTTATTTTCATTTCATTATTTTCAATCATTATATTCAACAATTTTTTAGGATTATTACCATACGATTTCATTTATTATATAGGAAAACCAGTTGACATGGGTTCAACACAAAATAATTTAGCGCGATTGTTAATTCTTAAACTAAGTGATTAACACAAGTGGGTGTGAGGCCAGCAACCGCTGTTTAGGCAATAGTCTTCTAGGCCTGTCGCGCCACAGAGTTGATTTTTAGAAAAAGTAATACTTTAGTGTAAAAATGTTTAAACAAATTCAGAATGCTGAACAAATTGGTCCAGATGATAGCAATTATTTCAGAGTTCAAATCCGAATACCGAGCAACTTAGTTTTTATGGGATTTTCCTTAGTCGTGATGGCAAATGCTGCGCTGGAATTTTACTGACACGATCTATTTCATCATTAATAACAATGTAATAATTCATTACATTTAACATACTTTTCATTTTCACAAGACATAATTACTTGAATACACACAAACATCCTACACGGAATATGCCCAACGATGCTCAGGCGTCTTTAAAGAAAACAAAACACCTAAATGTTTTCTGCTTGCTTTTGTTGACAGGCGTTAGTTCGAATTTTATTGAAGGACAACACTTTCACATTTATTTTACTGAGATGGCCTTGTGATGTAACTGACCCTTCCGGTGGTAATTTTGTTGTGTTCGCAGTAGGGTAAGCCTCCCTCCTGTTTTTTGTTTGCAGCTCTACCACTTCACTCTTCCACAGGAATTTGTGTGGTCATGATGACGTCCATGTTCACATATACTCGTATATGCATTGTTAAAAGTCTTTATACTGATTCCCCTTCCGGAGGGGAATGATCTCTGCCATTCCTAATACGATTAGAGGCACTTCTGTAATTGTTCTAATACAACTTAAAGAGATTCTAGAAATGGATTCTCATAATACTTAAATATTTACTAATATGCCTAGAATAATTCTAATAATTATAATTAGGATCGAACTTAGTTCGCTCCTCTATCTTTTTTTAACTCATTAGTTGAGTTAACAATGCCAACCCACGGCACCTGGGTCTTTTAGCATCCACCAATATATATATATATATATATATATATATATATATATATAGAGAGAGAGAGAGAGAGAGAGAGAGAGAGTCTCCTCGGGTCAGTGATTAGTTCAATAAAGGCCTAATTCTGAAACAAAATACATAATTCGCATATACGGATCCTGCAATAAGGACGATTAAGTTGACTAGGTAGTATTTGGGTAACTAAATGGGCCCACAAGTTTATCTTACAAATAAAAAAAAAGTTAATTTATCTTCATATATATATATATATATATATATATATATATATATATATAATATACACACACACACACACACACACACAAACGTCAGACATACTTAAATCGTCCTTATACAGTATTTTAAACAAGGCCTGATATACTTAATTTGACTTATTTTACCTAAAAATACATACATAGTCAAGATATCAGAGATGAACTACAAATCTATAATATAAACGAGAAAATACACACAAATAAACGTAATTGGTTTGAACATATACAAAGAATGCCAAATAATCGTTTATCAAAACAGCTGCTTCATTATAGGCCTCTAGGCCGAAGAAATGTAGGAAGACCAAAACGTCGTTGGAAGGACGACCAGCGCCTGCGGCATGTAGTGCGCCGGGGAGCGGAACGGGCCAACAGGTCCATACCTTGAAGGTGATGATGACGCATACATAGAGTATTCATCTACAATATTAAATAAAGCAAGTAAAACCTTTCAATGAAAATAAATAATATGTGAATTGGAATGCAGTGTTTCCCCCCATTCAAACGATAGAAATGAGGTTTAATGCTGAACACCTGTACTAGTATTTAAATGTTCAGTATCATAAGTTCAAATTAATGATTTACATTTCATAATACTATATTAGGTATCAGTGTTTTAATGCGTCGCATTAGAAACTTTGCACTGTTTTTTTATTTCAATTGCCAGTAGAATATTTGCAGGTAATCAGTTTAAACTAGTAAAAAGATCAAATAAATGTACCTCGTTACCACCGAAAAAAAAAGTTTTATGTTCGCAGCAATCTCTAGTTAACTTAACACTCACAGCCTACAGTATACGAATAATAAAATGTGATTTTGAGAACGAGTCTAAAGGTTACATTTTATAAAACGATAACCATGGGGTGTGGGCGTTTTATGAGTATACAAAGGTAATCTATCTTATATAAAGGAAATAAAACATGCTAAAGGTATTTGAAAATATGCTCTCAAGTCAATATATATATAGCGTCCCGCGTAATAGCGAGTGGTTTAAGGCATGATGCCTTGGCGCAGAGCTTACGGAACTTGCGCTGGTTCGAATCCTGAAGGGGGAAGAAATTTCCTCGTGGAATTTTGACCAATTTGGGACACGTGCCTAATTAACATCGTGAGGAATTTGCGTATCTACAATGAATAGCGGCTCAAGGTTGAGAAAAACCAGTTATAACGACTGGAGAACTCTGCATGCTGACCACGTGTCACCATTATATTGACTGGATGGTCGTCCAGCTCTGCGATTAACACATGTGAATATGAGGCCAGGAGCCGACTGGTCGGTCAAGGGCCTTCTAGGCCTCTCGCGCCATGGAATTATACATATATAAATATATGTCCTCTCAAAAATGGGAATGGAGCTCGCGTTTCAGTGAGGGAACATGTTAGTATTAACTATAGGAGAAATGCATCTGGAATGAGTGACAGTAGAAATGCCGTAGCCGAGCGGTTAAGGTAGGAAGCCTTGGCGCAGAGCTACGGGACTTGCGCTGGTTCGAGTCTCCATGGGGGAAGAAATTTTCTCATGGTATTTCGGCCAGTATGGGACCGGTGCCCACCCAACAATTAGGTAGCTACAATAAGTAGCGGCTCCAGGTTGAGGAACCAGCTATAACGGCTAGGGGACTCGACATGCTAACCACATGTCACCCCTACACTGGCTGTTGATCATCTACCTCTGCGATTGACACATGTGGATGTGAAGGGCCAGCAGCCGACTGGTAAAAGGGCAACCGCTGAAAAGTGGAAAGACCCTCAATCGGAATCGGAGAAATGCTTACAAAATATGTATTGGAAAATCACTGTGGAAAATAAATTTAGGAAGGCCTAGGCATAGGTGGGAGGATAATATTAGGCCGAATCTTAGGTAACTAGATATTGGAGATATGAACAGTATTCAGTTGGCTGAGGATATGGACTGGGCCTTGGTGAACTAGGAGTTTCACAAGCTAGGTAGTAGTTAGCATAGAACCTCAGATGTGAGAACATTTTATAATTTTCTCATAAAACCTATTTTGGCCCGTAATGTGCACAATAACACTTTGATCAAAGTATTGGTAAAAGTGGAAGCGAAAGAGCATTTCGCCTACGTGGGAGTAATTTATAATGATTTTGTGGAAGGAATAATAACAAGGCGCAATTACATAATTCTTTAATTGCGAATAATTAGAAATGGGAAAACCTTAATTTAAAGAAGAAATCGATGGACTTAAAATCGAGGAACGCTCGGTAGCGAGGTTTCTATCGCTCGGTTTTTATTTCCGAGATTCTGTAAAACACTTCACAAACGTGCATTGTACATTGTATTAACTTAGGCTTTCACGGCCGGAGTTGCTATCGTGATCTTGAAAATTATCATTGCGTTGTACATTATTTTTTGCGCGATGGTGTTTTCAAGACAATAAATAATAGTAAAATAATAACATATTTGTTGGAAATATTTGCGTTCATTATAAACAACCGATTTACGTTAGCATTCTGGCCAATGTATGTATGCTAAATGCCGAAAATAACTGTTCAGATTACAGCAGGCCTTGATATCAATCTCGCATAAAATAGCTACAAGTATGAATGATTGTAATCACAACGACGAAATTTAAGAAGCGTGGGAAGTTGGGTGTGCTTCATTAGTGTCAGAGAAATCTAAATTAAGATATGAAAAACATACATTTCATTCAGAAAGTGGCTGGAGGAGAAGAATTCTAGTTTAAATGAAAAAAGTAGGGTTGCTTATTTCGTGCTTAGGAGTGAAACATTAAAGTCTCTAGCGAGTTTGTGGTCAGAATATTCAATGCTGATGACGATGATAAATTTAAAAGAAGGTATCAATATTGCAGATTTTGTTACACTAGTTAGCTTCATAAAAAAGAAGAATATTGGACGTAAAGCTAAAAAGTCTAAAAGTTTTCAGTAGAATTATAAGTTAACTTTCAATATTGCTTCAGATAAAGTTAAGTTAATTTAAAATGCAATGCTTTCTTTCATATAGTGTATATTAACACTACCATTTGGATTACATTTTTGTATATACATAAAGGGCAGTGGTTTTACTTCCCGCACTTGGGTTGTAATATGCCATATTACAGTATAGTTATTTCGGCTGGCAACCCCGAAATGTAGGAAGTTGAACTTTCAACCATGGTCGCCATCGCTGGTAAGTACGACAAAACGCACTATAGCGCAAAAAGGTCATTCTCAGTGTTTTGTGGCCTTAAAAATTCTCGGCCCGGCCGGGTATGAAACCGGAAACAGATGCGAACTGGGACTGACTCTAGTAACATCACAGATGAGAACTGAATATAAGGCTAAATAATAATAACAAATACAGTTTTATTGTTTCAAAAGCTTTTAGTAGTTCGCTTCTGAATTGGACTTCACACTTTATAAACTTCGCCCAATATCATTTATAATAATAACTGCTTTTCCAGGTGTCGAAACTCAGAATAAAAAACGTATATCACATCTCTTGAGACCACACGTGTCAAAAAAAAAAGACGCTGGAACAAAAAATAATTTTACTTTCGATTTAGGCATCGTATTCGGAAACTTAGGAGTTCAAACCCCGGACCCAAACTGTGATATTATCCTCAGATGCCTGGAAAAATACTGGGTTAGAATTTATTTATCACGATCCATTTAATTTATGCTGGGTTTTAACACAGAATAAATAAATTTGAGCGACATGATAAAGAATAATTTTACGGCAAAATATGAAGAATGTAAGTCGTATATAGGTATATACCATTTGTTTGATTCTTCTGTACAAGTAAAGGGACATGAATGTAGCAAGGATGGAAATAGAAAGGTTAATAGATAATGGAAGGTAAAACCAGGATGAAGACTAATAATAGGTAGGTCAATATTGAGATGGCTAGAAGATATGAGTACATCGCTGTGGCCTTGTCACGCAGCGGGCCCGAGTTCGATTCCCGATAGGGACAAGCTCCTGGGTGAGGAATTTTCGGGGGTTTTCCTCATCTGTAAGACAAATGTCAGGAAGCTTACGGCCCAACGGTCCCCGAAAATTATCCGGTCATCATCATCATCATCATCATCATCCTTATCACTATCATAATTCATCACCGGCGTGGAAAGCAATTCCTTAGTAAAGCTGCAAAGCATAGAATGAAAACGCTATGATTGCAGTGAAAGACCTGCCCTCGGGCAGAATTACTATAGACTAGAATAGAAGATATGAAGGAAGATTTGACATAACTGGGAGTCAGAACATAGTGAATAAATAGATATAAAGATAATGAGGAATAGCATAGTACCAATGAGGGGGGATATGCTGCAAGGACCGTGATGGCGATGAAGATGAATTAACCCAAGAAAATTAATAAATATGATTGGAATCATGTACTGGTAATGTGAATGTTGACCGCGAAACAAAAATTATACTTTGTCTTGATCCATACAACAAAAATCCATATTGCGCCCGTCAGACGTGCGTGCAGAGAGGGAAATTAGGTCGCCTGCAGTAGTAATAAATATATTAACATATAACACAAACTAAACTTTATCGAAAAAAAAAAGATAAGATTCTTAAAATGTAAACAGAGTTAATAAACAACAATTATATTACCAAAATTGTATTTCCTACTTTTTACATTCGTTTTAAGATAGGCCTAAATCGTATTCTGATTACAATCTCAGCGTTTATCAATAAACATTTCGTGTTAATGTTATTCGAAATATTTATCATGACATACTGACCTAAATATTAACATAAATTATTCAAGTGATGCTATTACAAATAAAAGTTCTATAATTAACAAAAACATGTCAATTACTATAAACTCAATTTTTATCTCTTATAATTCATAAAAACATGATTTAAAACAATTTAGAGACTTAAAAATAAGTTGGTTTATTTTTCTAAGGCTAAATGAGCACCCACGTACTTAAAATGCATAATTGCTTATGTTCTCTATTTTGGAAATTGCTGAAAATTAGAAATAAATATATTACGTATGATACATATATCGCATTTGTTATCAAATTAAAATTATATAAAAATATTCGAATTTCAAGATATGGGTGCTAATTTATCCGACAAAAATACGTGATTGTCTAAGGTTCAAAATAATTTGAAATGTATTTATATACTATAAGAGACTAACAATCAATTTCAGGATATAGATGTCATTTACTAAAGAAAAATTAGCTTAAAAAACTGTTACAAATCGAGGATTTATGAAACACGAAATATGAAATAGTATAGGTTAAACACGACGTTTATTATATTGCAATCTACCGAATTAGACACTTCATATTTTATTAAATAGGAAAATGGAAGAATTAGAGTGGATTTTGCTTCTTTTTGTGACTTAGATGATTTCATTAAATAATTTTGATATGGGTTACCGCCGTTTCCGTTATATTTTTTTTGTTATTCAGTATATAGAAAAATATAAACTGAACCCAGAAAGAACATGTTTACAAGGATGTCTTCTAACTGCTTACCCATCCCAAAAATAATAAAATTATCTTCCAAGAGGTTGTAGAATATTGAGAAGATCTAAAATGTCAGCTAGAGATGGGCCTAATATGTGAACTGTTTACAATGGGTAAATTCACGAATACTACTCAAAAGATTAAGATATAAACTATTGTAAAACATAGTGATTTCTACTTTAATTGTATTTTTGTTTGGCGTCAAGAATCTAATTGAAAAAATAGATAGAACATAGCACAGCAATAGTATCAAAGTTCCGGAGACCAGGCAACACTGATCTCTGATAAATGGTGTAAATTAAGTTTAAAAAGGGAAATTCAAGCTAAAAAAAAGTACGTAAAAGAGACGTTTCATCGGTCTTTATGTATTATTTTTCGAAATAATAGGCATAAAACTATTCAGTATATAAACAATTATGCAGCACTCACCATACAGAATGTCGTCTTAGACTACTGCAGTAAGGTACTCACCTGAAACAAAAAAAGAAACAAATAAAATATACACTAAGCACTCAAAATAATAAAATTTATATAACTATTGTCCACCGCTGTGGTCTCGAGGTAGCGTGATGCATTGTCTCGCAGCGGGCCCGGGTTCGATCCCCGGTTGGCAGTTTTTCTGGGTGAGGTTTTTCCTCATCTGTAAGACAATGTCAGGAAAACTTTAAGACCCAAACGGTCCCCGAAATCATATGGCCATCGTCAGCCTTCACCGGTGCGGAATGCAACGAGAAGCTACCACACCTACAATTCCCTAGTAAAGCTGCAAGCATAGCATGAAATGCTATGATTGCAGTGAAGGACCTGCCTTCGGGCAGAATTACTACGGATGGATATAACTATTGTCCACCCGTGTGGTCTCGAGGTAGCGTGATGCATTGTTATGCAGGGGCCCGGGTACGATTTCCGGTCGGGACAGGCTCCTGGGTGAGGTTTTTTCGGGGTTTTTCCTCACCTGTAAGACAAATGTCAGGAAGCTTAGGGCCCAACGGTCTCCGAAAATCATCCGGCCATCATTATCATCATCCTTATCATTATCATCACCCTTCACCGGAGTGGAAAGCAACGAAAGCTACCACACCTATAATTCCCTAGTAAAGCTGCAAAGCATAGCATCCTATCCTCGGGCAGAATTACTATGGATGGACAAAACTGTTATTAAACCAATCATCACATTAATACTAAAAATTAATAATTGATGTGTAATTATTACAAATTAATTTAACATTATCTTAACGTTCTCAGTTAATACAAACCTAATTCGAGTATAAAACTAGTAATAGCAAAATTATAGATCACTGTTTTATTAACAATTTAAAATCACATTACAGCAGAAAAAGACGATCTGACATATTTTGAATATTTTAAATTTAATGTTTCTATCTTACTTAATATTTAACCCTATACGCAATTAACACTTTCTTATAACTATGTCAATTTTTTTTATTAGTTGGCCAGATTATTAAAACTACAGATTTACATTTCTGTATAAAGAAATGTTATGTTAACAAACAGATAACATTATCAGCTTTATGGAACATTGTATATGTTTTACTATTATATCAACATGTATACATATTTCTACAAAGGTTGATGTTAAATCTTCACTTAAAGCTGAACAATTATTTTCTTTAATTAACTCAATAGAATTGAAAAAAATAATAGAAAGCTTCAAATTTCAATTTAAAGAAAAAAAAACATTAAAAATAACCAAACAGTTAAGGTGGTATATACGAAATCGGAGTATTCTGATCAATCTGATTGATTTTCAAAGTCGTCAAAACAAATGTTGACTTGAAGGACGCACTCGATCATAATAGTAATTTTACAATATTACAATCAAGTCAATGACCACAAAAAACGCACTAACGAACAATAATATAAATTCTCAGCTAGAAACGTAAAGATAATTTAACTACAGGGCTTAGGATGTCCTTGGGGTAGTAAACAAACGGCAGGAGATGTCAGACTAGTTATTAGAATTATACCCCACAGCACTCATCTAGTAGTCATTTTCATTAGAGGCTGACTCAACCCCAGAGTCGTGGTGCTACCAGAAGGTTCAGCCGAGCTTAAAAATCGTTTAAAATCTCGATCCCATTGGGAATCGAATCCTCAAACTTCCCGCTTATAGAGTATTGTCATAACCAACACGCTATGCCGTGCCCCAATTCAGAAGCCAACTGGGTATAACCAAATAATCTAGAAGCTTCAGTCGTTAAGGTGTCTATAAATAAGAATAAAACAACAACATGGATTTTAATAAAAATGGATTTGTTGATTTTAAGTAAATAAACTAAAAAAAAGAAAACAAATGAAATGTATCCCTGTAATACCATCAACATCTCATTCCATATGCAAGTGAATAGAACGTGTATAAATAAACTGGGATACAGGTAATAATTGAAAGTGGAATCATAACAAAGAAAGTAATGTGTTCTTTCAAATGCCCCCATTCCGCGCCTGATCAATACGCAGGCAAAACTAGGTGGCGGCCGTCAAAAGGCCGCAGTTTGGCCTATATTTGGTGGACAACATGCAAAGTGCTAGAGAATCGGGTCACTTCAATGCGTCCTCTGCACGAGTCTCGCTAAATTATACATAGGCTATAGACTAGTGTAATTGCGCCATCAGAACTCCGCTCATACCGTATGTACAATACGTTCCTAAATGTATCCAAAACATAAGTAACTGCACAGCTTGCTTATCTGTGAACTTACATTGTAAGAGCGTTATATGAATCCAGTGTTTTAGATGGGGAGAAAGGGACTAAGGCGGACAGTTCCACCCAAATATGTTTAAGTATACTTCCTTATGGGGGCACGCCGTAGCGTAGTGGTTAAGGCACTAAGCTACAAGCCGGAGGGTCGAGGGTTCAAGTCCCGTTGGGGTCAGGATTTTTAAACTGACCCAAACCCTCTGGCGGCACTATGGCCCTGGGGTCGACTCAGCCTCTAACGGAAATGGGTACCAGACGCTTGTTCTGGGGGTAAAGGCGGCCGTCACGCAGGGCTGACAACCCGGCTGACATAAAGTGCCGATTGTCTAGAAAAAGTGGGAGCTTTAACCTCCTACTACCCCAAGGGCCTCCGGGCCTGTTGTGGGATCACTTTACTTATACTTCCTTATTTCGGTCGCGGTGTAGGCCTACTAGTGGTTATGTTCCTTGCTTCTGGTTTCGAGGATCGCGGGTTCAAAACCCGGCCGAGGTCGATGGATTTTTTAGGCTGGAAAAATCCAAGGAGCAAGTCCACCTGGAGGGACTTTCAGCCGTGGGTCCCGAGTCTGAAGATTTTCAGGCTCGTAAAATATCCTGAAGCCTGAATAAAGAGACATCTAAGCGAAATTTACTGATATCAACGTACTAGCAAAACCTTAATTGCCTGTTAGATGTGTCATTGAGTCGGTTGTTGATCGAATGCCATTCATGACATCTGTGAGCAAATAAGGTAATTTTAAAAAAATTAACTTGGGCTGTAACTCCTTATAAATGAGAAACTAAGGCTCGACAATGGACTACGCCATCTTAGATAATTCCTTATAATTTACTACAATATAACAATAAGGTAGGAACCATCTTTACATAGTATTTTTTTGTCCGTATGTATTTAAATATGAAGGTGAGACACAAATTTTTTCTACTAAAGCACTGGATTTGCCTATATAAAACTCATATTATGGGAAGTCTCGCGTTTAAATCCCGGTGCTTATCAAAACTAAAAGTGAATATAGTGCATCTTCTATGTTAAGAATTGAAAAGAACTTAGATAATTAACAAAAGATCTACATTTATTATAACTTTAGACTATCTCGTTATGACCTCTGTATCCTCTTTCTCATTATGCATAAAGATTGCACTACAATTGGATTTTCCTAAAATAAATTCCTCTCATGTTAGAATCTCGTTATGATTTAAAAAGCAATCTATAATCATCGCCTATAGGTTTATTAGAATATTATTACCATTAATTGTATCGTATTTATTTATACAGATTGAACTGAAAAAAAAAAAACTATATTTATAGGAACGGTATTAGCCTGTAGATAGAATGTCGACCGCCGCACCGAGCGGTTTAAGGCAATTTGCGCTTGTACAAGTCCCCATGGTGGAACAAACATTATCATGGAATTTCGTTATGGGACGTGATGAAAATGGGTAGGTAAAATAAGTGGTGGCTCATGGCTAAAAAAAAAACCAGGGATCCGACATATCGGTCACTGATCACACATACTGTCTATATTAACCTTCACCTCTGTGTTTAAAACATGTGATACTGCCGGATGGTAGGGCAAGGCCCTTCTAGGTCTGTCGCGCCACGAATTTAGTTTTGGTATCGACAAAACAAGAAAGAGTTTTTGGATCGTACACTTCTGAATTATGGTTTTGTTTTTTTTTTTAAGAGAGACATATCTTCTACTAGGTTTCTTATCTACGATGGCGGAACCCCTTTGTAACGCGATAAATAGTATTGTTTTAAAAGGGCGAACAACATAGAAAGCGCTAACGATCATTTCATCATGCCGTCACCGGGCAAGGTATCGCCAAGACTCGAAGGTTTGTGTGGTAATTTGACGCTAGAAAGCTTGATATTTTGTTTCAATTCCACCCTCCCGTAATTGTATGTTATCACAGAGTGAGACAGTCGCGTGCTGAATATGGTGAATGTTTGTTAACGACTTCACTCTACTTTTACACCAAGTAGGCCTACAGATCGACTGATCCTCAAAGATACGGGTTCTGGGGATAGAGGCGGCGTAATGTAGGGCTTACAACCCGGTTGATATCTCGCAGCGAATCTTTGCAAAAGTGGGGGCCTTAACATCCTACCACAGCAAAGGCCTATAGTGGGATCATTTTATCTTTTTATGTTACTCTTTGATAACATATATTGCTTATTTGATATTTTTATATCTGGAGTCTGGTTATTATTACATATTAGTTTTATTACCAATTATAATATTTATTTTCAATATTATTATAATTACGAACATTGACAATTAGAGCTCGAACAATAAAATAAAAAACCAAAAACTGCAAAGTCCATATAAATTAATATCACAGAAAATATACAGACGGGTAAACAATGATAACATTTTAGATAAATGAATTATTTATTTTCAGTTATATCTAAGAAAATTATCTCTCTTAAAAGTAGGCTAGTAAACCAGTTGAAAACATTTATTATAAACAACAAGAGGAATGTTTAAATTGTAATTTAGAAACCATACAATAGAAATATATGCTAATCGTAGGTGAGATGCAATATTTGACAATAACACTGAAAAATATTTCTTCCCTGCTTCCTAAAGTGGTATATGGAATTTTAAAAACTTTTCATGTGGCTACATAACAAAATATTGTACAATATAAACAAAATCATACGTAACAAAGAATTATTTACCTATTTTAATTAAAACTCTTATACCACGTAGAAACGTTAGTTGGTACGTCAGTTACCTTTATCTTGTATAATTAGTGATTCTAAAGTGCCGATTGTCCAAACTTCCTACTACCCCAAGGGCCTCCTGAGGCCTGTAGTGGGATCACTTTACCTTTTAAGTAAATTTTGCCGATATGGAGTTTGAGATATCATTAGATTCTCCAAAGAAATTGCTGTATTTTAGAAGTATGAAACAGTAAAAGAAACAGTTCATTTAACTTCAACGTTTGGCCATACAGGTAGAGAAATAGGCATGTTGTATAATTAAAAGCTATTTTCTTAGGGTTTTTTTCCTCCTGCATCCTTCATACCTAATATACTTTATAATATTAACGGTTTTCTTAATTGTAAAAATATCAAAACACTTTAAAAGCAAAGATATACCTTGATAGACATGTAAAAACATCAATTAAAACAATGTAATTAAGATGTGAAACGGATATAAGTAAAAAGCATGTGCTGCTAAATTTTCTGTGTAAATAAATAAAGAAGAGGCGACTTTGAACTAGATGGCAATCCGCTGTGATATAAATAGTCCATGGACGACCTACTTGCAAGCAAGGCTTCATTACAGCGCCCAAGTCTCGAACCTCGGACACGCGCACTACCCACATGGTATACACGCAACATCCACTTTCTACTTTTAACAGTACTAAAGACAAAGTAGTATGATGACTACTTTATTTTAATTATTTTAAAGAATCGATATTGATTTATAATCCAAGTTGTTTTCATTCCTTGATTATATACAAACACGGTGCCATCATCATATTTGAGGAATTTTTGAATATGTAAATCCTCTTCTAACCCGAGTTGTGATCGGGAGAAAGAATAATCTCGCTGTAGCCCATGCACTGAGATGGATATGCAGTGTCTAGGGTTATAGCGGACCTGCTCCTCCAGATGAGGGTTAGACGTAGGTCTGGCCACCGAAGCCCGGAAAAAAATTAACAGTTTAGAAACCAAAAACAAATGGCCAGGTTGAAGTAATTAAACACTTGACAATAAATATAGGATAACGAGAACAGGAAAAGTGACTGCTTCCTTGCAATATGGAATGTAAAATGGATTTAATAAGAGCTGCAATCAAACATTGAGGGAAGGGGACTAAGGATGGGTCATAATCGTGTGAGGCCTATAATACTATAGATGATGAAACCCTCTTCTAGTGCAAGAAAGAGGGAAGAGGGAATTGAAGCCTCCTATTATTTACGGTCTATGATATACAAGAAAGCTGACTGACTTGGCCAGTTACAACATAAAAAGGAAATGAAAGAATCGGATCATACTTGTATTGAAAAGTGGCGAAATACTCGTTACATGTTTTGACAGGAAAAAACGGAAGAAACCCTGAGAAAATTCTGTTTGGGCTCCGATTCGTAAACTTCGAACCCTGTACAGAGTGACAGAGACAAACTCGGGACCAAGAGGTAGAGGCTGATTATCTGGCACATTGAGCGAAGGATCCGCCGTATTTTCATACAAAGGTATCTTACGTAAGTAGTCTGAGAAAGGAAACCAATGGTTTGCAGTGTCAAATGGCCGACTAATAGGGGGTAGCCCTATAAGTGAAATTTGATAGTAATAAATCAATAAAAAAGTAAAATATTACTGTAATTTGTACTAAATTAATTTAAATCTTATTGGAGTATATTTTCGGGGGGAGAGGAAACTAGGCTCGAACACGTAAATGTCCTTAACCCTTTAATTGGCGGAACCGTAGTGAAAACAATATAATGCATAACAGCAAGTTATCACTGTATATTGTGTACAAAAACTTAAGTAATCTCCATTTGTTCCTTTTTCTATTTTTTATTTAAAGTAATAATAAATTAAACCAATATACTTTAATGGATCATTGCAAATTTAAGGGTTGAATAAAGAATAAACATGCTTATAAAAAGAGAAAACATGACATAAACCAAACATTGCTTATATAAATGGTTAAAATATTTTCGAAATTTAGTGTATTTAATATCAAATCGATTTATTTTCTCAATCTTAAAAATTGTCGATCAGAAAAATGTAAAATAATTCCTGTCGATTAAGAGGGGCATTTGATCACTAGTATTACAGCTGGTTTTCTCTATCCGGAGCCGTTATTTATCATATCTAAATTCTTAAACATGCAGGATGGGATATATTTCATATACTAATAGAAAATCCATTAATACATACACAAAAAAATAATATATATATATATACATACACACACATAGTCTATGTTCAATATTAATAAATGTTACAATAAAATTCCGTTGAGATGAATATTCATAAAGTAAAATATTAAAGTAAATACTTTTACTAGCCACACTCTTCTTCTGAAGATAGGAGCTGGTTTATGAAGCGTAAACAAATTAACCTATATAAGGACGACGGCGTGGTATCTACTTATTTTAATATTTCAAACACACACGCGCACGCACGCACAAGACACGCAGATATATCCATCCATAGTAATTCTGTCCGAGGGCAGGTCTTTCACTGCAATCATAGCATTTTCATGCTATGCTTTGCAGCTTTACTAGGGAATTGTAGGTGTGGTAGCTTCCCGTTGCTTTCCACGCCGTTGAATGATGATGATGGCCATATGATTTCGGGGACCGTTTGGGCCTTAAAGTTTTCCTGACATTTGTCTTATAGGTGAAGAAAAACCCCGATAAAAACCTCACCCAGAAGAAATGTCCCGACCGGGGATCGAACCCGGGCCCGCTGCGTGACAAGGCATATATATATATATATATATATATATGGAAAGCAACGGGAAGCTACCACACCAACAATTCCCTAGTAAAGCTGCAAGCATAGCATGAAAATGCTATGATTGCAGTGAAGGACCTGCCTTCGGGCAGAATTACTATGGATGGATATATAAAATACTAGGAGAAAAATATTTGTATACCCCAGTGATGACATTGAACTTGGACTTCACTTTGGTTCAGCCTGTAGACCCGGGCGCCAGAGCGTCGTGTCATGAACAGGTTTTAGTGGCATAAACTTAATGAATTTAATTGAAGTCCTCCAATCCAACTTTACGGCTATCAGAGCAAATGTTTCGTGTTTGAATTACGGCTAAAGGAAGTTGGCGCTTTATCTACTCCTTTAGTTGCAGCAGCGAATAATCAAGCCGAGAAGATAAGCTACAAACACATAACACACTCCTTACAAACTTAGAAAATCCCACGGTGTTTTGTTTACTTACCAATTATGTAAACTTTATAACGTAATATATCTCTCAGTGAAAAATGTGGCATACATCATCACAAGAGCAGCCTTCACACAATACAGTTATGATTACAGGATAAAAGATTAAAGCGAGCTGGCAATTATCTGGAGTTAGAGGTACGCATAATTTGGAATGGAATACTAAGAGAATGAAAAGTTCTTATGTCATTCAGCCAGAGCCAATATAGTGATTTAACAGAATACAAAACATTTTTTATATCCAATGCCACATTTTTGGTAATCTCTCCAGACATGCCAGAATTGTAACCCACTTCTTAAACTGGGGCGCCTGGAAGGCAGAATTGCGTTACCTGGATGTTACGATAAGTAATGATGAATTATAATGAAGCACCTGTAGAGTTATTAAACCTAAACTTAGTCTAAATCCAGGCCAAGGACGACCACAGAAATAATTTCCTTTAAGAAGAAGAAAAAAGCTGTGGTCTGACTGGGAATCGAATTCGAGACCCCAGGTACTGTAGTCAGAAACTCTGACCGCTAGTCCATGAGGCTGGTCAGATTAAAAAATTATGTGATACTTTTTTCTGCAGAAAATTTCAGTTCGATTCAGAAATTTCTTTCTCTTTACCCTAATTTAATCTCTCCAATTGTAGGTAATTTTACTTACACCATATGTCACTTACTGGGAAATAATTTTAACATTGAATCACATACTTTTTTTACCACAGGAGGAGAGGAAGGCATCCCTGGATGAGTGATCAGCTGAATGGAGGTTCTACCTCTGCGACAACACAAACATCCAACACAAGACACACCTTTCACTCATTCATTCATACTAAACAAAGCTAACGTGATAATCAATGTTATAGCCAGATTTGGTCTTAAAGATTCCCGACACGTCTTACATATGAAGAAAACCCCGAAAAAATCGCACCCAAGAAACTTCTCCCGACCGGGGATCGAACATGCTCCCTCTGTGTAAGGGGCAACGACATTACCGAGAGACTACAGCGGTGGAAATTAAAAAATGAATAAGATATTCGTTGATGGCGTTCCACAAGGGTACATGAAAATAATTACCTACGTCCAGTTTCTTCGTCATCAATATACGTTTTTAGTGCTATGAGTCATTTAGTCACAAGGTCTCTTACATTAGTCTATCTGTACATAATTGTTATTTTAATACCGGTTCCAATCCCATTAAACTGTTTTGATTGTATAAACTGCTAATAAAACTATTACCGTAATATATAATCTCTGGACTCAGAAATAAAACAGTCTCTCTTATATAGGATGCAATTGAATATTTCAAGAAATTTATATTTTAGTATTAGAGGAGATAGAAACACAATTTGAGATGGGACACTCCGGATACGATATAAACGAATAATAATTCAGTTATTGGCTATTACATAAAGGCTGGCAGACCCGAGATGTTGACCACGTCACCCCTATACTAGCTAGATTATCGTCTACCTCTGTAATTAATACATGTGGACGTAAGGCCATGGACCGTTTGGTACGCCTTCTAAGAGCTGTTGGGCCATGGAGTTGTATTGGCTGGTAAAATTGTTTACGTTTGACAACCGTAATTCTGTAAAATATTTTACTCATGTCCAACTTAATGCCAGGTTGATGCATGGAAGTCATTATAATTGAAGGTCTATGATATACAAGGATGCTGGCTGACCAGGCCTGTTGCACAATCACAGGAGAAGACGATATGAAATGGATGAGGACTGTGGAAAAGGGGCGGAACGAAGTTTTTTTTTGGCGAGGAAAACGGGAAGAGCCCCGTTGGGTGACAAGAGAAGCGAACTTGAGAACCAAATGTGAAAAGGCAAAGAACGACCTTACCACAATCAAATATCGGAAAGATGCGGGATAGACTGGAGCTTAAATAGTGTTTGGAATAGGTCTAACCATTATAATAAGCTTTTTTTTTTTGACGTGAATAGTCTTTATATTTGCGTCCATAGTGAGAGCTAATTCAGAACAAAATCGGGGGATATAGTTGGGTGTTGCAGCTACATATCTATCATTTACATCCAAAATTTAATTACACCATTCGATAGACAAAGGATCAAAGAATTCGTTATGTTGGTGTGGGCTGTGACGCATCGCGCGCGGCGGAGGAGGAAGCGCCGCAATTTTGAGGTGGTTTTGTTACGTCATTCAATTTTCGTTTAGTATAAATTTTGACTCGAAAAAGTTATGACATTCGTTTGAGTTTGAATCGCCAGGTCTGGTCAAGATCTTTTAATTGCGTATATAAAACATTAGTGTGCAATAGTTATAGTGAATATATATGGTGTTAAAGTAAAAAATAAAATAAATAATGCAATGTCGGCCTATACTCGTCAAAAAGCCAAATCAAAATATAGAGATGGTAATACGGTTGGAAAGGGCTTCTCAAGAGAAATTCAGTGGTACCAATAAAATACCATATGACTGAGAAAGCGGTATCGGGAACGTAAAAGAATGATGGCGTCCGAGCGGATCAACGACGGCGCCAGTATATCTGCAGCTGGAGCGGCCGAGCATATGCAAGTGGATATTGTAATCGCTTCTATATCAATGCTGAAAGACTTTCTTAGTGTTCAAAAATGATTATGGCATACATATAATACGTTCAAAGAAAATATTACCCGTTACGTACACTTATTCACGTAAAACACACGGTCGTGTACGCGACACTGAACATCCCGATTTTGTATCTACCTTTTATAGAATCTTTGAAATTGCTCATTATTAGTCGGCATTTCCAAAGTTAATTAAAAAAGTGTTTAATTCATACTAATTGCCTTTCATTTAATTCCCAACGAAGGTCTAAAGTTATCCAATATCATTTCATGTCCAGTATTTTATTTACATCTTGAATTACAAAGTATCAAATACAAACAGCTTCAAAACCTGATAACGCAGGTATTTTTCGTTTGAGTCCTTTGTCTGTAATCTGTCTACAATCAAATACGTTTCTTTATTTTAATCCTACATATGCATAAACCCATACATAATCGTAGTTATTTATCCACGCAATTAACTAACTTAACTAACTCACTGACACTATCGAACCCGTAGGTTCACAGCCGCGCGGACATAAACTCTCTATACATTCCTATCCTGAGCTAATGTTTTCCAATCATTCCCTGTATAATCTACTTCCCTCAAATCATGGTTAATTAAAATCAATTATCAGTTTAAATTAACTAAAAGAGATGGGACCTATTAATGCAAAAATCTGGAATCTTTTATTGCCCGAACCTCAGATGTGGGTTAGCCTAATTCCTCCATACCAATAACAAAAGCTGTTAAGACAACATGATGGCATTGGACATAAAAAATCTGATTGCTGAAAGCTTATCTGGAATCCAAAGAACTATGGATCAGATCGCAATAATAAATAACTTAAAAAATTACAATCAAATGCACTTAGACCACGAATTTATTTACAACATTCAACCAAACCAGGTGCTTATAATTTCCTGTGCTCTCTATATTCTTGTATTGGAGAGTAATAAACCTTATTCTCAGAAAAGTAGCTCAAGAGCGAGAATTCACGACCTTCCACAACGTTGAATTCATTAAAAAACAAACAATTGAAAAACAGAAAACATTTCGCAACTTGATTTGTTCATTTCGCAAAAAAGAACAAATGACGCCATGAATTGTTTAAAAAATGCATGCACGCGTCATAAAATAATAGACCAAACATTCTGAAGCTATTTTAATGCTGAATACGTGGTTTATTCCGGTCATCGAACTCATGAACTCTTTTCTTTTACAAAAAAAGCATGAAGTATAGTAAAAAATAATTATTTTCATAAATAGGTACCGTACACGTATGTGCTGTCCATAATCTAATTTCCAATCCATGTGCGGCCCTGGAACTTTGAAGTGAATCGTCTATGTGCGGCCCGGAATTACGTATGAAAAATTACGGTATGCTATGAATACAAAAACATACTTTCCTACCCATTTTGCAGACAATGACAGTCTGTATCGATGTGAAAAATATATTAACTCATAACTGTTAAATATAACGACAGAGTGATGTATTTTTGTTAAATTGGACGTCGTTATGCATCAACCGGCTATGTGCCATTATCTAAGTTTCGAGAAAAATAAGTTTAAAAGTCAATCTTCACTATTTATTGTAGCGCCAACTAACAATACTGGACATTGCAAGCTATTTTCCTTCTTTGACAGTTATCCATCAACAATCTAAGAGCGGAAACATTTGACCCTTAGCTACATGATGCAAAATTTAGATTAGCATTTACGAAGATCTGGTTTCAAAGCCGTGTTGCAAAATACAGAATCTCTGATAGGAATGATGGCGTTTAAATGTTTCCTTAATAATAAGGCTGTATTTAAAGATTTGGCGCTAAACATTTCCGTATACGTTCATGAGCTGGTGCAACAGATGACATCACAGTATAATTTTTTTTTAAATGGGGCACTTAGTCGATTGATGCATAACATCATCCAATTGTGGTGAGTTTTTGTTAGTTTCAATACTAACAAATATTGGGGGCACGCCGTAGCGTAGTGCTTAAGGCACTGCGCTACAAGTCGGAAGGTCGAGGGTTCAAGTCTCGGTGGGGTCAGGATTTTTAAACTGACCAAAACCTTCTGGCGGCACTATGACCCTGGGGTCGACCTAGCCTCTAACGGAAATGAGTACCAGACGCTTGTTCTGGGGGTAAAGGCGGCCGTCACGCAGGGCTGACAATCCGGCTGACATCAAGTGCCGATTGTCCAGAAAAAGTGGGACCCTTAACCTCCTACTACCCTAAGAGCCTCCTGAGGCTTGTAGTGGGATTATTTTACTTTATTTTTACTGACAAATATTACGTTAAGAAGAGTTATTTTTATTTTATTTTTTAGGCCGACATATATATATATATATATATATATATCCTTAGGTATCTTTCCCCTTTTTTACTTTCCATCACACCAAGGCTCTCCATGAAATCCACGACGATAAATAACAGCGATTTTCTTTCCAGTTAGATTTTGGTCTCTCTCTCTCTCTCTCTCTCTCTCTCTCTCTCTCTCTCTCTCTCTTTCTCTCTTTCATCGGTCTTCCAGGATATAGCCAATTGAAGACATTCTTCGGCCACCTATCACCCTCCATTCTCATCGGACATCGCATGTTCCAACCATCTTAAAGATCTTTGTTCAATTCGATCCATGATTGTTTCCTTTACAATCAGCCTATGCATCTCTATATAAGAATGAAACAAAATGTGGTATTAAAAGTATTGTTCAATTTTCCAACGAAGTTAATGACGACTGTATGTCTACACAGACTGTGATATTATCGAAAATATTTATGAATCGCCCTGTAGAATGGGATAAAAGAGATGCTTCACATTGTAATGCTAATGTTTCAGTAGGTTGACTGATGAAGATGTAACTGACACCCATAACATTTTGTAACTTTCAAATTGTTCCTATAATATTTCATAGTACAACTTCCACTACCGCATGAATATTAAATTCTCTCTGCTGGATTTCGCAATATGCAGTAAGCAGACTTACACGCCCAAACGACAACTTACTCATCTCTTCTAAAAAAATATATTTGTTTATAAATGCATAGTCCAATTTCATTCTGAGACCAGGAAAGTTATTGAGACATTCTATTTATTGTTATCTAGAGTCGCTTAAACTACAACTGCCATATTTCCTTATAAATTCTTAGTCCAATTTTATTCTGAGACCAGGAAAGTCATTGAGACATTCTATTTATTGTTATCTATAGTCGCTTAAACTTCAACTGCCATATTTCCTTATAAACTCTTAGTCCAATTTTATTCTGAGACCAGGAAAGTAAACAAATCAAGACATTTCTATTCATAAATACATTATTGTTATCAACAGGCTCTTTAACTATATCTGCCACATTAAAAAAAATGTATTTGCTTATAAAATTTTAGTACAATTTTATTCTTGACAGCAGGAAAGTATACAAATTAAGACATTTTATATTTATTGTTATCAAAAATAGCTTTAGCTACAACTATCATATCGCGAGTATTCTCGAGATATTCGCTGTTTATGGACTGTAAGATTGACTACTTCTAACAGTGGAATAACATCGTTCTCTCCCGCACTAGAGACCAGCTTGTATCTCTGGATTGGATATTTAATATCTCTTGGCAAACGCTAGCTCGAACACACTGGTGGAAATTTGACGATCTGGTCCTAATGGGCGTTACTGTCTTTATTAAATGTATTACGATTCTGGTCACAAAACATGTAAATACATTATTAAATGAAAATGTACAGTTAAGAATAAATGGGAGGAATTGTACAGAAGTGGCGGAATTCAAACACCTACCAACGATAATAACAAACAGGAATGCGATGCAAACTACATACGAGTAGTTTCTACTGGTAACTTGTCCTATTACTAATTACAGGGATTCGTGATATTCTAACTTATTTAAAAAAGTGTTAAACTAAAAATACATAAAACGGTAATAAATTCTTCTAGCCATGCATATATCTTACTTTAAGAGAAGAGAAAATACTGAGCATTTGAGAATGAAATTCTTACAATTTTTTTTGGGCCAAAGAGAGGCGAACAGACGGGTGAATAGAGAAAATATATATAACAGTGATGTATGGAAGACAACATGTAATAAGAATACTTGAGTCTCTTAGGCTGCAATGGGCATGGCATGCGACAAGAATGGGAAAGAGAAGAGTGACATGGAAAACTCTTACATGAAAACCAGAGCGAAAGGATCGAGGAGGTAGGCCAATAATTAACTGTGGGAAAGAAAACCAGAAGGAAAAGGCCCAGTAGGTAGCCCAAGAATGAACTTGGAAAATAACAATCATGAATTGTGGGAGGTAAGTTATACAGAGCAAGATTGGTAAAGTTATGCTCGAAATAGGGATGTTTTTACGAACTTATGTCCGAGTAGCAATAAAACTTAGGTTTCGATAGTGCCAGCGAGTCACTTGGTTATGGTGATTTTGAGACTGATGATTTTCCAGGGAAACAGTTAGGCACGTGTCCTATTATTTGTATTGCAAATAAACAAACTTGATCGAAAAATTAAAACCTAACGGGAATCGAACCTAACCTCACTCCGAACCCTAGATCATATCGGTGGTCAAATCAAAATATTTGTCAGTGTTGAAAATGTGAAACTACATAATTGCCACATCTAGTCGGTTAGCAATGTTATTCAAGGCAATCTACTGCTAGCGTTCAGACCAACAAAATGTCTCCCAATAGAGCACGTATCACTTTCTTTTTTTTTTTTTTTTTTTTTTTTTGCGTCTTCGAATTTAATTTTAAGGAATGGCGCGATTTTATATAACTTCAGTGTTATGGGCTCATAAATTACTGGCAATGTACAACTCGGACAGGTTTTATGGCTGGGTTGCGCGACAGAGGGAGGGAAAGAACCTTGTATACAGCAGTATATGAAATAAAATGGCGACTCTTCAATCTCTATGGAAACTTGAAATATAACATATTACAGAATTCAATATCCAGTACATAGAGAAATGGTGGAAATGAAAGAAATCCAAGATTAAATAATTTAGTAGTAAAACTTAACCAATTCTAAGCAAGTTCAATGCCTCATTTACTAAGCCCATCCCGTAATCTCTATCCAGTTCATATCTCCGATATGTTTATCTATTTCCCTAAAACTCAATTGAATATTAACCTCACACCTACGCTAGGTCTACGTAAGTCTTTGACCCCAGACATTTTTGCATAAACATAAAAAAAATTTCTACTGACAGAAACAAAGCACATTTAAAATTGATATTATTTAAAATATTGCAATAATAATAACTAACTCACTGGCACTATCGAACCCGTAGGTTCATGGCTGCACGTACACAGGCTCTCCATACATCCCTATCCTGGACAAATGTTTTCCAATCATCCCCTGTATAATTTACTTATCTTAAATCATGGTTAATGTTATTCTCCCACCACATTCTTGGTCTACCAACTCGACGTTTTCCCACAAGATCCTTCCTCGCCCATCTTATCATTCCCCATTCGTGCCACATCGCAGTCTACGAGACTTAACAGTATTTATTAAACTTACATCTGGTTTCCTATAAAGATCATGTAAGCTCACTGCTATGTAAGTCTTCTCCATTCACCAGTCTGTTCATCTTTCTTTGGTCCAAAAAAGTTTTAAGAACTATATTCTCAAATACTCGTAATATTATCTCCTGCCTTAAGAAAGAGTCCGTGATAAGCATCCTAATAATAATAATAATAATAATAATAATAATAATAATAATAATAATAATAATAATAGCAAGAAAAATTCATTCTTCAGAATTATTACAATATGTATTTTTCCTCCAAAGTGGGTGAGTATTTTATTGAACGATAATTTTTAACAGCCTAAGTCATTAGGATCGCAGTTGAAATGAGGGCGTGAAAGGCTAGATAAATTTGCTTAGATGGCTTTTATTTCAGGCTCCAGGTATACGGTATTTTACATAACGTAAATTTGCGACTCTGGACACAAGGTTTTATTTCCGTTGGCAATGGACCTATGCCACGCCGTATATTGATGGAGTTCGGCGCCGGCGAGTGATTTTTACTCGCCATGATCCTGTAATTGATGTGCTGGTCTGGAGTCGTATCCTCTCATGGCTGGACCATGTTAAAAAGGAGGCTGAGTGTAGCTTGGAGTTGGTTTGGATTTTGGAGGATGGACAGGAGTGTGGTGGATGGATTCCGAGTTGCTTGCAGGTGGGATGGGTTTGATTGTAGTCTTCTGTTTCGTTGGTTGTTGCCTTCTGAAACACAGGCCGCGTGCTCCTGATTGCAATTGCTGCATTTGGGTGCCGTCTGGGTGCTCTCAGTTACTCGGTGCTGTCCAGAGCACCGCACACACCTCGTCGTCCTAAAGCACAACTTCGCGATGTGCCCGAAGCCCTGGCAGTTGAAGCACTGTGTGCCTCCAGTTGGTTTCTTGTAGCTTTCTAGACGGACTCGGATGCCAAACAATTCGGTGAGGTCTTCTTCTAGTCTTGATTTTAGATCTTTCGTTTTGTCGAACGTAAGGATCCAGACTAGTAGTTCAATCCTTTTCTTGTATGACTTGTTTTTCCAAACTGCGAATTTCTATTACTGGCAGCTTCCGATTAACAAGTTCATCACATATCTCCTGAATCGCGATGGATGTCCTTTCATGGTAATATTGAAGATCGGAGTTTGGCCATATCCGTATGTGTAGAACGGAGTCTTCGTGTCCTTGAGGTGCTTGTATGCGAGCTCGTATGCTCTTTTTGTTGTAGTCCGGATGGTCACACGGCCTTGATTGTACTGCATGGATATTTGTTTCTTGTTGCCGGCTAATTTGTATGCTGTTATTTCGTTAGAGTGGACCACTAGAGGGGGTGGTATTTCTTCCTTGTCGGTGTCTAAGTGAGTTGAATTTGTTCCTTGTTTCTATTTGTGTGTCGTTTTTCCGTACGGTGTGACGGGCTGGTGGGAGGGAAAATCACTCTTCACCCATGCCCGTGATGAACGGTTTCTTCGTTGTCGGTGCGATGTTTGCGGCTTCCTGTTCGTGGAGGCTTCCCAATGATGTCTGCTATCCACGATGTCAACAAAAGGGACAGGAATTTGTACCCTTAAAAATGCATCGATCCCTGCCGGGTTTAAACCCGCAAACCACTGAAACAGAGGGGATCAGGGTGACCATAAATCCTCCATGACTCGATTGTCGACAAAATTCCGTGTTCATAGTTTATTTTCGTCCTATTCTGTGTTCCCCATTCAAATTTGACTGAATTTTGTCAAACGTGTAAAAAAATCGGTTAATTAATTCGTTATTTGAGGGAGGTCTTCAATTTCATAGAATAACATTAATCATTTTGAAAGGACATCCGATATGATCTTGTGGTACCATCCTTTTATCACACGTTTCCACATTCGATTCCCAGTTGGTTTAAATTTCCTGGTTTACGTGCCAACAAATCTACAACAGACAACCACGCGGCTATGTTATATCTTATGTATCTAAGAAGAGAGGGAGGGAGATAAAGAGAGCCGGGGAGGGAAATCCGAACCTAACGGACCAGACAGAACATAAGTAGAACAAAGAAAAGTATATATGATACTTGTACTTACAGATACTTCAAAACAAATAAACTTTATTGCAGGTATAGGATAAAGCTAGTAGATTATAGCGTTTTCATCTCACCTATTTTTCTTCAGTTCAATAAAAGGTCTGTAACATACAGGTCTTACAGTTTACCTCTTCCCATCCATCTCATTATTCCCAAACATTAACATCCCGGTTTTAACAAATGAACCTATTGAGGTTGGTCTCACGAGAGATTTTTCAATCTATTTACAAAATCTTCATGGATCCTACTAAGTGGAGATTGAAAATGACCATGACAAAAATGTTCAGTAGTCATTTTTGTTTTAGGGACCAAACTCGCCATATAGCAATCAGTTAAGAAATGCAAAGTCAAGTTCGTTAAGCAGCAAAATTGGACCATTAAAAGTGAGGGTTAACATGAATTGTAAGTATAAAAATCGCTCTAACGACAGCAATTTTTTTACTTTTCGCAACGAAACCTGGCATATGCAAATGAAATAAAACGAAAAAGATATTATCAAAACATCAGCGAAATCCCACTATTGGAAGTGGGGATTTACCTGCAACCCGAATTATGAATTGCACCAGCAGCCACCATAGTTTTTGTTTTCTCGTAACAACATAGCTGTATATGTAGGATTTAATTAATGAAAGAAGTATATAGCTGTAGACGAACAAAATCGGACCATATATTCGACTTACTGAGGAATTCTCTTAGTTTACGCAATTCCTACGTGGCCGACTATTTTTAAAATTGGTTTCAGAGTTTGGGGGGGGGGAGTGACTGATTAGTCCACGCCTTCTTATATTGCAATAAACTAATTGCGTCAAAAGTTTTGAATTTGTCCGATGATTGTGTATTAATGCTCCAGATGATGGAATGGAGAATGACAAATTTAAGCAGAGTTACAGGACTTGAAAGCAAAATGATGTACAGCTGTTAATAGTGACAACTGCATCACCTGCAGTGCTGTCAACATAGCAAACTCTTGTAACTAATTGACTCTACAAACTGATTGTGTAACTTCATTTAAATTCATCACGAATTAACACAACATCAGCTGTTCCCTGTCAAAACAATCATTTGCAAGCACAGATTTCAAAACTCATTTGCCTAAATACATCTGTTCTTCTGAACAGTTAAGAACCCATCAACCTAGTTTTTGTTCTCAAAATTCCTAGTATTAATTCATTTCAGAGCTGTATTGCAGATTTTTATAGATCACCGAAACTTAATTTTGGTGTTTAAAATCATAAGAAGTCCGAATGATGTCCAAGCGGTCTAAGTGTCATATTTTGGGAATATATTTTCTGATGGAATTTCGGCCAGTGTGTGGACAGTTCCCACCCAGCATCATGAGGAATTTGGGTAGTTACGATGAATATCGGCTACAGGTTAAGAAAATCACAATATATATATATATACACACACACACATATATAGGTATCTATATCATTACTTACTTCATTCTTAATTTGACCTCTTTATTTCAGTTTTAATTTTACAAATGCTTATTTTTAATATTTCATTTTATATTTTAGGCATATTGATTTTAATCTAAGTTCGTTTTTATCATCTTTGTCATGTATAAAATACTTTTAATTTACATGTTTATGTATTGGCTCGAAAGACTTCGTGGTTGACGCGCCAACAACACTACTATTAAAATTATTAACTCACTATCGAATCCGTAGGTTCATGGCTCTCCATACATCCCTATCCTGAGCGAATGTTTTCCATTCATCCCCTATATAATATTTAAAAAAACTCCAAGCGCGACAGACCTAGAAGGCCCATGGCCTACTAGCCTCACATCCACATGTGTTAATCACAGAGGTAGACGATCATCTAGCCAGTGTAGGGGTGACATGTGGTCATTATGTTGGGTCCCCCAGCTGTTATAGTTGGTCTTCTCAACCTGGAGTCACTACTTATTTTAGCTAGCTACCCAAATGCCTCACGATGATGGATGGGCACCGGTTCCATACCGCCGAAATTCCATGAGAAAATTTCTTCCCCCATGGAGACTCGAACCAGCGCAAGTCCCGTAGCTCTGCGCCAAGGCTTCTTGCCTTAACCACTTGGCTATGGCGCGGGACCCTGTATAATATATTTCCCTCAAATCATGCTTAATATTATTCTCCCACCTAATTCTTGGTATACCATTTTATTTGTAGCAATACGACTGGTGTAATCAATCTAGCTTTTAAACAGCGACCTATTAAAGTTATTTATACAGGCCGATTCTAAATTCTTTCCGGAATTTCAACGCGCACAGTAGCCAAGCGGTTAAAAACAATCATGACTTAGGTCACAACTACGGAACGAGTAGCTGTGACCACGAGTCCCCATGGGAGATTTTTTAAATTTGGGATCGATACCGCTTTCCAAAGTGAGGAATTTGGGAAACGAAAATCCTCTATACTGCCTGAACGATTGTCGACTTCTGATTAACACATGTGAATGTGAAGGCAGCAACCGGCTTCTTTGTAGGCCTATTGCGTCATGGAGAGACAAGGGGGGGAGGGAGGGAGAGGGGGAGAGAGAGAGACAGAGAGAGAGTACTCAAGAGAGACATGACAAAACATTTGTATCAGATGGTCCTCTCAAAGTTTCGCTCATACCTTACGGCTTACAGACAGGTGTTCCATTATGCACCCTTGTTGACGCAGCAAACAAGATTCTAAAGATCAGCTCCTCCCATACTCCCCTGAAGATAATTTTTTATTGATAAACTATATTTATAATTGCCTTGGAGAGGTAAAATTTATTAAACAAATTTTCCCAGCATATACCTCATGATAAGGTTCTATAGACCCCCGAAAAGGCTTTCGAATCGCCCCGCATTTATACCCAACGGTTGGTATAGGGCCTATTTGGAATAATTAACCGAAAATGATAAGTGATGTAATTTACAAAAATAATACATTATGAAAATTACAAGAAGTAATATAATAATATAGAAACAATTAAAGGATTATCATAAGTAATGCCACGAGTGATTTCCAAATTTATCTAGAGAATTTGGAAATCAAGAGTGGCATTTGTTAGGAGTATTTAACGAATAAAATTAAGCTGTTTACTCACAAATCATGATTTAACTATAGTTATTTTAAAATATTTACATATTTAACGTAAACGGCGATGTTTGAAAACAAATGAGAAACGATAGGTACGCTTCATCTGTCTTTTATTTATCACTGCAACCAGATCACACTATTTATTGCCAAAGGAACGCAATACTGTAAGAATGCTCTCTAGTGGAGAAAAAATGAAACACATCAAACTGTATATTAATTAATTCCTGATGTCGTATGATGTAAATATGACAATTATATTTTTCTGGATTATTACCTGGGAAAAAATACATTGAAGAAAGTGCAAACAGTGGTTTCTTTTTTTGGTGGTATAATAAATTGCTACAAATGTTTTTATATTAACTCCTGCAAGCGCTATGTGTTGACATCTATGCACTATATATACAATCTGGTAGCCTTATTTCTTACAGGCTCAGTCACTGCAAAATAATGGTCAGACCTGTTCAGAATATTAAAAAGGAGGAGCTTTCTTTAATATGGTAAATTTAGCACTGATAAACATTTCGTGAAACACGACTCTGATTGGTTGTAAAACAGAAATCATTGAAATGTGATTGGTCATTGACTCCCATTTGGGGCATGAGTTAAATAGTCATACTAATATACATGGATCCAAACATGACGATTGGTAATGAAGAAATTGCAAAGGAGGAGAAAACCTGGAAGAAAGTTGGTTCAGAATAGGATCCGTTGGCGATGCTTTGAGGATGCCCTATGCTCCTAATAGGAGATATAGGAGATGATAATTACGATACTAATCTCATTTTGTTTCTCCCTTCCAAGCATCAGTCGCATTAATAGCTTCCAGTCAAAATAGGATGGCGTCAGTCCATGCCTTCTTGTTGATGACAATAGGGAGTTTGTGCTATTCTGACTTCATAAAGATATTTTGTCAACCAGTCATGTCCCGTGTACAACCAAAAAAAAAGCAGTACAGAATTCCTTCTGGGTAGTCTTGAATTGAGATGTTGCATTGCTTTTTACGTTCCGTTGTGAGTTGGGTGGTCATTCTAACATGTTCGTTATGTATCATTTAACAGTGGCATAAAAAGATTTTCTATTTGTGTTTGGATAATTACAGTGCCTTCCTGGCTAAGATAGCCTATATGCCTGTTCGATTCAGGAAATCTGGTAATTTTTAGAGTTAGAATCTACAACATTCTTGATTCATTAATTCTTAGGTGCGCCAGCTCATAAAACTGGAGATCATGGGTTTAAATCTCGGCTCAGGTACATATTTTTCTCTCGTTATCTTAACCATTGTCTATAGACGGTTTATCTTGAAATAGTAATTTCCATATAAGGTATGTAATTAGCTGATTTTTCTGCGAGATCCCATCACAATGGCTTATCGCAATGAAACCATAAGTATCAGCACAAGTTTCACTACTTACGGGGATTATGGGATTAAAGGGAGGAAACTTTTTTGCTTGTTCCGGGAGATGAGGCTTAGTAGCTCAATGGTAGAGCACCAGTGCGTAAAGCTGGAGTACTTGGACCCTAATCCCGGTTGATGTGTTTATTTTTCTATTAGTACTGTTAACCATTGCCTACAGACGGCTTGAAAACATTAATTTCCATATACATTTTGTGATAGTCATTTTCAGTATCTAGTAAGTAGAATTGATTAAGATTTGTAATTGTTTTTCAAAAATAATTTTATGAGAACAACCTCAATAGCAACAATATTTCATAAATCGCAGATATAATTACCCAGCACAGTCATAGAACAATCCAGACTATTAACAGAATGCTCTGCTAAGTGATCTCACTACACTAGAAGTAATAAGAGGTTAAAAAGGTAAAGTGATCCCACTACAAGCCTCAAGAGACACTTTGGGGTAAGTAGGAGAAGAATGCTCCCATAAACTCGATGTCAGCCTGGTTACCATTACTGCGTGACGGGCAACTTTACCCCCAGATCAAGTGCCTAGTTCTCATTTTCATTAGAGGTCGAGTCGACGCCAGGGTCAAGATGCTGCCAGAAGGTTTGAGACAGTTTAAAAATTCGGACCCACCCAAGAGGTTAAGGAATCCTTTCTATGCAATCGACACGATGCTAGCCTGTGTGACGGTTTCTTGTACCTCCAAAACATAGCCTGATACTGATATCTGTTAGACACTAAGTAGACTACATGCTCATTCCCGCCAGAAAGTTTAGGTCAGTTTAAAAATCCTAACCTCAATAAAAATCGTAACAGCGACTTTCCGACTTGTCTTAATCAAATACTAACTACCTGCCGACAAAATGTAACTTAGCTTACAGCCCAAAAGCGCAAAGAAACTTGGGAAAATCTAAAATTATGATTAGAGATCATAACGGATCTAAAAAAAAGTGTGAATATTTAAAATTTAAAAATGGTTTGCACTCACCATACAGAACGACGATAAGGTACTCACCTGAAAAGTAAAAGAAACAGACATAAGTACAATTTCTCGTATTAAGATAAGTGTGTTACACTTCACCTTAGAGCATGTCATTTCATGTGGATTTGCAGTTGCATTCTCGAGTACGGTCCTAAAGTTAGCAACTTAAAACTCTGCCAAACTCAATGAAATTGAGTAAAAATCGTGACTTCTTTCGGAAGTAATTAAACCCATGGGATCTGTTCGGGAACCTCAAGTCCGAAATAAGAGGCAATCTGAGCACGACCAGTTTTTAATACTGACGCTAATGAAATGAGTTGTTAAAGCGCGTCATTAAATAAAGTACCAACATTTAAATACGTTTAATTTAATGATACGTGTATGAAAACGTAAATTAAGTAGACCCAATATTATTTAATAAATTCTAACGACAGAAGTGTTATTATTTTAAAATTTAAATAAGAAAGGATCTAAAATTTTAATATTATCATGCTTATTTGTTTTATTCAATGCCACCAGTTTGTAATTTTGGCATTTCTGGTATTCTCTCCTGACAATGGCGTATTGTGACCAACTTCTGAGGTTGGGACGCCTGGAAGCTGGGGTCGCTGTCTCTAAGATATGGAAGCAGATGATTATGGTAATGATGCACCAGGAGAGGCCTTAATCCTATACTTAGTTTAATGAGGTGAATGTGATACTGGTGATAATGGAGGCCAGATGATGTTCAGGGACTGTTTGGGCCTTCAATTTTCCTAACATTTGTCTTACAGGTGAGGAAAAAACTAAAAAAAATATATCCAGAAAAATTGTCCCGACCGAGACTCGAACTCGGCCCCGCTACGTGATAAGGCAGCACGCTACCTCAGGACCATATAGGTGGACTCATATTAATAGAATATACAGGAATTATTAAACAAAAATTAGCTTTACAGTAATATTGGGTGCTCTGATATCGTTAAATTAAAGTGAAGGAACACACTGCATAGGTATGATACAGCCTAGACTCAAACCTCTGAGATATCCTCATTGCCTTCTATAAATCAATATCTTTTAATGCTTGAATTGTGGAAAGTTGTGTAACAGTATTGAGGAAATTATATATATATAAAGGAATATGTAAACATTTCATTCAGCATTATGGAACGTGCCATGCTCACTATCACGTGATCTTTCCATGTGCCGGCGCATGTGTTGTCTCATGCCATCGATCCAGTCCCATGTAATGTTCAAGAACAGACTGCCATCTACATCATTAAACATCCCTGAAGAGACATCCAACAATTAGGGTAGGTGTCTAAGACAGTAAATATCATAAGATGTTTTTAATTTCGACGAAGTACTTTATTAATTAGCAGGTTTCACAATGTTTCAGAATATCATCTGCGACCAATTAATCTACTGTTATTCTTCTCCAATACCTATCGTCCAATCCCCCCCCCACCCCTCTGGCTGCTTAAAACGCCATCAATCCACGTTATTTTCGGTGGCCCTCTTCTTATTCTTCTATCAGGTGGCACCCATTCTAGTATTATATTTTTTCTCCATTCTTTTTACATGACAATACCATTTAATTTTTTAATGAAATCCATAACTGAAGGTTGATTATTCATCATGTATTTAATTACACTCTTTCATATTGTATCTCTTTTAGAAATTCCAGCTGAACGCCTCCAAAAAATTCAATTCTGTAGAAAGTTCTTGATTGTATTCCTAGCTTCTGCACCTTGTATCATTGTACTCGTTATTGTTTTTAAAATGTTTGTTTCAAACTATAACTTCATATTTTTTAATTTCCAATGTGCATGCCAACAAATGATTAATAGGGCCTACTTATACAACATTTTTAATGTCTATCTATAGACTCTACAAAATCAATGAATGGCAAAAATGAAATAAAACAATGTTATTCTTATACAGTTCGTCACCATACCTGAGTGGTATGAGGTACCATGTCTTGGTAGAGATCTACTTGACTTGCACTGGTTAGAGTCCCATGGGGGAAGACATTTTCTCATTGAATTTAGGCCACTTTGGGACCCAGCATCGTCAAGGAACTCGGTAGCTACAGTAAGGTTGTGTGAACAGCTATAAGGCTTAGGGACACGACAGTTTTGGATGTGACGCTAATGACATGAGTTAAAAAGAACAGAATGAAATACAATACTAACATTATCAAATGGACGGCTAAGCGCACTTTTTTATTGAGATTTTGATGTCAACTATTGCACTGGTACATGAAATGAGAGTACTACAAGCCAAGAGGTTCAAGGAATGTAGGAAGGCCAGTGAAAAGATGGACAGAACAACTGTGAGGCGGAACAGGCAATTTATGCCTAGCCCGTGAAGTGAAGAAGAAGAAGAAATTTTGTGATCTAATATTGTGCAGTCTTTTGTTTTTTCTTAAGAAGTTATTTCTGAGCTTAGCGACAAATCTTTAAATATGGCCTTGTTATTAAAGAAAAATACAAATGACATAATTCCTATCAGATTCTAAGTTTTGCAACAAACGGCTATGAAATCAGATCTTCGTAAATGCTAATCTAAATTTTTGCATCTGTAGCTGAACTCGAAATGTTCCCGCTCTTAGATTGTTGAGGCATAACTGTCAAACAAGGAAACTAACTTGCAATAACCAGCATTGTTAGTTTGGCGCCCAATAAATAGTGAAAATTGACTTAAACTTTAAACTTATTTTCCCCGAAACTTGGATAATGGCTGGCGCATAGTCGGTTGATTCATAACGCCGTCCACATACTCTTAAAGAATTTAGAAGAGATGAGACATTTTAAACGCACTATATAGGATTATTTTGAATGTAGTAATTTCTGCAGATACGGAATGAAGAACAAATGCGTGGAAGAGAAGCTAGAACAAGAAGTTGCCTTCAACAAAGCGAAATAAGTGCGTTATCTGCGCCAGTTACTCACACAAAGTTGCCTCTTATCTGTCGCCATTTACAATTAATATTCACAACGTTACACTTTACATAAAAATAACTACATCATCCAACACCAAATTGTAATCAACAAAAGTAACTTGGACATTTAAATGAATGCAAAATTGTTTGAAGAAAAATACCTGGTAATTATTTATTCTTAAATTCATCATTTATTGCTAAATAAATTACCCATATATATATATATATATATATATATATATATATATATACACACACACACGTATGTCCATATTCTGCTTATGTTTGATCCATTCGTTTAGTTAGTTTTTATTATTTTTACAAAAATATTTGATGTTATAATTACTTCATTATTTTGTGATCATCAGTTATGCCAAGAATATAATTTTAAATAGGCCTATATCAGAAGAAAAAACAAGAATATAGAGAGAAGTGGTTTACACACGTGGAAAGAATGTAGGAAGGCCAGTGAAAACATGGACAGAACAACTGTGAGGCAGAACAGGCAATTTATGCCTAGCCCGTGAAGTGAAGAAGAAGAACAAATTTTGTGATCTAATATTGTGCAGTCTTTTGTTTTTTTTCCTAAGAAGTTATTTCTGAGCTTAGATATAACGTTGTTATATGTTGACACCCTGGGGGCACGCCGTAGCGTAGTGGTTAAGGCACTGCATTACAAGTCGAAAGGTCGAGGGTTCAAGTCCCGGTGGGGTCAGGATTTTTAAACTGACCCAAACCTTCTCGCAGGCACTATGGCCCTGGGGTCGACTCAGCCTCTAACGGATCAGACGCTTGTTCTGGGGGTAAAGGCGGCCGTCACGCAGGGCTGACATCAAGTGCCAATTGTCTAGAAAAAAGTGGGAGCCTTAACCTCCTACTACCCCAAGGGCTTCCCGAGGCCTGTAGTGGGATTACTTTACTTTACTATATAATTTTAATGATCTGTAAGGATTACGTGAAGCAGCGCGTTGGTCCCCATATACTAAACCCTTAAAGTGATCCTCGTCAAAACAAAACTATGTGACCTGCTCGCTTTTCATTGGTTGTGGACACCGACGTACGTTGTAGAAGCAATATGTACGCGAAAAAAGTAGTTTTCTTCATTAAATTAAAAATATGTCCACTGAATGTACTTGTTATTCTTCGTGAATGAAAATAATATTCAAAACACATCAAATATTCTAAAATATACCTAATCACTAATTACAACTTAAAATAGTTTATTACATATGGGTAATGCATTTGAGTCATGCTTCAGTCTATTCTCATGAAACAAAATGGCGGAAAGTATCGAGTCTTCTGCTGCTGTGTCGTCACCTACCTGTCAAAAGTGACAGTATGACAGTAATTCTTCTCTTTTTCCTTTCCAGGATTAGGTCAATGCGACCTGTTCCGGTCTCAAGTCCATCGTTTTGGCCGTCCCAACGATTTTTTTTCCATGTGGTTTGTAGGTGTTGATCTTTTTGGGTAATCTTGTATTGTCCATTCTGTCTAAATGTTCTTTTCATTGATATTTGTGCTCTTCTCAATTATCATTTATTAAAAATATCTCCAGTTCATTTCTTATTGATTCATTGTGTAATCTATCCATGCGTGTACATCCTTTTACGGATCTTAAAAAATTCATTTCAGTGGCTTGAATGTGTGAGATATCTTTTTTTGTAAGTATCCAAGATTCAGATCCATATAAAAGAACAGGAACAGCCATAATTTTATAAAACCTGAGCTGAGTTTCTCTTCGAGTCTTTCGGAGAGTTCTTCTTATGGTGCCACACATCACTTGATATCGGTTTAATTTATTATGTATATCCCAATCATAGCTATATGTTATATCTGAACCAAGATAGTTAAAGTGTGCGATCTGTTCTATTATTTCATTATTGATCACTATTTTTGTTCTGACTGGCACTTTGCCCTGAAAAGCCATAATTTTAGTTTTTGAAGTTGAGATTATAATAGAGTCCTAATTCATTCAACATGTTAACGGCTTTTTGTAAATCATCCTCTGACTTCTGTATAATTACCAGATCGTCTGCATACATTAAAATATTCATATACATTTCCTTATTAATTTGTATTCCTATTGGACTTGATTTTTTCCATTTTCGTATAACCTCGTCAAAATATATATTAAACAATGTAGGTGATAATGTACACCCTTGTCGAACTCCTTGATTTATTAAAATTTCTTCTCTGGAATAAGTATCTAAATTAAGGATAATTTTCGTGCCATTATAAAGATAGTGTCATTATGACAGTAATTATGGCGCGAATGGCGGAAGGATATTGCTTCTACAACGTACGGCGGTGTCCATAACCAATGGAAAGCGAGCAGGTCACATGGTTTTGTTTTGACGAGGATCACTTTAAGAGCGAACAGGGTATAGGCCTGTGGTTTCGAGATTCGCGGGCTCTTTTCAGGGCATACCAATTTTGGATATGATTTCCTTCGCTTCACATTTAAATCATGTAGACTACGATGGGCAGGACATGTAACACGAATGAGGAATAAAAGAGGGCCGTGGGAAAATTCTTGTATGAAACCAGAGGGAAAGAATCCATTAGGCAAGGCAAAAATGATGTGGGAGAATAATATTAACCATTATTTGAAGGAATTTGATTATACAGGGGTTGACTGGATAAAAAATTAGCTCAGAATAGGGATGTATGGAGAACATATGTCCGCGCAGCCACGAACCTACGGGTTCCATAGTGCCAGTAAGTTAGTTTATAAATTTGTTTGATTATTATTTGCACAATTATTTGATGAACGTTGCATTAACATTACTAGGAATGAAATGACTCGCATGTAATTAATTATAAATTAGTAATGGATTCAAAGTTGCCTGTCCTCACTAGTACTTGATGAAAGACCATGTTCCGTTTGAAGTTGACATTCAAAGTGTGTCCTTAACCTAAAATAAATGTCAAATTGCAAATACAATCCAGCCGCAGTCTTTAGAATTCGATATTACCAAGAATTTCTTCGATTATTTGTAAAATGATCTATTTTAGTTAGTTTAATCAGTGGACGTTAAGGACGGAAGTGGGGTTTATATTAAGTGGGCCAAGGTGTCCGCAAAGTCGCGAGTGACGTCACAATTATTCGCATCGAAAAAATCTTTGCCAACTTGTTAAGCAGAATAAAAAAAAACTTTAATCTTCTCTGCATGCATGTACAGATGATCACCCACATACTTGATTGACACGTGGATGTGAGGCCAGCAGCCGGCTAGTAAGCCAACGGCATTCGAGACCTGTTGCACTTCGAATTTTATTCATGTATATAATGACATTTATTAAATTTATAAATACTTCCACAGATTAAATTTAGTTAAACAATACACATAAATAAAAACATTGGGTATTAAATATTTTTCAACTAAAAATACGAATAAAATATTTTATTAGATTCATTGGAAAACATTTACGTCGCCGTGGTGTAGTCGATTGAGTTACCTTCCACTCCGGCGATCCCTTCGATTCCGGCAAGATACGGGGATTTTTTCTCTTGGGTCAGAATGTATGTCCTGAAGGTCCCTTTATGTTGTGAAAAAATAAAATAAAATTATATAACGTATAACAACTTTGACACGATATATAATCCTAATATACATTAGGGTAAAATAGGATTTGTAAATGTCGGATAATAAATAAATAAATACTGTATTATAGGTAGCAAAATTAAATACTTAACAAATGATAATTCCAATAATTTGTATATCTTTGGTGCCATCTTATTATGAACTACTTTTCTGCACACCATCTTTAATCATACTTTTTTTTATTTTACATTTTTAAATGTCTAGTACAATATTATATCTAGTTATAAGTTAAATAAATAAGTACAAAAAAACAAGCATGGGTCAGAAAGATCAAATTTCAGATATCAGTGGAGCATTGCCAATATTTTAGGCATTTGGCTACCGCTTCATCATATCATATTAACAATTGTATTTGTAATTACTTTTTTTTTTAAATAAAGCTCAGTTCTTTTACAGAATGACTTGCAGTTTCATGGAACAAAGTTGCTGGAGAGACACTTGACGAAAACAGACTGTGCAATACCAACTAGCAGCTGATATGAGTTTATTTTAGGATGGAAAGTAGGTTCCCTGTTAGCTACTACACTACTCTTGACCCTCAGGCAGACTGCCACAGCAATAATAATTCCTTCTTAGACATTTCTCTTCGGTTAAATACAATAATTTAATAAACTTTGCAGAACACTCATTGATATTCACCCCTGCAGTTCTTAATAATTTCATATTATTTTGTCTTCAACTTCTCCACTTCAGAGATTAGGCAATACTGCCAGTTCCGGCTACAAAACATGTCCGACCATCGTCGTCTTCATCCCACCGGATATCTTTTTCTTGACAATCGCCTGAGTTGTATTGTTGGCCACACAGCTCGTTTTCATGACTCTTTTAATAAGAATATAAAGTTACTAGCCCTATGAAAGCACAGTTTGATAGTGGGGTTGCCACTTTACTGCCTATAGACTTACGGGATTTTTGATTGATGTTTTCTCCCCTAGAGAGGCTGCCTTCAGTGAGCTATCAAACCTTCTCTGTCCGTCTTCACCCTTAACTCCGGGCTGGGGCCATCATATTCATATATTCTGGAGATAGTGTGTCCCAGCAATTTAGGGTCGCCAGAAATTTGATCTCTTTGTTGGCCCACGCGTCATTTTTATTAATCATTCGGACCACCCCACCATTTCTGATGAGATCCTTCATCCGCCATCCAAGGGACGCGCGCGATAGGAATTACAAGGTCCCGCGAGCATTATTTTGTTACATAGATTTAAAATAAACAAATGCCAATTTTGTTTAACCTCTCCAATCTATTCCTAGTACACATTTCATACCATCCCAGTTGTCTCTGTTTAATTATCACGTCACCTTGTGTCTCTATTATTCTGCATATCTTTGCTTTTATCTTCCCATTCGATTTGATTTCATAATTAATCATGTCCACTTCTGCTTACTTCATAATCACATCGCTGCCAGATTTCACCTAACTTTCATATAACGTTATAATAGCCATGCCACTCCATAGTGCATCTAGATTTCGTTCTATCATAGTAAAGGACTTCTTGGTCGCGCTTCTTCCCTAGTGATATCCATTGAAGTATTATTTTTAACACTGATTATCATTATTCTGACAATATTCACGGGGCCAACTGCCACTTCAATGCCTTAATTTCATCTGTCTGATGCATTAATTAAAGTAAATAAACTGGAGTGGGCTGGCCATGTACAAAGACTCTCAATAGATCGAACACCAAAAATGGTTTTATGGGGAATAGGCGAGTTAGAAGACCGAAGAAACGATGGGAGGATGGTATTAAGGAAGATGCTGCAAATCTATTCAAGTGTCGCAACTGGAGGCTTGCCATGCAAAATAGAAACGATTGGAGGCAGAAGTTACGGGAGGCCAAAGCTCGAATTTGGGCCAATTAGGATGGTTGGATGGATACATGAAATTATTTTTCTATCGTTGTGAGTTAATACTAGCATGTATATAGGCCCTATATATATATATATATATATACACACACACACACACACACACACACACACACACACACACATACAGCCATGACCAGCGAATGGAGGGATCTAAAATATCGAACAAAATAATTAACTATTAAGAAAAAGAGAAAGAGATATTGACGTATAGTCACCTGGAAAAGAGGAATCGATTCGTATATCCATGAGAAAATATAATAAAGTAATGAATAAACCATTACGAATTAAACACCATTATTTAAAATTGCCAATAATTCCTTAGAGGAGGGAAGATGGGAAGACATAGAGACAGGTGCAGAGATTAAAGATCGATTGACGACAATATGGGAGCAGGAAGATGTTATAACAAAGTTTACAAAACTACTCATATACAAAAGCACGATGATAAACCTCAACATTTCGTTACAGTGTTTTCTGTAGGATTGTAATAACTAGATAAAATGTTTAATAAAAATACATAAAGTAATAAAAATATATCCTTGGCACCAGAGAGCTAAGGTCGAGTGAAGTGATCGTTGTTACTATCAAATAAAATAACAAGAAATGACGTTGTTAGCATGACGCAAACCCTAAACCTTAAACAAAACTCTTGAAAACTCGCAAATTGTAAGGTATATTGCAAAGTTGTTAGTTGCTAATGTAGAAGAAGGTTTGCATATTCATGTGTTTGAACAACACTTGTCATTTGCTGACACACAAGAAATGTAGCTGTTTTCAAGGCTGTTTAAGTTCTGCTATAGTTTTCTAACACCTGGCCTACAACATACAATTGACGTAACAGACAATTTACTGACGCTTACAAGTAAAGATTCGAATAAATCATACATCAACGTGCTGGAATCTAGCGTCTTCCTTAACGTACCGTTATCATAACAACTCCTCCATACTTTGAGGCACTGACCTCATTCTTACTTATACATCCTTCAAATTTAACTTTAAATCTTGATTGTTATCAAGGAATCCGCCTATTAATACTTTCCTTTAAAATTAATTCGTAATTATTAGACTCTAAAAATGTAGATTTACTCACAAAAAATAGGCTTTAAAATGTTGAACTGGTTTCTAAGAACGCTACTACCTTAGTCTTTTAAAAATGCGTAATGCAACATATTTAAAAGAAGAATGGATGAAAGAATTGTGTAATTAATAAAATAAATATTAAGTAAATTAATAATACTAATATAATTTATTGACCACGAATTAAATTGTATATTTTTTTTATAGTTTTTAGATACTTCGAAAATTGACGGAGGTCTGACAATGTTGAACAGGCTCGAATTAGGTAAACGAAATTTAAAAGAAGGCAATTTTAAGTACTAATGGGTAAAATAGGCATTTAGGCACTATTAAACTTTTCAGACGGTACAACTTTTCATGAAACTTGTACCTACATCTGTTTCTATTATTTTGTAGAACTTAAAAACCACAAAAGTTAAGGATCAATTTACTAAGTATGGTAAAGATTGTTTCAAAAACAAATTAAAAGTTAGGACTGAAAAGGACCTTAATCCTAAAATAAAACTAATTAACATTCATTTGTATGCGATATAAAAATTGAGCCTGCAATATGTTAGTGCTCGCAAAGCTCAAAAAGAAGCCGGTCAATTGTATTGAACATGTGTACATACAGGTTTTCAAGTCGCTATCCACCCAGCATCCTGAAGGCATTTGTGTAGCTACAATAAGTAGCAGCTCCAGGTTGAGAAAATCAGATATAATGGCTGCATCCTGACCACATGTCACCCCTGCCTATGCGATTAACACATGTGGACGGGAGACCAGCAGCCGACTGGTAAGCCAAGAGTTTTTTTTGAGAGTTCAGTCGCTATCTATTATTCCCGAAATCCATTAGATGTAGAATCTCACCTGAAACGAAAATTTAAAAATCATCTAGCTGTCGCAATTTTTCACGTTTCACAACGAAACTCAGTAAATGCTATTAAAAAATCGAGGTAGATATTGTTAAAAAATCAGCCAGTTATTAAAAGTGGGGTTTATCGGAAATCCGATTTTTTTTTCTCTAGTAACCACGTCATCGCAATGTATGCCATACTATTTAATAACTCTTAATTTTCATTTAACATATTTAAAACTGAAAATGAAAACACAAATTGCATTTATTTAATCGTAGCAGCGCATGCAGGGTATTCGCTAGTTAAAAAACATAAAATACTTATTCAAGGATCAAAAGCTGATAATGATTAGTTAGAAATGAGTAACGTGTAATGATTTACTGAATATTTTTAGCACAATCCTTGGTTCCGTTAAGTATTATTTAGTGTTTTAAATAAATTAAATATAGTTTGAGATAAAAACAACAGAATAATTTATAAGAGTAAATACAGTCTATAAATTAAAAACAGAAGTTAAAAATGAAGATAGTTAGCCCATAAAGAAACATTTCGTAAATGCAACTTGCACTATGAAATGTATTTAATTGAAATCTGAAGCACTATCAGAGACAGTTTCACATATATAAAAAAAAAACACCAGCTGCCCATGTGGTTGAAGATATAAAAGTCATATAAACCTGGGGAGTATCTATGTGCACTTTTCGAATTCACGTACTGTTTTAGTAATATAATGGGATTAAACTAAAACTATTTTTGTGAAAACGATACTATCAACCATAAAACAAATAAACTTGGAAGAAAACAACTTACGTCATTATCTTAAGATCTTTCATTATCGCACATTTCAAGAAAGATAAATTTTATAAGCATATTTGCTATCTCAATCACATCAGTTACCTTAGTTTCTACATGCTCTCTTTGTATTTCAATGTACTTAGATATAAAAATTGAATAGTAATATAACAAACTGATAAATTAAGCACCATGGTCTTAAAAATGTATCCAACCTCTAATTTAAATGAGTACCTGATGCATGTTTTGGGGATAAATGTGCCCATCACTCAAGGCTGACATATCGTGCCGATTGTCTATAAAGCTTGGAGCCATAACATCCTATCACCACAAGAGCCTCCTTAGACCAGTAATGGGATCACTTTATTTTGTCCCACGCCATAGCCAAGCCCTCTTACTAATAATCCATATATAACTTTTATACAAGGTTTATACACATCTCAGTTGAAAATTCTTACTAATAAACACTGTATTAGCTGTTCAGTGTAGAAGAGGTGTACAACTTTACATGGGAATCGTTATACATGCCTCCAGCCTTGTTTAAGGATTGTATAACTAGACAAAATGTCGGACTTCAAGATCAACTGATTGTTTTCTTATGATATTGATGGAAGTTTCCTTAAATTTAACCCAAAATGCAACACTTTAACGACTGTTTGATGGATGCACAGGGCATAAATAATATTAATAAAGCTCTGGGTAGGAAAATAAAGGCATCATAAAATGCCTTTCGTTACACTCATTCTCGATTAGGCCTAACAATATTTTAAAATTGAACATTGATTCACAAAAGAATATGTTCTACAATAATTGCTGTAGACAAGATTTAATCTGAATGTAGTTTAAATGCTTCATATTATTATTTTAAGAAAACTTTCTTGCATCTTTAATACATAACACACACACCGATATAAAAATGTATTTAAGTATAGAGGTACTATTATTGCAACAAGCTGCATGTTAGCTTGGTAGTCTTGTGGTTAGAGCTTCTGACTACGATGCGTGAGGTCATAGGTTCGATTCCCGACCAAACTATAGTGATTTTTTTTCCGCTTGAAATGTTATTTTGTTGTCGGTAACATTTCCTACTATTTTGAACGTTTTCTAATGCATCTTAAAACACTGCATATAATTCATAAGTAATGGGAAAAGCTTTTATTAGTTTCCAAGAATTGGTCGAAATTCTTGACGTTAGATGGCAGCACATTATCTGTGAAACCAATTCTATGATATATTTGACATAGCGTAAAGGGAAATGTATATAAATTAAAACACACTTATTTTTTCCGTACCTCCCCAATTAGGGAATCTCTATTAATTCTTATCCATATTCATTTCTTACACAATTAATCACTAGTTGATGTTGTTTTATTTCTGTTACAAACTGCGCGTAATATTGTTCTGACGTCATTATGATGACGAATATGTGACGTATTGTGTATAACGGTTGTTTTGTTATATAGCTCCGGCACAACGTTTATTAGTAAGGAAATTATACGTGATCTACATAAGGCTTATACATTGTATAATTAAACAACTGATGAAAGCCTGTATAAGAGATTTTTATTAGTAAGACCGAAAATGTATAAGGCATCATGTCTTGGTGCAGAGAAAGTATAAGGCATCATGTCTTGGTGCAGAGCTAAGAGGCTTACACTGGTTCAGGTCTCCGCGAGAAATGAAATATTCTCAATAAATCCCTGCATGTACCTGATCGGTACCCACTCAGCATCCTGAGGAATTTGAGAAGCTATAATCAGTAGCGGTTTAGGAGGAAAAAAAAAAAAAAAAAAAAAAAAAAAAAAAAAAAAAAAAAAAAAAAAACTTTAACGGTTGGGAATCCTGACGTGTTAACGATATGCCCTCATATACTGGTTTCAAATTATCTGTATTAACACACGTAGATGTAAGGTCAGCCAGCAGTCGTCTGGTAAGCCAAGGACCTTCTAGGACTGTCGCGCCATGGACTTTACCAAATCACAGTAAATATTAATCTAAAGTTATATAAGTAGAAATTAAGTTCAACAGAAAACTATTAAGGAAGACAAACGTGGAGCAGAATGAGTAATGTCAAAATTAGAGTAGAGGTGGGAAACATGTCAATTAAAGCGAAATTAGAAAATTAAGAGTTGTTTGGACGTAATATGAAACATAGAAGGAAGACTAAGCATTTCATGAAGTTACAATTGACAGTGCCAGAACAAGAAAAATAAATGTATGTTGTGGAAAAGGCCGAAAAATCAACCCGAAAAAAAAGTAAAATCTATATTGTTAATGCGTATAAACTAACAATAATAACTAAGTCACTCTCAAATTTCCCTATAAATCTAGTATATAAAAATGTTCGTTTGTCCGTTCTTTATGCGCGGCCATTACCGTTGATCCGATTGTGATTCAGATTTTATAAAGGTAGAGTTTGATTCATACATAATTCCTCAGAATGAAAGAAATACAAGAAACTTCCGGAGCTTTTTGCAAAATGTTCAGGAGATTCCCGGGATGAACATAGGCTATAAGAGATGTATGATACTCAAATCTTACACCCTTAAAAATCGCCCTTTGTAGTGGAAAACGTGAAAAAAAAGTAGCTCTTTGGACGCTTAAATGGCTTACGCTGCCTAAACCATAACAAATACGCAAAACTAATGTACACAGAATTAAATATCTCAAAAAGCTCTACAAATAGTCCGCGACAAGTACGTAGATTCCTGTGCAAGCATAGCAGCAAATGACGGATATTCTTTCATGGATAACTCACAATAACGAATTTTGTCTACTACCTCATTTATGCCAAAAAAGATCGAGAGTACATTCCCGGGCAACAGTATTTAATTATTTTTCACTGTACTTATTCAACTAATCATAAGAAGTACATTAATTTTTGTCTTTCAGCTCATTTATGCCAAGATGATCGGGATAAGTAGATTTCCGGACAACCCCGGGTAAACAGCACGGGTATCTAAAAATAATTACGATATAAATGTTTCCTTTCATTTTTTTAACTAAACATAAAACGCATTAATTTTCGTATTTCAGCTCATTTATGTCAAGAAGATCGGGATAAGTAGATTCCCGGGCAACGCCGGGTAATCAGCACGAAATATCTAAGAATATAATTTTGGAATATATTAAACAGTACCAACTAAATTGGAAACATCATCTAGAAAGAATGAGTTCAAATCGGATCCCCAAAGCTGTTTATAATTATATACCAAGAGAACGAAGATCACTGGGCCGTCCTATGAAACGCTGGAGGGAAAATTTTCTATAGGATCGTAACAGGCCTTGGCCTAATACTTGGAAGGAAGAAGAAGAAGAAGAAGAATTATTTTTCCCTTTACTTATTCAACTAAACATAAAAGAACATTAATTTTCATTTATTTAGGCGTAGCAGCGCACGCCGGGTATTAGCTTATCCTAAATAAATTTTACTCTTTCAATCATTTTTTTATGAAATCAAATTTTGAGAGTGGTTTTGCAGGTTAACTTATTAAAATATATCAAGGAAAAAGGGATCTAATGTATTCTTGAGACTTTGTGAAATAAATAGATACAGTAGATATATATTGGATGGGCGAGGAGAGAGTGTGAGGGTAGAAAGATCACATCCTTATTTATTTTCAGCGATAAATATTATTATTATTATCATCATCATTTATCACCATTATTGTTAATATAATATAATAATATTCTTATTGTTATTATTATTGCGTGTATACGATACATATGTAAAATATTAAAAAGTGATAATGTGATATCACATTAATTATAATAATCACCTCTGGATACCCGGTCTGCGGGTTTAAAACCGGCAGGCATCAATGTATTTTTTCAGGTAAAAAATCCTAAGAACGCTTCCAACAGAGTAAGGATTACGAGCTGATCTGCGAAAATGGAAAATGAAACTGACGGACAAGTTGTTGGCATTCCAGGTAAGAGTGTTGCCATGGGACATGGTATTCTGACTGGTATTCCTTCGGAAGAGAAATAAACCCATACCGTTCCAACTCCAGACTGATAACAAAAAAAATCAAGATTTCAAATTTCCAGCATCTGATTGGGCAATGTCATTAAAAAGATCGACGTCTGAATCACTAGATGTCACTGCCTTTGGTATTATTTGACGCAACACAAAAGAGATGCACGATATCTAGATTTCATGCAGGAGTTCTTGGAGAAATGTGGTTTTAACATATTACTTAACACTTCTGTATGACATATTTACTAAACATTCGGATAAAAGTGAATAGTTCGGTGGATTAATTGTTTGGCTTATTGGCCTATATGAAGAGGGAGCTTTGATTTCATCTTGAAAACCTATAACAAAGACAACTAACTCACTGGTCGAGCGGACATAAGCTCTCCATACATTCATATCCGAGCTAATGTTTTCCAATCATTTCCTCAAAACATGGTTAATGTTATTTTCCCACCTCATTCTTGGTCTCCCAACTGGGCGTTTTCCCTCTGGTTTTCCTATAAGAAGCTTCCATACCCCTCTTTCACTTCCCTTTCGTGCTATAACTTATATTTAATTGGTCTTATTATATCTGGTTTCCTATAAACACGATGTAGCTCAGTGCTATGTAGTCATCTCCATTCGTAAGTATATTCACCTCTCTTTAGTCCAAAAATGTTCCTGACAACTTTATTCTCAAATACTCGTAATTTTTCCTCCTCCCTTAAAGTGAGCATCCATGTTTCGCCTACAGTACAACTTGGGATACGGATTATTTATAAAAAAAACTGTCTACATATAATGCCTCCTCTGTAGTACCTAGAAGAATTAAATAGGAATTCTTATCGCCCCTAAAATCTCGGAATGGATTTATTTTACTACAAAAAAAATGTGTTAATTTGGAATTTATTAGAAAAATGTCGGAACGGATATTTCAATATATGTTCTGATCCATGAATGGTATGGCTAGAAAAATAACAGAGTTACGTTTTTAAACTTAATGACAGTAGAAGTGGGCGGAGGTAAACGTGTTAAAACTCATTTCGCACAGAGAGAGAGAGAGAGAAACAGGTGGTGAGGTCTTGACCCCGATATTCCTTCATTGACGGAAGAGGTAAAACTTGTTTCTTGCGAATAAGTCGTGAGTCACATCTACTCTGAAGTAACTTGCAGATCCGTCGAGATTTCAACAGATTATTGAATGAAAATAAACACCTAACAACAAGTGAGAATTAAATGCAGAAATAAAACATGCTCAATTCAAGAAACGTATGCTATTGCATTACAAAGACTCGTGTGATTCGAATTCTCTAAAAAAATAGTATGGTATTAAAACATATATCAAATATCGATTATCTAGTTGTCTATGGATACGAAAAGTGATTTCTTATTGAAGGTAAGAGAAAAGATTAGGCCAACTAGCATTTGTGAATAAAGAGTTAGGAAAAGTCTTGGATAAAGACGGACAGACAGGCGAAAAACATTAAGAAAAGCGCTCAACACCTAGGCCAAGAACGAGTTGGGAGAATTATTTACACCATAACCCGCCGTTAAGGCAAGATGCCTTGGGATGCTACGGGACTTGCGCTGGTTCGACTCTCCAATGGGGGAAGACATTTTCTTATGAATTTTCGGCCTATATGGGATCGATGCCCACTCAGCTAACTAACTCACTGGCACTATCGAACCCGTAGGTTCATGACCGCGCGGACCTAAGCTCTCCAAACATCCCTATCCTGAGCCAATGTTTTCCAATCATCCCCTGTATAATCTACTTCCCTCAAATCATAGTTAATGTTATTCTCCCACCTCATTCTTGGTCTACCATTTGGGCGTTTTCCCTCTGGTTTTCCTACAAGAAGCTTCCATGCACGTTTTTCATTCCCCATTCGTGCCACATGTCCAGCATCGTGAGGAATTTGGTTAGCTATAATCAGTAGCCACTCCAGGTTGAGAAAACCAGCTATAATGGCTGGTGACCCCGACATGCTGATCACATGTCACTCCTACACTGGCTGGATGATCTTGTACCGCTGTGATAAACACATGTGGATGTGTGACCAGCAGCCTACTGGTAGGCCAAGATCTATCGCGCGATGGACCATAAATTGAGGGAGGGGGGAATTACACAGGGAATTATTGGGAAAAATTAGCCTAGAAGGCCCTTGGCCCACCAGCCGGCTCTGGCATCACATCCACATGTGTTAAACACAGAGATGGTCGATCAACTAGCCAGTATATGGGTCACATGCCGAACTGGTTTTTGTCAACCTGGAGCCGCTACTTATTGTAGCTACCCAAATTCCCCACGGTGTTGGGCAGGCATCGGTCCCATGCTGGTTGACTATACTTCATATTCTAACAAAACACACTATCAAAACATAAAATACTGGTTCAACAAAACTTAAAATACACTTTAATGTTGAATTATAGTTATATTGCAACAATGTTTATTTATTGTTTATTTTTTCTTCCAAAGCTCACATTACTCTTTCTCTAAACATATCGTTTCCGCAATAAATACACTGCGCAAAACAATTAGAGGAACACTATCAAATATGCAAATATTTTTTTCATTGGATAAAGGTACAAACATTAAATTAATAAAGTACATTATTTGTGGTTATTTATTTATTTATTTATTTATTGATCATGTCAGTAAAAACAAATGAATAACGCTGACAATTAACTTTTCAAATAATTCCGCTATGTAAGCAATTGAATCTTGTGCTTATTTTTCAAAGTTAAACACTCGTTATATAGTTAGTATCGTGTATGGCCTCCACGACATCCGATGACACTTTGGCACCTTCGTGGCATGCTCCCAATAAGATTCTGGATTTCCTCTTGGGGATATTCTCCCATTCCTCCTTCAGAGCATCTCCAAGTTGCTGCAGAGTTTGTGGAGCTTGATGTCGGTTCCTGACCTTCCTGTCTAGAAGATACCACAAGTATTCAATAGGTTTGAGGTCTGGGCTGACCGCTGGCCACTCCATTACCTCAATTTCATTCCTCTTCAGGAAATCCCCGGTGACAGCCGCAGAATGTGCCCTGGCATTATCCTGCATAAACAGAAATCCAGGGCCTACTCCAATGGCAGCAGGTACTACATGCTCGATATACCGGACAGCATTCAGTCGCTGGGGAACAAGTACAAGGTCCATACGATTGTTTTACATAACTCCGGCCCACACCATTATGGAACCTCCTCCGAGTCTATCAATTTCCTGTACAGCCTGTGCAGAAAATCTTTCTCCTGGCCGTCCCCACACCCTCAATCGACCATCACAACGTGTATGAAGATACCTGGATTCGTCCGAGAAGAGCACAGACTCCCACTGGTTCAGGTTCCAATCACCATGGTTTTCAGCATACGTACGTCTTGCTGCCTTATGCCCATTTGTTAAGCGTGGTTTTTTAACGGGCCTTTTTGGACGAATATTCTCTTTCCTTAATCTGTTCCTTATGGTTTGGTCTGAAACCCGGATTCCGGAAGCCATATGAAGGTCATTCTGCAGGTCTTTTGCAGTTTTTGTACGCTGTCGAAGAGCAGAAAAAACAACGTATCTGTCATCCTGGGGGCTTGTTTTAAATTTACGGCCCTGGTCACGTCTTCTACAATACTGACCTGTCTCTCTGTGCCTGTTGCGTAACCTGGACACCACGGAAGGAGAAACCCCAAGCTCTCTAGCCACTTGTCGCAGAGATTGGCCTTGTCGTAAAAAGATGTAGAGTATGACACACTTCAAACTCATTTAAATGCCTCATTTTGTCAGAGACTTCAATAAACAAGGCAATATCAACATTCGTCACTATAGCAACATCAGGAAGCTTACCAATTAGAAGTGGCCAGTGCCTTCCAAAATAAAAAAAATCTCTATATTTGTTATTTGAGGTAATTTCTCTGTATTTAGGCCATGGATCTCTAAAATTTGTATCCAATGATAAAATTAATAATTCAATTTACATATTGTCCAACTTTCAGCATCACAGCTTTAAAACAACAATTACTTATTCAATTTATTACAAGTGTTCCTCTAATTGTTTTGAGCAGTGTACATTTAATATACAAAATAAAACAATCTGACGTTACAAAATTAGGTTTAGCAATTCGCTGCTCTTAGAACACACCCTTCAGTCGTGTACTAATTAGAGCATCTTGTCACTAAACCACTGCTTTTGTAACTAGTCATCTGTTCTCAGTACATCGGGTTTTCCATAAATAGCATGTAGATATTATATAGTCTTCTCCATGTAATTATCTGTTGGTCTCTCTTTGGTCCAAAAACCTTCTTAGGAATTTTAATGTCAAATGTAACATTTTCTTCTCCCTTAAAGTAAGAGGCCATGTTTAGCATCAATATAACTATTACTTAATTTTAAACTGAACAGCCTTCTTTAAAAATGAAACTTGAAAGGAAGTTCCAAAGGCAATAAAAGCGGCTGGAAAGTACTGGCATGTGTTGTGCGGCAAGTTTACCTACTCTAAATGATACAAACTGAGGGAAGGTCGGGTTAGCCCTTCACATAAATCAGGGCTAATAAATATGTCAATACGTAACCTAGTGGCGGGTAATAAACCCCAAATGCACTAACACACAACTTTGTCAGAAGGTTACATTCCAAACACTCGCTCATACAAAAACATCTGCTTCAAATTATTTAGCTTTTAGTTAATTTTATTGTGTGCCATCCAGCAATAACGTTATTCCTAGAAACAGGATATTCGCCACGCAATTAATTTATTCTATCGGCAGAAGCAAAATTTAATACAAAGATCGTGGAGTATAAATCGTGTGTGATATCAAAGAAGAAAATTAAATTAGACCCTAAACTATGTAGGCGCAACTCTCAAACAAAGCTCAAATATCACCGTGCATCCTGTGTATGCAGAATCACAAGACTTTAATAAAAATCCTCTAGTCAAATTTCGTAAGGCTCTTTCAAGTGGTCATTTGAGTTGTTACGGTATGTTACAAGCGTTAAATACTATCTACCGACCCACATTCTTTAATCCCCGGATACCTATTATAAAAAAGACTGTCGTAAATGCAATTCATTTAGATAATTTAACGGGTGCTTCAACTATGTGACACCATCATGTTTTATACGTTATTATATTAATTATAATAAATATTATTATAACTAATTATGAAATGATATGGAAATTAATACTTTGACGCAGCTGACAATTTTTTCTTTTTTTTCTTTTTTAAAAAAATCCTCTCGTTTTTTGGTACTATTACGTGTCCCACATCTCCCGGACATTATAAAGAGACGATTCTTTGGGAGAGAATTTTATCTCCGGAGCATATATATATATATATATATATATATATATATATATATATAAATTTTTTGACCACACAAGGACAAAGGTGGACTTCCGGATGAGTGATCAGGTTAATACAAAAGCCACCTCCGAAACAACACTAATATTTAAGACTATCCCTTTGTAGGTACATTTCCGCCCCATGTGATCTGGGCCTTAATTGGATACGTCCTGTTGGAAGATGATTTTGAGTGTGGATCACACAATATTTTGACAATAAATGCACATGGATTGGCTCCCAGACAAGTTATCAGCTCGATATCAGGATCATCTAGGAGACATACCATTCGCTCGTATAAAATAAATATGACATTTTTATGATGGCCAGATGATGTTAGGGGACTATTTTGGCCTTAAAAGTTTCTGATAATTGTCTCAGGCGAGGGAAACAATGAAAAAGCTCACTTAGAAAAATTGTCCATATCGGAGATTGATCCGACTCCCTCTGCATCAGAGTCAACGAAGTGGTCTGATAGAGCAAACATTGAACTGAGCCAAGATTTGAATCGAGATGTCCAACTTTACGAAATGGCACCCTACTACTGAGCTACTTAGTAATACACGGCCTGATAACCTTTACTCTTATTAGGGATATTATAAAACAAATGTAGTTTGAAAGTTATTCTATAACAGTTCAATAATTACATCATGACTTGAGATGTCACACGTCTCTTCATAAAAATTACAATTTATATAAGAGGAATAAATATCCACAGTTATGCAATACTGCAAATCAACAGTCGTAACGCCCAAGCGCACACAACAGCAGCCAATCAATCAATATATAATATTATCACTAGTACCACATAACAGTGAACTATTTATTTAACCTGTTGGAGTTAAGGTCACGTGGTCTTCTTTTACACTCACCGTGACAAACATGGGGAAATATATTTTCTTACTTAAATTCGGCCAGTATGGGACCGGTGCTCACTCAGCATCGTGCGGAATTTGTGTAGTTACAATAAGAGCAGCTCAATTTAAAAAAAAGTTGAGAACCCGACATGCTGACCGTCCAACTTTGTGATTAACAGCAGCCTATCACGCCATGGGGGATATTAAAAACGAGCCTTTAGCGCACGTTATAGTTTCACTCACTATATATTCAAAATAAACATAATTCGGGGTCGAGATTGTTTTAGGATAAATTCAGACGCTGAATAAACTACGTAATTGATTTCACAAAATGACTCGTTTGTCCAGACATAGCTCACTAGAACACCCAAACAATGAGACCAGCTGGTAAAATGGAAATAAATGCAATTAATTGGTACATACAAATTAGATCATTGGTTCATAAATAATCTACTCTAATGATTTCTGTTCTCAAAGTCGTATAATGTGCGTGGAATGATCGAAAATAATTTAAAAAATACAGTCTATGTTCTAAATCAATTTACAGAGTGAACGCCGCACTAATACCATCCATGTACGCTAAAACAATAGTCCGTCACATAGGAACTGGTTTAAGGAATATATATATTCCATTAATTAAAGAAAACATGTGGCTGATAGAGCGAATTTTAGACTACAGTTTTGGTACACCTCCACTCCCTATGTCCATATTTCGCTTTTTTTTTTAAAAGAATACCTCTCTCGTATTACTTCAATGACATCTACACCGTTTCGTTGCGAAAAATTGAATATTGTGTACGATAGATCTTTTTCTTTTTACAAATTATGTGAATCTCCACTCTAATGATCCGATTTTGCTGGTTAATAAACTCGACCCTACTTTTCTTAGTTGATGGCTGGTGTCTATAATGTGTTTACACTGAAATCATTAACAGTCTTGCTCTCCACTATTTTGAAGTTTTGGATATTTCCTATTTGACGGCCATTGCGGAGGAGTTAGTCATCCATTTCTTCCTCTAGATATAACAAAAATAATTCGCAATGATGTTCTTAAAAAAATTTCCTAAATGTCTTTATTTGTCTTCAAAGCATATACATGTCTCGTACGAAAATGCTTAATACAAAAGTCCTCTTCCTTTTTTAACACAAATCTGTAATAACATATTACATGCACTATGTTGATAGGTGATCCAATGGTTTTATTTAAATATTTGAGAGGCATACGATCAAGGAAACAATATAAGAAACAGCAGTCACCTGTGAGTGAAATATTTTCCCAGGCTCCTATACCATTAAACCAGTTTTGTCTTTCATTTAAATATAAGACAGTCCAGCTGTAAGGTGCAACGGAGATACCTTTCTTACTATTCAACGCCTGCCTATAGGAACCCTTTTATTCAATGCACACTTCATTACAAACACCGTAAAAAAGCTTATTCAAGTTTTGACCGTTGGCGAACGTTGAACCTAGTCAAAAGAACCATAACCGCTCCTCAGGACATCCGGAAACTACTTATTGGGAACATAATATAATGTTAACTAGGTTTTTATGATTTTTTTGGCAAAATAACGTTCTAATCAGCAAGTTTCACAAACGCTACAAAACCATAACAAAAATTACTATTAATTTTATTTTCATTATTATTTTTTATTTATTTATTTTCAATGTTTACACATATTCCTGTGTCTAAAGTTTTATTTTCCTTCACCACTTGTCCCTATCTGTCCATTCATGTCATCAGTCCTCTTGTTCTCATTCCAGTTCTTACTTCTTGCATCCACGAGTTTCGAGGTCTTCCTTATTATTATTACCATTATCACCAACAGAACAATGGATAGATGAGATCAGGAGGGGCATGAAGAGATGGGGTAATAATTTCTGGAAGAATAAAATTGCTTAAGGTTGAAGGAAAAACAGTTGTACTGCATAAAAAAATCCTAAAAATTATTATTATTATTATTACTACTAGTAAAGTGATCCCGCAACAGGCCTGGAGGCCCTAGGGGTAGTAGGAGGTTAGGGCTCCCACTTTTTCTAGACAATCGGCACTTTATGTCAGCCGGGTTGTCAGCCCTGCGTGACGGCCGCCTTTACTCCCAGAACAAGCGTCTGGTACTCATTTCCGTTAGAGGCTGAGTCAACCCCAGGGCCGTAGTGCCGCCAGAGGGTTTGGGTCAATTTTTAAAAATCCTGACCCCAACGGGACTTGAACCCTCGACCCTCCGGCTTGTAGCTCAGTGCCTTAACCACTACGCTACGGCGTGCCCCCTATTATTACTACTTCAATCTTCAGTTTTGAAAAGAAAAACACATTTTAACAGGAAAGAAAATTATTTTCATGTTTATGGGTATTTTAGTCCATCACCGTGGTTTATTATTATTCTTGTTATTACTATGTTATTATTATTAACACATTAACATCATCAACCTCAATTTAAAAAAACACGAAACAAAGCATTAATTTCTTCTCATGTTTATGGATCTTCTCGTTTACCGCAGTGTTTATTTGCCTCAGGCAAAGCGGGCCCGGGTTCGGTTCTCAGGCGGAACGAATTTCCTGGGTGAGGATTAACAGCACAATTATCAATTTCACATTCGCATTGTTCGGTATGAATTGGATAAAAATAGTGTTGTCTTTAACGTTTATGTGCCTTGGCCGCGAAATTGAGTTGATTTCTCGTCCGGGAATGCTCTCCACGTTCTTGTGAGGTAAAAAAAAAAAAGCATGTGATCCCGACTTTAAAATCCGCCCCCACACACGATGTTCCTGTAAGGTCGGAGTTGTGTTTGGCACGTCAAAGCATCTACAAAGAGAGAGCATAAACTACGGAAAACATAGTGTTTATGGATATTCTATTAATAACTGTTTTTTTTTCTTCGAACATTTATCCTTTTTTATTAACTTCATTTTCTTTCTTACCGTATGAAGTATTAAAAAAAGAGGGAATGAAAGTTACACAGTGTAACAGCGGCCAAATTGTCCTACAACTTTATACATATATACACCTATAGGGATTGCGTACAAAAGTTCTTAGAAAAAACTCAAAAGCACTCAGATGGTAATTTTATTTCACTAGAAAAAATAATGGGTCTAGAAATTATACACCAACATTCAGCCATGGAATAAAATGAAGTGGAACATTCAAAATAAGTACATTCTACTTGTTTTGACATACGGACCAGCAACATTTGATGCTAACAAACCAAATATTCATCGTTTGGAGACTACAGAACAACATAACTTGCATGAGGAAGTCGACAGCAGGGACAGATATTATCTTGAAAATAATGATATTGAAGTGACAGTGAGGCGGACAAAAATAATCCTTGTCTGGACAGACTAGACAAGAAGTGACTAAGTAAATATCCTCATACCTTACAAGACAGCAGGATAAATCAGCTAGCTCAAGAGGATTACAGAGAAGAGTCCAACAAATGTTTATCCTGTTGTAGTTCCTCAATACAATGTATAAATTCCATGGCATGGTAGGTCTACATAGCTCCTGGCTATAAGCCAACAACTTACTCACATGTAATTTGCCGAGGTGGTTGATCAACCTGCTAGTATAGAGGTGACACGTTATCAGCATGTCGATTCCCCCAGCATTTATATATGGTTTTATTGTAGCTATCAAAATTCATCCCACGAACCTGGGTGATCAGCCCTATACATATTGTAACGAAATGCCATGAGAAAATATTATGCTCAATGGGGACTTGAACCAAGCACGTAGCTCCGAGCCAAGGCATGATGCCACACACATACACACACACACACACGTGTATATATATATATATATATATATATATATATATATATATATATATATACTTGTCTTGTCTCGTAAGCCCATGTTTCCCTTAACAGAGATTAGGCGCTCTCCCCCTACAGAGAAGAATTTGAACTATACTAATTTAGTTACACTTGTTTTCGTATAGTTGTCATTTGAGTGGTCCGTGATCAGTGTTCCGCCTCATACTGACATCTAGGAAACCAAGGTAGTACTGGGACGGGAAAATTCAGTAAATTTTGCTTAGAGGCCTTTTCCTTCAGGCTTAAAGATCTTTTACGAGCCTGAAAATCTTCAGACTCGGGACCCACGGCTTAAAGTCCCTGCCGGAGGACTTGCTCCTTGGATTTTTCAATCCAAAAAAAATCCATCGACCCCGGCCTGGTTTGAACCCGCGACCTTCAGGACCAGAGGAAGGAGCATAAGCACTATATAAACAGATGTATCTGAAAATGTTTCATGAAATATGCTGGAAAATATTAACAGAATGAAACATAATTGACATGGCGGATAGCACATCAAATAAAATGGGTTAAAATTTACGTAAAATTATTTTCTGTGATAAAAATTACGGGTTTTATAATGGTATTTAACAAAACAATACGATTGTTAAGCTACATAATTTTCTTTCAATATATCATTCTCTACATAGAGTATTATACAGTAAAATCATGAAATTTGTTGTTAATTCCGAATTGTTACGGCAGAGGTCAGCTGCGAGTGCCTCAATACCAGGAGATTTGAGTAGGACATGGATGGCGGATTCAAGGTAAGGCGCCTTATAAAGAATAAAGAAACATCTGCTGTAGGGGAAATATTTACCGCTGATGTCATTTCCCTAGGAGGTATGACTCTTATGACAGAAAACAACCGCAGGAGTTGCGGAGTCATTAACAAGAGATAGCTTACATCTCCGAACTATTACAGTAAAACGCAGAGTGAATTTTAGCTTTGTATCATTGAGATAACACTTGTTTTCATCATTATTTCTTTTTTATGTTTAGTATTTTTATCCATAATGATTTTTAATCACATAAATACCATTAGAGGTAATTTTTCAACCCAAAGCTATCCTTTAGATCTCCTGAAAGTTTAATAAGTTTTTTTAGAACTACTACGTAATCTCTCATCATTAAATTACAGAGTCCTCACAATCCGAAGTCTAGGTTCGGCGAATTTTCAACCAAAAGAGATCTGTCTACTATATACTCGTATTTAGCCCATCTTACTCTTTCGTCTATTGTCCATTTCTGACAAGTATGTAGGCCTATTGAAATTTTATCAACTTCTACCCACATATTTAACCACCAGTATGCATTTTAATCATCTCTCTCTTGGGCCTAATTTTATTTATGGTCATGTACATGCCAATTTACTAAATATTTTCGAGTACTTTTCAACATTGATATCCACTATCCAATTCAGTATTGAAAATAAATCAAAGACTTCGAATAAAGACTATTAATGGAAAACAATGAACCTTGATATTTGGGGTGCATTTTTTAAATATTTCAATGGCATTGATAAACATTGGAAAAACATGGAATGTCCCAGTGAAATTAACGTCCATGTTCTGCTGCGCTAGAGGAAAAACGCGGATTGTTCAAACTTTAAAAATTAAGCGTTGTAAAATTATTGGATTTTGTGACATACTTCGTTTTTACAAAATCATAGAGTTACATGTTTTCACTATAGTAATGGTATGAAATAGGTACAATATTGTACACGAAGGCGTAACATTGTTATTCTGTTTACTCCAAATACCATTTTTAAAGAGGAAATAAAATAAATAATTAAAGTTAATTTCCTTTCGGTTTAAGATGTAAACATTAAAACATGTTTTCGAATGAAAGCTAATTTCGAGCAACTTACAGGTACTAGAGTAATATTACGCATGTTATAAACAAAATGGTTTTCAAGGGCATTTCAAATTCACGAATAAACAAAATGGTTAATTAAACGTCCACAAGATAATTAAAACAACATACTTAATAAAATACATTATTTGTAGAATTTGTAGCTAATATTGCCAAGATATATTAAACGCATTTTACAATTTATTTCCAACTCATTTAAGTTCAAGTTAGTATTATATATTTAAAAAAATCCATGTCTGTTTAATTATTGAACAACATGGGCTAATGTTATATTCAATTTTCTTCTATTAAATTAAATAACGGTTAGATGATCATCCACCTCTGTAATTAACACATGTGGATGTGAGGCCAGAAGTCGACTGGTGGGCCAAGGTATTTCTAGGCAAGTAGATAAAAAAATAACTGTAGAATGGCAATTTCGAAGAGTCAAAGCAGAATTAAATGGTTAAGAGTCAGCAGAGAGTAGAACGCTTAAACACATTTTATAAATACGTATCTTTGTGGTTCGTTTCTAAACGTGGCAAAGTCAAAAAAGTTATAAGCAGTTAATGGTTTAATTTAATTAGTTATTTATCTGTAGCGCTTTCGGGACTAGTCCCATCATCAACAGGAATAAGTTAAGGAGCCGGACATTTTAGGTAAATATTTCATAATTTTATATTTTAAATTTGAATAATAAACATCATGCATCTTATTAATGTTGAAGTTAATGTTTTATAAAATAACAAATGATGGGGCTTACACGGTTTCATCAATAGCTATTCTAACTGGCAATATCTGCTAGAGACACCGACTTTTTCAATGTTTTGAAGAGTACAGTACATGTTAATATCTCAATTTTAATTAAAATACATTAATCCTTTTAGTATCTATTAATCAATGTTTCATCGCCCCTGGGCAGAATCATAACAAACATTTAAATATATAAGTAACCATTTAGTTCTTGAAAAGTGAATTTATAAAATTGTGTTAGTTTTTTTTTTCAAAACATCTCAAAGTTAACATTTCCTCCAGAAAAATTATAAATTTTCACAAACCGTATAATAAAATTATGTTCGTAATAAGGATATAACCAACAATGTTGTAAGATTAGATTTTATATGGAACACCATCTTATTTATAGTCAGGCTCAATCGAGCAATAAATGATATGAATACTTTCTGAGGAAGTTGGAGAAAATAACAGTGAACGCTGGATTCATTTTAACGCCTTAAAAATACATAATGTTATGATTACATCCTCTTTCAAGAGAGCTTCCACAGTTCCAAAACTGTAAATTAAATGTTTACTTCAAAGCAGAGTAACCTGGTTGTAAAAGTATGCTTATTAAGTTATTTATTAATAGTATGTATTAGGTCGCTTTTCTATTTCTAATTATATCCAGACCTATCTTCTTCCAGTAAATATAATGTGAATTAAAAAAAAATACGGTAAACACTCCTAGTTCAATAAAATGGATTACAAAGAAAAAATATTGGACGTAATCACAATAAATATTAATAATTTTAAACTCGATATAATTTGTGAAACTTGATCCAGTACTGAAATATCGCATATAAAAAATATATAAATTATATATTAATTTATGGTTTGTGAAGCGATGATTAACAAATTTATCAGTCAATAAAGAGTTATGATATAAGAGAATAAAACTTAAATACCCAGAAAAATAAAGCAAAAGAAATAGAGAGAGAGAGAGAGAGAGAGAGAGAGAGAGAGAGAGAGAGAGAGAGAGAGAGAGAAAAACAATGTTTATTTTTAGGAAACTTATTTTATATTTGTTTCTTTTTATCTTGACTTTTGAGTTCTTTGCAACATTTTAGTACCATGTATTGTAAATTTTAATGACGATTCAAGTAACACAATTAGAAATTACTTCATAACGGATAATAAAACTGTCCAGGGCCATAATGATTTATATGTTGTATTTAACACACATGCAATACAATTATTTTAATAAAATCACAATTTTCAGCTGTTTTCGTTGTAATAACTGCCTATACTATCACTAAAAACAATTAGGTTTATAAAAAAGGAAATAGATGTCAGATACACGTTTATCAAAGCCATATCATACTAAATATAGGGCGAGCCCGCAGTGGGCGTTCTAGGTACTGAGACATAATATCCACTTCTTTAATGTGTGTGTGTGCGTTATATTATTGAATATTTTGGTACCATATTTTCACATTACATATTCCAAATTAATATATCACGAATTTAAATAAATTCAATTCCATTAACTTGGTTTAACCTCTCACCTTATAGATAATTTTACATTATATACACCACCCAGGCCTTACAGTGGCACGGCCTACCGGGAGAGGGAATTTAAACTATGGATTACATGATTTTTTTTTTACCACACAAGGTTATGGAATGTGTGTTAATAAGTAATTAATGAATTAATAGTATATTACGATGCGAGGTTGGGAAGTGGTATTTTCAGAATCGAGGAAAATGTTTAAAAACCGAGCGATAGCAAGGTTTTTAATTTCCGAGATACTGTAAAACACTTCACAAACGTGCGTTGCACATTATTTTTTGCGCGATGGTGTTTTCAAAATAATAAATAATAGTAAAATAATAACACACGTATTTGTTGGAAATATGTGCGTTCATTATAGACAATTGAGTAACGTTAACAGTGTGGGCAATGTTTATTAGTTGAACGTCCAGGAGGCCGTGAGACCATTATTATTGATAAAATGGCCGCAAGTACGTATTTATTGTTTTACATTGTTTCAAATAAAGATCAGTTCATTTAAAATGCAGTTATTTGTTTCGTATAATTCTACCTTTTGGACATTTTTTGTATATACATTGTACGTAGTATATATAGAGGGCAGTGGTTTTACTTCCCGCACATGGGTGTAAATGTAATATTACAGTATAGTTACTTGGGTTGGCAATCCCGAAATGTAGGAAGTTGAATTTTCAATCATGGTCGCCATTGCTTAAGTATGAGAAACGCATTATCGCGCAAAAACGAATATTACTTTTAACTATAGAAATAAAGGACTAGGTATCCAGTAAGTGACGCAAATTTTAAAATACCCCACACAAGTTTTGTCAAATTGTAGAGTTACGGTATCGTTTTTAATAACACTTATTATTGTTTTAAACGTTTTGTAGCTATTATTAATATTTAAAAAATGAATTACTATACCTATTCCTAGATTGTTATGGCTCAACTTTAAAATTATTTGTTCTATGATTTTCCATACAACATTCTTATGATACTATTGCTCTGCCTACTTTTTTTTCGTCTTTACTATCGATTATTATTATTAATATTATTTATTCGATTATGTGCTCACTTGATACATGTAGCAGCCCGTGAGAAGATTACTTGCGAGTGTCCTATATTCTGTCAGAAGATGGTAGAAAAGAGAGTCGATTTTGGAACTACCACGAATAAAACACCTGCAATTTTGCACTTTAACATCGTTAGCTCAACGGTAGCGATTGAAATTAGTATCCAGAAGGTCCCGGGCTCAAACTATGGGGCTAATTTTTTCTTGGTTTCCCTCAATCATCAAGACAAATACTCGTTCGAATTTCATCGCTATGATCCATTTCACTGTTCTTCATTATTTCACAGTTTATTAATACATTAATATACCAGTTGTACTTGCAAGAATCATACGAATGTAGGCAACAAAAGACGTACACAGACGAATTATAACATCCAAAGATATTATATCCAAAGATATTATAACCAAAGATGCTCCAGCGTCAAAATAAAAAAGAAGTAAAATAACACTTGGAATAGTAACATTTTTGCACTGAATGTTCACACAATTCCGTAGGTTTAAAACACTTAACACGTGGCAATGAATGTTTGGTAAGTGGCGAGATAAACAAGAAACAGTAGTGGTGACCCACAAATTCATGTTCCTTACCGGAACTCTTAACAAGCTTACCTATCGTAATCACGAAGAAAAGAAGAAGTTTCATTTTCCACCGTACCACTTCCACCAACAACGCCAAACACTGGATGGTCCATCATGAGTCTATTTAAACACTCCATAACTGTCTGTTCAACTAAATGTGGAATATTTTAAATAAAACAGGGCACTTGGTAGAGATCACTTAAACGCGCACATCTTACTTCTATGAACACCGCTTGGCGACTAGAACAAGCTATTGGAAGGCCCCCACGATTCAGGTCAGTAGGCCATTGTATAGCTGCAACCGCGCCGGCGCAGTAGCTACCGATCCGAGAGGGACCACGCAGCACGTCAAGTGACGGATTTAACACTTCCTCTTGTAGAAACAGCAAGTGTTATGAGAATGGTCAGAGATTTCGGGGGAAAACATTCAACATTGACGTGTTTACTTTTGCTAAAAATGGGTTTCACATATTTTATTTTAATAATTTCTGTTCTGCTCAAGTTACGTACGTTCTTATTTCCAGTCTATGATATATTTTATCAATAAGCTTTAAAACATTTTTTGTGTCATACACACACGTTTTGCTACAGCATTTTCTTCAATTATTTACATTTACTGTAACAATATTTTATATTTTTCTCTGATATATCCTAACTACTTTTTTTTATTTTTTTCCCAATAATTTTGCATATTACTAATTTTAAAATTTTATCAAGTAGCATTTCTAAGAAGTGTGCTATTTCTCTATTTTATTATTATTATTATTATTATTATTATTATTATTATTCAATTCCGAGGAACAAATTATGGGAAGTATTGGAGAAATACAATATTGACAGAAACCTAATAGAAATTATTAAACAAACCTATAAAGATAACTCCGCTTATGTTAAAATGGGAAATATAATGTCTAATCCTATAAACACCTCAAAGGGATTGAAACAAGGGTGCAGTCTATCACAAATCTTTTTATTTAATATTTATGTAGAATTTATATAACCCGAATGTAAACAAAGCTGCAAAGCTGTAATGGTTACCTGCTGGCACATAGGCAATAGATTTGTGCTGACATTACAATTTGCCGATGATCAACTGGTTTTAGCGCAAGACAATTTTGATATGGAATTCATGATAAAAAGGTTGAAAAGCACATATGAATCATGGGGTCTCACAGTAAATTTACAAAAAACAGAATATCTGGCAATAAATAGCAATGAAAGAGAAAACTTAGTATTGGAAGATGGAATCCAAATAAAGCAAGTGAAACAAACTAAATATTTGGGAATGATTATGGATAACATCGAAGGTATAGGCAAAGAGAACATAAAACATAGAATTGAATTGAGTAGCAAAATAATATCATCATTAAATTCCGTATGGTGGGATAAGCATATTTGGAAAGACACAAAAAAATATATTGGTAAAACATTGGTGGAATCTGTTGCAATGTACGGAAGTGAGGTATGGACAATCAATAAGTACTACAAGAATAGACTAATAGCTCTAGAAATGGATTATTTACGAAGAAGTGCCAGAAAGTCTAAATTAGAACGTGTCACAAATAAGGAAATTAGAAACAAAATGGAAGCAGAAGAAAGCATAATTGAAAGAATTGAGGAAAAGGAATTAAAGTGGTTAGGACATGTTTTAAGAATGGAAGATGAGCGATGGCCGAAGCAACTATATGAATGGCATCCTAACAGAAAGAAGAAAAGAGGAAGACCAAGGTTAACATGGAAGGAAAACATGAAGACAGTAATGCAAGCTAGAGGGCTAAGCATCGAAGATGCCCAAGACCGTAGGCTTTGGAGGTTTGGCACGGGAAGACGGCAGCAGCTGTAAAAACCCGAAGATAGATAGAGATTATTATCGTCTATGACATTTTGCATTTACTATAATATTAGTGTATTTTTTAATCTTTGACTTTTTTACGTTTCATTTTATGATAGATTTTTAATATAACTATTTGAATTTACTAAGTTACTTGAATTTTGTCTAATTTTTGTATCCCCAATTTAACTTTTTTTAATTCCTCTATCATTTTTGCATTCTCTCTCCCTCTCTTCTTTTTTTATTGTATTTCCCTATATGTTTATTATTATTCTTCTTCAATTTGATATATTTGAATGTCATCTTTTTGCACATTCTCTAATGGATATTTCAGGTACTGAATGCTTCCTTCGTACCGTGTTGTAGCCGATCGGTTGACACAGAGCTACGGGACTTATCCTGGTTCGAGAACCCATGGAGAAATATTTTTTCTAGTAGAATTTCAATAAGTGTGAGACCGGTGCCTACCCAGCATCGGGAGGAATTTTGGTAGCAACAGTAATTCCTTGGAGCTACAGGTTGAGAAAACTAATCATACGCCTGGGGACACGTCATGCTGACAACATGCCATGAACATCCCTCTCTGTAATTAACCCATACAGATGTGAGGCCAGCAGTGGGCACGTTACAACATGGATTTTCGGAATGCTTCCTTATCCTTCTCCACCTAGGACCAGTAATGTAACTAAGAAACGAGGCTATAATGCCAGTAGAGTGAAGAACAAAATGACCTGAAGGAAGTAACTAAAAATTTGTTATTTTTTATTTATTTGTTTACTAAGTGGATGTGAGATCAGCAGCCTTCTAGCCATGTCGCGCTATGGAATTTGTTTGTTTTCATTATAGATATATTACGGTTGTGAAATATATAAATGAGAAAATGTTTCATTCTCAGGTAGAGTTCGGTTCTTTGTAACGCATCTCAATCATTACGGTTAATGTTTTTTAACTCTAGCAGTAGTCATACGCTCCGAGACGTAAAAAGTGATTGGATTTGAGTTCACCGCGGACTTCTAAACACACTAAAAGAGAGCCGTTTACACAGGTAGGACTATGTAATCTTTATCGTCTAATCGGTGTTATTTAATCCAACACAAGTCACAAAAATGACAAATATCCAATATCAGAATATACCTTTACCACACAGCAAAGAGTTTATTATTATTATCCAATGATATTTATAAAACATTAGTCGGCAACTAAATCGGGGAATAGTTAATTTAGAGCTACAACGGTATCAAAATACCATTGTCGGGCCTTAGCCTCCCTTGTCCTCTTCCTCCATCCCGCTATGTCCAATCCCATTCTTCTCCATGCTGCTGAACCAAGGAGTTCTGTAAAGTCAGTTGCTGCTGCAGCAATCCATCTATCCTTAAGTTTTCCAACTGGTCTTTTACCAAATATGTTTTATTCCACAACCCAGCCTATAGATGCCACTATTCTTGTAACTAGGTCAGCAGTCCTCATGACTGTGTATCAATAGCTATTTCTACCCACTGCCTTATATCCAATATAAATGTGATAGATTAATTCATTACTTATTTATATTTTTTAAGTATAAGAAACCTGTGCTGTTCTTCCTTTATATGTATATTCGTTTATTAGTTTTAATTTTGTCTTTAAATTTATTGTATTACTAGACCTTATTCTTATTATTGTTCATTTTTGGCCAGATAATCGTTTAGTATCCAATATTATTGTGATTTTTGTATTTGAATGTGACATATGTGAGTCGAAGAGAAGGCCACATGGCGTTAACTCCACGGGCTAAATAAATAAATAAATAAAATAATGTTTGTCTTGCACTGGCCCAAAGTCAGAGCTACCACAAAGCATAAAATGTAAATAGGAATTCTATGGGTGTACACATCGCCGATTTCAGTTTATATTCTCTAGTAGTTTTAATATATCTATTACCTGTACTACATAAAAGTGAGTACATCATCTTTATGGCAAATCGGATATACTCGTAAAAGAAGAGTTAAGTCTCCGTAGACTGCGATATGTGGCACGAATGAGGAGCAGATGAAAAGCGCTCAGTATTCAGGCCAAAAATTAGGTGGGATAACATTAACCATTATTTGAGGAAAAGTTGATTATACAGGGGATGATCAGAGAACATTTAAGCACAGGATAGGGATATATGGAGAGCTCATATCCGCGCGGCCATGAATATACGGGTTCGATAGTGCCAGTGAGTTAGTTTCTATTACCTGGACTTGCATTGCATTACTGCACTCAGTATCGAGTAAAAAATCTAAGAAAATCGTCAAATGGTACTATTGTTCCAGATAATTGAAGAAAAATTCAACATTGTCCATTTTGTAACCAAAGTTCAATAATTATAGCTCTATATGTACTCTTGTTAATGCACTGCATATCACACAATACCAATATCTGGTCGTGACGTAATAAAGCAACTACTACATACATACAACACACCTGTTACCGTAACAATAACTGTCACATACAATCATGGCTATTAGATTATATAATTATTATATTATGTGGTATATTATCAATACAGGTATTAGAGTGGCTAAGGAATTAGTTACATTTAGTACCGTAATCCTTGAAACACTAAGGGTAGGAGATCAAAATGAATGAATAAATAAATACACTGTAACCTGTGAGTTATGTTCATGGGAGAATTTATGGTTAGTTACTTCATTCCAACTCCTCCCTTGGCCGCATCCAGTAGAATCGAAAGAAATACACAAAATATAAACTACATAAATGAAGAGGGATAGTAGGCAAAGATTGTGCGATACAAATAAGAGAGATGTTTGAAATATGATCAGCAATATGAGTAGAAAGAATAAAATTGAGTAAAGAGAACAGCGTCTGAGATAACTATTGAGATCTCAATAATAAAAAATATCATTGAAGAAATAGACCCAGGACAACTAAAAGTGAAGATGGGAAAGTATTGATTCAGGAAGAAACAGAACCTAACACAAAGCGAATAATAATAATAATAATAATAATAATAATAATAATAATAATAATAATAATTATTATTATTATTAGGATAACAATATGTAATAATAAAGAAGATATGAATAAGAACAATAAAACATTAGTTACATTAATATAGAGAAATCCAACTCCTGGCCTATAATTTCCTCCATCAAAACATGGTTAATGTTATTTCACCACCTTATCCAGCCTAACTACTGGGAGCTATCCCCATGATTTTCCTGCAAGGAGTTTACATGTCCCTCTTTCATTCCCCATTCGTGTCACATGTCTTGCTCATTGCAGTCTACGAGACTTAACTATTTATATTAGATCAGGTTTCCCACAAATATGTTGTTCACCGTTTTGAAGTCTTCTCCATTCATCTGTGTGTTCGTAACTATAAATACATGTTACAATTATATAGGCATCTACAATCTATCTACAATGGCGTAGCCCAATGATGAGCCTTAGCCTCTCCTTTGTTAAGGTACGTACACACCTGCTCGCCGCAAACACGAACGGCGCGCGCGCCGCACCATGTTCGTCAGATTTGGACGGGGTTTTAAGGTGCGCGCGAACGGCGCGCGCGCGTCTCTCACCACGATCCACTCATTGTCGGTTTTTTCCACGAACACTTTGATGGTTCGCTGTTTAGATTTGGACGGGTACCTGAGAGGTTCGTTGCTTTCGGTGCGCACCTATTATTTGAGTATGGAGTGGTCAGAGGAAAACGTGTTAAAACTTGTTGACATTTATAGAAGCAAGCAATTATTGTGGGATCCACAACATAAGGATCATTTAAAAAAATCATTGAAAGGGGATGCCTGTTTTTTTTTTTTAATGATATGTGTTTTTTTTTCGTGTGTACTGTAATTGTATAAATAAATTAGAATTATTTAGAAAACATTATTTATTTAAGATGTTCATTTCATAATATTATGTATGAAGTATCACAAAACAATACAATATATAAACACATTTATTGCTAATTATTTATTTATCTCTTCAAAGACTCCAAAGAGCAAGACTGCTCATGTTAAGGGGCAATATACAAAAAATAATGACCATAAAACAATTAACAATAAATAGTTGAATGCAGGCTTTCACGGCCGGTAATCATGATGTTGAGTGATTCCGGGTTCTGTGGCCGTGGTCCATAGTTGGTGTTGATACCAGACGTTTCGCCCTCAACTGCGGAGGGCATCTTCAGTGGCGAGTGCTTCTAGGCGTGTTTCCTGGTCGGAAGCTCTACTAAGTAGACCAGGAAACACGCCTAGAAGCACTCGCCACTGAAGATGCCCTCCGCAGTTGAGGGCGAAACGTCTGGTATCAACACCAACTATGGACCACGGCCACAGAACCCGGAATCACTCAACATCAATTAACAATAAAAACAAGAAAACAAATTCAGGCATAAGTTTAAGTAATACAAACTACTATAGATGCACAATATATATATACACATATAAATACAATATTTAAACAGGATAATATTAATAATAATAAAATTAACAAAATTAACTAAGAAAGCAATGAGAAAAAATATTTTTTAATACAATTAGAAAAATGTTTAACATTCGTGAAATGTTGATATTCAATAGGTAAGTAGTTATTTTAATGGTTGATTAATGCATAACGAATCCCTTTTATACCTTTTTTTTTTAGAAACTAGTATATTTGTGCAATAAAGTACAACCTCTAGTATAATAATCATGTACATTTTTATTAAAAATTAAGGCCCGGGTTCAATCCCCGGTCGGGGCAGTTTTTCTGGGTGAGGTTTTTATCGGGGTTTTTCCTCACCTGCAAGACAAATGTCAGGAAAACTTTAAGGCCCAAACGGTCCCCGAAATCATATGGCCATCATCATCATCCTTATCATTATCATATCATCATCATCTCATCATCCTTCACCGGTGTGGAAAGCAACGGGAAGCTACCACACCTACACAATTCCCTAGTAAAGCTGCAAGCATAGCATGAAAATGCTATGATTTCAGTGAAGGACCTGCCTTCGGGCAGAATTACTATGGATGGATATACAAATCATATATTTTTTTAAAATTCCTTTAATGCTATAATATTTGAAAAAGTTTAAATAAAGTTATAAGATGTAATAAGTAATAAGCGTGACCAGACGTCCCGATTTTGGCGGGACAGTCCCGATTTTTAACAATTTGTCCCGCGGCATTTAAAAAAAAGTCCCTATTTTTGGGAAAGAATGCAGGACAAGCGGGAGAACGGAAAGGGAATAGACATCGTTGGTTACACCTGCTCTGCAAAATGTCTACTGAAGGTTTGTGGGTTTCCTATGGATCGCAGGAGGTTCGTTGAAATTAATAATTTCGACGAACATAACACGCGCGCGCCGTTCGTGTTCGCGGCGCGCATATGTGTACGTACCTTTAGGAGTTACTAGTCCAGGTTAATTTAGTTATGCTTATTTGCCAATAGATATCATGAATGGTATGCGGTCAACATACCCACCCGATCAGACATCTAGCAGCAACTAAGGTATTACTAGGATGATGAGGTCAGTAAATTTTACTTAAGAGGCATTTATATTCAGGCTTAAGGATCTTTTGCAAGCCTAAATATCTTCAGACTCGGAGCTCACGGCTTAAAGTCTTTCCCGAAAGATTTGCTCCTTGGATTTTTCATCCTGGCCTGGTTTGAACTCGCGACCTTCGGGATCAGAGGCACCACTAGACCGCCGCGACCTAGTAATTAGTAGGGCTAGGAATTGTATGACCTAAAAACCACCCAAATATTCAGAAAATGCATGTATGACCTATAATTTACGAAAATATGCACTGTAACATAAAAAATGACCTAATAATATTATAATTACGTAACAATTTAAGTTGTAAAATCTAGTAGTAAATCAGTTTATGACAATTAACTATTTATTTAAGAATAACACGCAAATGGGAAGCAAACTGAAGTATGGAATTTGATATTGTAGCGTGCTTTTTATTTTATTAAAATTATGAGCAGCTACCTGCTTGTCACGAGACAATACATACTGGGAATTTAAAGTTTAAACAGATGGGGAAGTCAGATTTTACGAGATACAAAATTCTGAGAAATTTAACAACTCTAATGAACACAGAAGAAATAAATTGTACAATAAAAGTTCTTTAAATCTTAAAAGAGTGAAAATATGACGAATATGACCAATAAATTGCTATAATATGCTCTGTCACATATAAATGGCCAAATATGCATAAATATGACTTAATGAAGTATTTTAATTCAATTAGTTTTTGTATAAAAGGCATTTATCTATATTTAAGAAACTTATTACTCTTAAAAAATATATGCTATATCATAAAAATCCTAGCCATACTACTACTACTACTACTACTAATATTAATAGCTTTATTTTACCTGGCACAGTTAAGGCCTTAAGGCCTTGTCTGCCACTCAACCAGGTTTTAAAAAATACAAAACAAAATAGTTTTACATCTAAATTACGATATACAAAAACGATTACATGTTATAAATACAATACAATTAATATTTATAATGTATTTTAATTTACTATAGATTTAGCGAATTAAATATATAATATGTACAAGATATATAAAAGAAAGAGAAAAAATATTGATATAGTATACATTTAAATAAATAGAAAAAAAATATTAGACAACAGGTAACTGTATAAGCGTGACTTAAAAGTGCCAAGTGTGCGGCAACCCTTGACATCTTGAGGAAGGAAATTCCCGGAGCGGGCAAAGGCTACTGTGAAGCAAGTAGAATAAAAGGAAGGGCTATGAAGAGGAATTGTTTGCAGACTGTTATCTTGTGACCTAGTGTCAATATTATGGTAAAAGGATAACTTCTCAAATCTGGACGCCAGGTAAGTAGGAGAGTAGGAATTCAGAAGCTTGAAAAGTAGTGAAAGAGAGTGCAATTTACGTCTGTCAGTACGACGGAGCCAATAGAGGTTATTAAAGTGTTCGGAAATACGGTCATAACGGGGGATATTGAAAATGAATCGAACGCAAGCATTATGAACACGCTGCAGTACCTGCGATAAGTCATGGTTTAGATCATTATATTATAATGTCACAATAATCGAAGTGTGGCAACACAAGATTCTGCACACGGATTTGTTTTGCTACTACTACTACTACTACTACTACTACTACTACTAATAATAATAATAATAATAATAATAATAATAATAATAATAATAATAATAATAATAATAGGACCGTACTCTCCCGCACTGCCCTAAGCAATCTCGGGCCACGCTGTTTCAAGTTCTAATAGGGGAGGATATTTTATGATGAAATTTCGATGAGTGTAGAAGACCAATACCAACTCAACACAGAGAAGAATTTGTGTAGTTATTACGATAGTTGATCCAAATTGAGAAAACCGTTGGGGGACCCAACGTGCAATACACATACCACAGGTTGGATGATCGTCTCAACACTGGGATTGGCACGTGTGCATGTTGTCATCAGCCGCTCAGTAATACCGATTCCGATTGAGGGTCTTTCCACTTTTCAGCGGTTGCCCTTTTACCAGCCGGCTGCTGGCCCTTCACATCCACATGTGTCAATCACAGAGGTAGATGATCAACAGCCAGTGTAGGGGTGACATGTGGTTAGCATGTCGAGTCCCCCAGCCGTTATAGCTGGTTCCTCAACCTGGAGCCGCTACTTATTGTAGCTACCCAATTGCCTCACGATGCTGGGTGGGCACCGGTCCCATACTGGCCGAAATACCATGAGAAAATTTCTTCCCCCATGGAGACTCGAACCAGCGCAAGTCCCGTAGCTCTGCGCCAAGGCTTCCTACCTTAACCGCTCGGGACTCAGTAATAGCAAGAACTTTATAGCCCTACCGCGCAGAAGACGAGTAGACAATCATGATCATAGTAATACATTTTAAAACATCGACTTTTTCACCTATGCATTGAATTTCGTTTCATAGGACTACTTTGAAACTATGCTTTTGGTGCAATTAAATGGCTGTTTTTTTTTTTTCAATCTTAAATTTTATTGAACGGAAAGTCTTGTCGCTGAAAATGGGTAATACATTATTTTTAAATAAAAGTGCTATAACTAAGTAACTAACGTATATCTGGCTTAACTTGGCAAAGAGAGAGGTGGAGATATAAGGGTAGACCCTTGATCGCTTTCTCACAGTAACAAAAGAAAGAACCCATCCTGTTGTCAGTCTTCGTCTTCCCCCTTACCCTATTAACATCTGGTGAAGAAAAACCAGCAACACTGGTGCGAGTGAGAGAGGTGAGCACAGCTGTCTCTTTCTACAACTTTCTTGCAAAGTTAAGCCAGACGAACAATAACTCACTGGCTCTATCGAACCCGTAGGTTCATAGCCGCGCGGACATAAGCTCTCCATACATCTCTATCCTGAGATAATGTTTTCCAATCATCCTCTGAATATTCTAATTCCCTCAAATCAAGGATAATGTTAATCTCCCACCTCATTCTTATCTACCAACTGGGCGTTTTCCCTCTACAAGAAGCTTACATGTACTTCTTTCATTCCCAATTCGTGCCACCTGTACTACGCATCGCAATCTACGAGACTTGACTGTTCATATTATATTTGGATTGCTATACATACCATGTAGCTCATTATTATTATGTAGTTTTCTCAATTCGCCTGCGTGTTAATATATTTTTAGCCTAAAAAATCCTAAGAACTTTATTCTCAAATACTTGTAATCAGAGTGTTATAACTACAATTTATAAATATTCCCTTGATACAGTTGGTAAGTTTATAAAATATATTGGGATCCATAGACTTTCATTGAATTTATAAAGTTTTATGTAGCTCTTGAATTCAGATGTGAAAAGAAAATGTTAGGGATATATTCTTTATTAGTAGAATGTATTGAATACATACAGATCGTTAACCGTTTAATTTGTTTCCATCATTTTGTTTATGAATATTTGAAGAAGATGCAAACACCATCTTGTGGTAAAACTTGATATTATAAGGTTGTTTTTAAGCAACAACAAAAATAGAATTTCAAAAATCGATGCACTATATCACAGATTTAATACGATGTTCAGAGACAACACTCGGAATGAAAACAAGTATTAATATTGAAAAGTCCACCGTTAAGCGAGTTTAATAATAACATTTAAGTGACTTCCCTCTAAGGTTGTTTACGGTACCCGGAACTGCACTGCAATACTTCATAATTCTAAATAGATCTACAATAGTCCGTTAGATGCTCGTCTATGAGTTACAGGATTGCAGGTTCAACCCGAGCAGGGAGCGATTGATTCTTCAGGGCGTAAAAATATTGAGCATGGCTTCCTATAAAAGGGAAATAATGTCGTGGGTCCCATGTCGTAGATTGAAGATTACTCAAACCATAAATATGAGGCTTCTGGGTAAAATACGTGAGCCTCCTCTCGCCCAATTTGAAATGCCATGCTAATGACTTGAACTGTGTAAGGCAACCTATAAATAAAATTGTACCAACTAACTCTAAAACAGATCTATTTTATTTTCATATATTTATAATATCATATGGACTATTATGATGACCATATATCCGGTAACTACTTGAGTTTTAAAGTTTTCTGACGTTTGTCTTTTGAGGAGAATCCCCGAAAACGTCACCCAGGACACTGTCTCGATCGGGGTTCAATCCCGGCCCCGTTGCATATGAGAGGACTATTTACGCTCACACTCGTGTAAGGCTGGTTTCAATGGCATCGCCACTTCTCTGTTCCATAACCCGTTCTAAATTAATATTGTATTATGTGAAATTAAAATACGTATTGAGATAAAAATAAGAACGTCTCCATTAATCATTTCCACTAAATTTCAATTCAGTGAGTAATTTTTTTTTAAATCAATGCTTCTAGATTGTCTTCATGACATTTTTGATACTATATCCTGCCACTGTAAGGAATAAGCCCTGTAGAGATTGATTGTAATTATTTTCTAATAAACCGTGATGAGCCCAAGTAACAGTAACTCCTGAAGATAATAGAATAGCTGTATTTAATAAGGGAATCTGAAGAGGGTTAAAGGGTAGAATTCCTGCAGGAGGCCAAAGGGACCCAATTTCAATAGTAGGGGAGAGACTTCTATGAAAGAATGCTCAAAAAATGGCGAAATTGTAACTCACTATTTAAATTGGGGCGCCTGGAAGGCGGAGTTACATTACCTGGATGATATGATAGGTGGAGAATGATAATGAACACTATGACAATCCTCAAACCTAAAATTAACCTAAATGCAGACCATGAGAGGCAACAGAAATAAGAAAAAATCTCTCTGGTGTGACCGGGAATCGAGTCCAGGATCCCATGAACTATAGTCGGAAGCCCATGCGGCTGGTCTAGTGAGTAAAAATGAAGATAAAATAAGCGAAGTAGAAACTGTCATTAATTGATCCATGTGATTATGAGTATGAGGGATGTGTCTAACGGATCATTCAAAGTATTACATCTGGTATTCTTATAACTTAGTGTGTGTGTAAACTTGCCACAATATGGGTCACAGCCTTCTAAAATCGATGTTACTTCATCAATACGAGAGAAACACGTCATGAATGTGAAACAGGAAAAACCGACAACATTGTTTCAAATGCGCTCGGAAGGAAATGAGTATCATAATGCGCAAGCGGTTTCCAGAAATACTGATAATTACTCACAATTAAAACAATGCATTTAAGTATGCTACGCAAAATATTTCACGCCCCGATTACAAAAGGATTCCTAGCACATTTTGGAAGACTTCCCTTAGTTTTTTTATGTTAATTACCATTGAAAATTTTGTACTACTTCATCATCATCATATCATTATAGGCTATAGGATATGTCTTGTCAGTGGAAACACGTTTGTCTTCTTTTAGCTATCCTTTTCATTTCTTGACAGTCCTGGCATCATAAATGTTACATCTTCCAAAAAATTGTCCTTGGCCTTCCTTCCCCATATTTTTCCCCCCAAAAAATTTCCTTCGAAAACTGTTTAAAGCAAATTGTTGTGACGGAGTATGTGGCCAAATAACGATATTTTTTCTACTATTGATGTTGAAGATTAACGACTTATCTTTAATCCAATACTTGTTGCTATTAAAATGTTCATATAATAAATTATTATAAATTGAGATGGACATAAACCGAATGAGAAGAGCTCGTATTTCTGTTACAACTAAAATTAGTAAGATCACATTACGCTTTAAAACTATATACAAAAATATAACGAATACTGGTATATAAAAATTAGAATATAGGCCTATAAGAATAATGTAACATTTTAAAATTATAATTTAGAAGACTTTTTTATTTCGCCATTGAAATTCATGTTATTACAAAAATTTGGTATGTATATTTGTGTAGGCTATTCCATTTAACGACGCTCCTTACAGGTCATGTAATTTAGTTCTAATTAAAATCCAGGCATGAGAAACCGGGCAAATGGTGCTCAGAGGCATTTTATTTCAGACTCCAGGATATTTTAAGTTCCGTAAATCTACATGTGGATGTGAGGCCAGCAGCCGGCTGGTAGGCTAAGGGCCTTATAGGCCTGTCGCGCCAGGAGGAGGAGGAAGTAAGAAGAACCGTGTTGTAAGACTACAGTTTTCAAAAGAACATGTAAATAAGGGGCAGGCATTTTGGAATAATGTTCTGTAGTCTGATGAGACTAAAATCAACCTGTTCGGTTCAGATGGCGTTCATAGAGTCTGGAGAAAAGCCAATGTGGTTAATGATGTGACCAATACAACACCTACAGTAAAACTTGGGGGTGGGTCTGTAATGTTGTGGGGGTGTATATCGGGTAAAGGGGTTGGCAATATACAGTTAATTGACAATGTTATGGACAAATTTGTGTATAACGACATTCTTCGTAAGAACGTTAAACAAAGTGCAGCAAAATTGGATATGCTCCCTACGTACATGTTCCAACAAGATAACGACCGCAAACATACGGGGCGGACTTAAATAAGACTTGGTTGATATGGAACGTGCCAAAGCAATTGAAAACCCCTCCTCAATCTGCTGACTTAAACCCTATAGAATATTTTTGGGCGTTTTCGAAACCTAGGGTCCACAGCAGAAATCCTTCTTCCAAAGAAGAATTGAAGAAGAATGGTGCAAAATCAGTCCTCAGATATGCGAAAGGCTTGTTAGATCCATGCAGCGTAGATGTCAAGCTGTTATTAAAGCTAAAGGTTACCCTAAAAAGTATTAAGGACAGTTCTTTTTTTTTTTTTTCATTTTTTTTATTTTTCCCCCATTCTGATTGTATGAATAGAAAAGTGACTATAAAATTTACAACTTTTAAAGTTTTTTTAATATATTATACGTTAAATGTTTATAGAATTTGTTGATTTGTATATATTATGTAAAGAAGTGTACCTGAAAATGTTTAGTTAATGGCAAAATATAATTGCAATATTCTGAGAATTAAAATTGTGCTATTTCAATTATAAAATAAGTGTATGAATAACAAATTGACATTACTGTAGTTATCTACAAAAAAATAATTTTACCATCAAAAGCGTGGGCTCTATATCAATTAATATATTTGATAATAAACAGTTATTGGTAAAAGTAAAGTCTCTAAGGAGAAAACGTAAAAACCATAAAAAGCGCCCCACGCTTTTGATGGTAAAATTATTTTTTTTTGTAGATAGTTTTATTCTAAATGTGTTGGAGATTTTTTTTTGTTGTTGACCACTTCAATTTTATCCCAAGCATGTTGGAAATAATTTTTTATTTTTTTTAGTTCGGTTTTCTAATAAAGCGTGTTGTTTTAGTTTTTTTAAATATTATTTATTTTTTACTTTTAGTTTTAATATTTTACAGAATAAGATAAAAATGTAAATATCTTTAAATTCGATACTATTGTAGTATGAGCTAAAAGTAATACTCTTCTAAAAATATCCTCCCGGCCGGATGTGAACCAGCGACCTATGATTATTGAAATTATATACCACTACAGTCTGCCGCTCTACCAACTGAGCTCTAATAACGATTGACTAAAAAGTTGATGCAACCTATTATACCGGTTTTTTTTTATTTTCTGATTATTCTGGCCTGGATTTTAGAAAACATTTATGAAATTATTATATTGCCACTGTTCCTTTACAAGTATACAAAGTTTGAAGTCGATCCAATGATTTTAAGTGGGTGAAAATCCTGTTGAAAGATTCGGTTACATAATTACACAGACACTTTTTTTTGATTTTCTGATGATTCTGGCTAGGATTTTAGAAAAAAATTATGAAATCATTGTATTGTCATTGGTCCTTTACAAGTATACACAGTTTCAAGTCGATCCAATGTTTTTAAGTGGGTTAAAATCGCGTTGAAAGATTCCGTTACATAGATACAGGTCAAGCTAATATAAAGCGTGTAAAAGCGATATACTTTTTATCATTTTCATTTTACTTTAAAACATTTCTGTTCATTTTGGCAATTTCGTCGTTAATCATATTTGCACATAGGCTCCGTGTTTCTATTGTTTGTATGTACGTATTTTTGTGCGATTATAACTGATATTAAATTTAATGAAATTATGATTAATGATGGAATTAATCACAGTAAAACAATCTGACTTGACAGCTGTGCAAAATCAAGAAAAAATTCAGTCGGGCTGATCACCACAGGCACTTGATATCGCAACCTTCTCATAATATTCTCGAACGCTACCGCAAGAACTGAATTGTTCCTACAAAAAAGCGCCCAACAATCCAAGTACTAATCACGCCAAGTTTATTACCATTCTCTGCCCTTCCCCCTTTTCTCTACTTGTTAATATTTTCACCTTCTCTCCTTTTTTTAATTGGTTTTACGCTTTAATGTCAATTACAAGCCAATTTTCTGAATAGTTTACAAAAAATACACTATAAAGCCATACACAATAGATGGGTTCACAATAATGGGCTATTCTGTATCTGTGATTAGCAGTATGCCAAAGTGTAAGATACATTAGGTCTATCAACAAATCGCCTATCGACATTTTCTTAAATTAAAAAATCAGAGTTTTATCCAAACCAAAGTTCAAATTTTATAATCTGTACGATGTAAATTATATGATCTAGATCACAGTGAGAAAATTAATAAGGTCAGTCATTTGATTTGGAATTAACATATCATAATTACAAAACTTATTTCAAAACAACTAATTCTATGGGATTTTCCCACGCCTGCTACGACTTGAAATCTCCTTTCTCCAATTACTATTAAAGTATAAATAAATTACAAGTGTTAGGCCCCATATATCGGCATACCTTTAATACAATTAAAACTGATTTAACAAATTTTACTTCTTATTTTTTAACGTAAAGTGTTTAACAAGGCTTTTGACGATCTATTTAACAAAATATAAAACGAACTTCAATGTAAAAATAATCCTTGTCTGACATATATAATTATATTGTTTGCAATTTTTATAAGTATAATATATAATTATAAGCATAAATTGCCAGAAAAAAATTAAGGTTAGAGAACAAGTAACTAAACGAATAAGTTTCAAATTACTCAGCTTTTCCCAGAATAAATTTCCTGTTTCAATATAATATTTTTTTTTGCAAAGGGAAGATCCCCCCCCAATTTAATACTAGGACCTATGGTAACTCATTGTACTAGTTTTGTTTATACTATGCTTACGAAGTAGGCATAGAACCTATCGCAGTGTACTCCGTATTATTGATTGAGATAAATGAGAGAGTGGACTTTTAAACGACAAAATTAAAGTAATTTCTCTACAATTTCGCCCTACGTGAACAAACACACGAGCTTAACTATAAATACAAGCAAATAGCCTGAAGCACATTCAAATGAAACTATAAATAAGAGTTCGTTTACTATTAATGTTAAAAACATTTCCCATTTCAAATAATTAATAAATGTGAGATAATGTGTGTGTGTGTATATATATATATATATATATATATATATATATATACATATATATTATATCGCTCGCGTATGATTCAAATGGAATTTCTTTAAAAAAAACGCATCACAAATATTTATACCAAATTTCCAAATTCACTTTATTTATTTCACAATAATTACCTGACTATACACAACTAATTTTCAGCTAAAAAGTCTCATTTATTGATGGTCCTGTTCATTAAATACGTTGATAGCTTCACATTTAGATCACGTTTATACGGTAGGCCTCTGTCCACATTTAATATTATTGACTAGCCCGACCCTCACATATACGAGGGTATGCACATTCTGAACATGTCTCGAATTCTCCCGCTTACAGACTGATTGTTCTAGAAACTGATTTATCCAGAAAGCACATCTAGGGAGATAATTTGCTTACTTGCACAAGGCCCGAATCTAACTCATATTGGCTTATAAGGAGACCTGCTGCTGCCCGCGAAATTTAAAGGCGGTGATTTGACCAACGAATCAACAAGCATCACAATATTTTATTACATATATCGAGATATACAAGCTGAATAAATATGGCAGCTTATATCATTTTCACACTGTTTAATCTCACATATCACAACAAACGCGAATACATTTCTACACGTCATGAAATTTACCTAACCAAGTGTAAAGATAGGAATTGAGCACTGTGCACCGAATTATGTGTTTATATTGTTAAATCGGTATTACAGATACAAAATCTATATAAACAGGCCTGCACTGGTATAATAACTGATAATAGAGCAATAAAGTACGTCAAGCGGGAACTGGGTAAACTAAGCGAATTCCTCATCAGGTCTAATTTTAAGTCACATTTTGCTGGTTCAATGAATATATATATATATATATATATATATATATATATATATATATATAGTTAAGGAGAAAGTGAATCTCTTAATACCAGGTTATTTAAACATGTCGGACGGCTGTGAAAACAAATCATATATAACAGTAAGTTCGCAAGCTGTTGTACAATTTGACACCAATTTAAATAATATCTAACGATTCATTTTTCCACTACGTTATTAAAAATAGTAAAATTATTCTAATGTATCTTGTAGGACACATTACAAATTTAAGGGTTATTTAAATTGTACGGTATTCAATGATATTAAACAAAAATGGCGTTGCTGGAGTCAATCTCTAACTTCGGGTTTCAGGTAAACCGCCACTTTTAATGATCGGATTTCAATGATTTTTGGAGCTTCCTTAGTTAATTTTAATAGCATATACCGAATTTTTTCGTTGTGAAATATAGAATACCAAATCGGTGAAGATCGGTGATTATAAAAAATAATTTTCATGATAACTTCAATGATAGCTTCATCCTTCAGAATTTTCTGAAAGAGGTAAATGGCTCTGGCATGTTGACAGAATGAAAACAGACCGAATATCCAGGATAGTAGTGAACTCGGAAGTTGGATACTACGCGAAGAATCGGTAGACCCATGACAAGATGGATTTAAGAAGAGTTGGCATTAAAAAATGGAAACAAAAAGTGAAGAACAGAATAGGATGTTATTGTAACGGAGCTTAAGGTAAAGTATAAGACCCTTAATGCCAGAAATGATGATGATGATGTAAAGATATACGCCGTACCCCTTGTGCACATAAAGTTAAGAAAATGGAAATAGACATTTTTGTTACTAATTTCAAAGAAAATAAATATAATTACATTTACTTAGAAATGTAGGGGGAAAAACAATGTTTATGTACCAATTTTAAAGAAATAAAAACTATTTTACTTAGGTCCTTCAAGAAAAATAAAAGTCATATTGCTTCTGATATAATTTAAACGTGTTTCAAAAAATAAAATCGCTATTTTGAAGTAAACATATTATCTTTAGCAGAAACACAATTCAGGTAAAGGTGTTTGATAAAGATGATGTAGGAGTTGCGTAAACGCTAGCAGTTCTGAGCACACAATACCGGTAACAGTAAGTTTTATAGCCCACACCTTATCTGGAGCAGGGACAATACTGGCTTTCATTATACCTTTCATTATATATATATATATATATATATATATATATATATATATATATGCCTCTGCATTGGATTTTACAACAAACATTTTTTAAACATGGGAAAACATTCCTCGAAGATGGACGGGATTCAAGGACGTTTATCTCGACTATTTAACTCATGATCCAAATGGTAGTCAATGACCAATCACGTTTCAATGGATGTTCTTTTACAACCAATGACAGTCGTGTTTCACCTCGCTCATTATAGATTTCTCTTTATCAGCTCCTGTTTTGTGATAAAGAAAGCTCCATCTTTTTAATATTCTGAACAGCTCAAAGCATTATTTTTCTCCGACAAATACACTGAATATAGTAAATAATGAACAGAATCCTTGATTTTACTGTGCTGTTTACTAAAAAAAGAATTAATAACCTATATAGTTGATTACAATAAACAGTTTGGTGTGTTTCATTATTTCTCCACTAGGGTGCATTCTTACAATATTGCGATCCTATTTGGCAATTAATATGATCAAGTTGCAATGAATATACTTAACCCCACATTTCTTGTTTTCAAACATCGCCGTTTACACTAAATATATAAATATTTTAAAATGCAGGTAACTATATTTAAATAATGACTTTTCAGTAAACAGCTTAATATTAGTTAAATAGTCCTAACAAATGCCACTCTTGATTTCCAAATCCTCTAGATAAATTGGAGATCACTGGTGGCATTACTTATGACTATTTAACTCGTGCCCCAAATGGGAGTCAATGACCAATCACATTTCTAGGATCATTGATTTACAACCAATCACAATCGTGTTTCACCTCGAATTTATCAACTAAAATTTATCATATTAAAGAAAGCACCTCCTTTTTAACATTCTGAATAGGTCATAGCATTATTTTGCAGTGGCTGACTCCTTAAGAAATACGGCTACCAGATTGTATATATAGTGCATGAATGTCAGCACATAGCGCATGCGGGAGATAACATAAAAACATTTGTAGCAATTGATTGTCTTTTCCAGGAAATTACGTTGCAGAAAAATATAATTGACATATTTACATCATAGGACATCAGAAATGAATTAATATCTATTATGTTAGTTATAAATTTCTCCACTAGGGTGCATTCTTACAATATTGCGATCATTTGGCAATACATAATATGATTTGGTTGCAGTGATGAACAAAAGAAACAAATGAAGCGTACCAATCGTTTCTCATTTCTTTTCAAACATCGCCCTTTACATTAAGTTTATAAATATTTTAAAATAACTATAGTTGAATAATGATTTGTGAGTAAACAGCTTAATTTTATTCGTTAAATAGTCCTAACAAATGCCACTCTTATTTCCAAATTCTCATAAGTAATGCCACGAGTAATTTCCAATGTATCTAGAGAATCTGGAAATCAAGAGTGGTATTTGTTAGGACTATTTAACGAATAAATGTCTGATGTCCTATGATGTAAATATGACAATTATATTTTTCTGGGAAAAATACATTTAATAAAGTGAAAATAGTGTTTATTTTTGTGGTACAATCAATTGCTACGAATGTCTTATATTATCTTCCGCATGCGCTATGTGCTGACATTCATGCACTATATATACAATCTGGTAGCCGTATTTCTTAAGGAGTCAGCCACTGTAAAATAATGCTATGACCTATTCAGAATGTTAAAAAGGAGGTGCTTTCTTTATTATGTTAAACTGTAGTTGGTAAATTTTAGGCGAAACACGACTGTGATTGGTTGTAAATCAAAAGTCATTGAAATGTGATTGGTCATTGACTCCCATTTGGGAAATGAGTTAATTAATTTAGGTAAATTCACAACTCACGAACACTTGTGAGTCGTGAATTTATCGATAATTTGGAAATCACTCGTGGCATTACTTATGATCATTTTCTGTATCTATGAAGTTACGTTATTTTTTTCTTGAGAACAACCTCAACAGCTACAATCCTTCGGAATTCGCTAGAAGAAGGAGAAGAAAGAAAAGAGAATGTCAGTAAAAGATGGAAAGGAACGTAAAGTTGTATGCATATTTAAGAGGACTTGACTGTCAGAAGAGAACAGTTGGTAGGAACCAGTTGACATTAAAATAACAAACCAAGCCAGGTGAGTTGTATTCAATGTGGCCAATTTGCAAGCAAAATCCTGTAAGCCCGTACAATTCCCACTTTTAGGCAGATGGAATCCTACACAAAGAAAACTAACTAAATAACCGGTAACTTCCTAGCACAAATACATATGTCAAAGACAGTTCCTTTAAGTTACGCAATCGCACTATTTATATAAACATGATTATTCAATACAAAATACATTATTTTTCGGATCTCTTTCTCAAACTCTTATATGACGAATGTCTTGGATCGTCTGCTCAATTATCATACATGTCAACTGAAACGATTTTACTCTAAAGTGCTGATTTAAAAACAAAAATCGGTATCAAGGATTAGGCCTTCTGGTCCATTCTGTCTAAAAACAGTTGCTCACGCCATATTTCCAAAAGTCGGCTGATTGCAACTATCGTTATCCTCGATTCTGACATCCGTTGGATGTGGTATCCACCTTGTTCTGTGCTTCTGGACTATTAATGTTGTCTAATGTGCTGCAACTAACATTGGAGTCATTAGCAGTCTTGCTTTCCAAATTTTGAGATCTTAAAATCTTCATGTTTGACACCGATACAACACTTTCAGATGACCTTCGTCCATTTCTTCATCTGGGTTATTGCATAACATGCATTTCGGTGAAGGCAGAACATTGATATCTGAACTGTATACACCCATGCATTTAATTCTAATTAAATATAGAATATATATTTTTTAACTAAAATTTAATTCATCTCTAACAACTACATTCCATTTGTGATCTTCTAATTTATAACGGAATACAAATTGGAAATAATAATAATAATAATAATAATAATAATAATAATAATAATAATAATAATAACAACAAACATGTTACATTATGGAACCCATAGGTTCAATGCCGCATTCAGTAAGGACCACGCCAACTGAATCCAATCCATATTTATTATATCCAGTTCCATAAGATCCATCCGAAATTTATGAACGCACCTACGCCTACGTCATCGTAATTGTCTACTAACAATTATCCTCCACGTGTTAATCCTAAAAGGTCTTATGGTCTGAATGTTTTAAATTGTTAAGTTAGGACAAGATCTTCTACACTTTACCCGAAACAAATTATATGAATAATATTAGCAATATTATAAAAAATATGAAGTTAATGACACATAAAACTATAGATTTGACAATGAAAAGCAATAGGGGAGGATGCAAGTAGCAACAGGGGTACATTGCAACATCTTGATTTTTCATATGAAGAAACCTAGCAAGTGCAACTATCCTGCGGAAAAATGTTCAATTCTTCATCTCGTAAATGTGATCGCCATAGTTACCGCGATTGAAAGTTTTTCCTTATATTCTAACGATTTGTTCGAAATCTTGACAGGTGAGTGACTTTCAACAACTCTTTTACTTCACGATATATGCTATGCTTTTTGAAAATACAGTGAATAACCGATTTGTAGAGTGAACTTTACTGTTGAATAGTGGAATAAGTTATTTAAACTACTAGTAGCCTAACTGTTTGGAAGAAAACAGAATTGATATAGGAAAGTGGATTGGGGCGTGTTTGCAACCTTACCCCGCGAGATTGTTTGGTATGTTTTTAGTAGCGATTTTTTTAATGCTTAAGTCTCACAATTAGTTTATCTAACGAGTGTAATGTTTCTATCCAGTTACTTAACATAATGAATTATAAAGGAAGACGGGAAAAGGCACTACACCTTTATATGTAATGGTTTGGGCAACCAATCTTGTTGTGGAAAATGGTGGGTTGTGCAACTACAGTATAATTATGTTCTCAATGGTTATGTACCAATTATGACCCGTTTTACAAGTGTGTAGAATGTGTAAATAAAGAAGACAATAATTGTGATAATTTATTTTTTCATTTCAATTCTTCTGGCTGTTGCAATGTGCCCCCTTTACGGGATAAATTGCAACAGCTCACAGTTTTTTTACATAAATTATTTAAAATATTAATTAAATAAAAATAAAACGTAGTTTTATTTGATTTTCATATTTATTATATAATTCAGTGACAGCTGTTTCGGTACACTGTACCTTCTTAAGGTTTATTTTTATTTAATTAATAAATATGGATTTTCATCAAGTAAACACCAACTCAATTGATTATTATTTAAAATAATATGTTACTGGTAAAATCAGATTTTGATTTTATATATCAATGTGGGAATGTGCGTACTTTTGTGACAATGACATAAAATTTAACTCAAAATGTTTAATAAATTGTTAAATATTCCAAAACATTTTTTGTTGCAATATGCCCCATCTTCACCTATATATAATTGATTTGCTATTAAAGTAAAGCACAAGAAACTCTAGATAAAGATAAAAAAATAATAATATTAATATAGAACATCAAGTTATTCAATAAAAATCTAATATATTTAAAATCTATACGCCCAGGATCAAGAATTCCAAGTTTTAATCAGATTCATTGCGTGTGGTTAAGCTATTAATTCTTCTTTGTAACATTATAAATGAACATTGAAGTGATATATATATATATATATATATATATATATATATATATAGAGAGAGAGAGAGAGAGAGAGAGAGAGAGAGAGAGAGAGAGAGAGAGAGAGAGAGAGTTTATTTCCTTTAATACTTTCATTGAAATTTTCTAAATTTCATAAATATTTGAATATGTATTTCATATATTTATAAATTACTTAGTTTTTCTTTGTGAATCTACGAATTGATTTTGTCATTTCACTTGGCGATTTTTTTTAATTGTAGTATCTTTAAAATACGTTATCACGTCTAATTTTCAAAAAAATAATATTAATGCTTCCAAGAAATGAAATTCCATCCTAAGATTTGCCTTGACGGTTGAGAAGAACTAGGGAAAAATATAGGTCGATTGACATTGGGGCTTCTCCAATACGAACGAGTCTGAAAGACTACCTCTTAATAATAACCATTTGACATTCTTTCTATGGTCTGGCGGTAACGTTGTTGCCTCCGACGCAGCGGGTCCGGGGTTTGATCACCAACCAAGACAAGTTTCCTGGGTGAGGTTTTATTCAATGTTTTCCTCACTTGTAAGACATGTGCGAGGAAACGTTAAGACCAAATTAGTTCTCGAACACTATATGACGATTGTGATATCATAATCGCCTTGTTTAGTGCGAATGTACGTATACGTGAATAGTATTTCTTGTCATAAATGTTTGTGTTGTCTCGTGGTGAGATCACTTATCAGGAATGCCTTCTATGTCCTCGTGTAGTCAAAAAGCATCTGCGTAGTCAAGATTTTAAAATCCTCCCACGATAGGTCATGTCCCTGTAAGGTTTGGGTGAACTTGGACATGTAAAAGTAGGCCTATTTGGTAAAGGGGAGGTTAAACTAAGGTAAAAAAGAATAATTATCTATTATGAGTTAGTTCATTATCATCATAATCATTGTCTTCGAGGTAGGCCTATAGACCTGTGGCCTGTTCCGACACAAAATGGCTCATACCATCTCTTTAAAGGTCGACCTTTACATTTCTTGTCCCCCTCGAGTTAAGTTACAATATAAAACACCCTGGTGCTTGGCATTCCAATTTATTCTTATTTTTCTATATTAATGTTGTGATTGGTTCTATGCTTTATTATTGTATGTAAATAAAATTATTATATTAGTATTTATGAACTTTCTTAATGAATTATTATCTACATTTGGATACATTAAAAAAAATGAATTTAGCATATATTCTTCCAGTTTGGACGAAGGAAATACCCCGTTTGATCCAGGTCTATAAACGAATCAAAAATATTGTAAATATCAGAGCATATTAATTAAGCAGCTGACTAATCACTGGAATGTGATCATGAGGACAAATTACCCACAATCCAATATAATCAACGTAAACACCTGCCCTCAAGAATACGTAAATCCTACGTCACAACAGCTGCATGTTACATCTTCAAATTGTAATGCACTTACTCACATAGAGTAGATTTTATTTAACAAAATATGTTATAGTAGCACAGCTACGTCATTAATATGTTATGCCAGTAATGTCATCAACGCCAAACGTAAAGGTTTTGTTTCTAGGCGAGATACCACCATTCAAATGTTTGCACATTTACGTGATTACACATTCATTAACTGATTTTCTGTTTTAATTAATTGCTGATTATTGTTGCTGATGTAAAATATGCTCGGGTATCAATATCAACAAATCCTAATTAACTAATAGCCCTGCTATATCTAATTTTTAATATCTCTCGACCACAGTACACAACATCTTGTCTTACTGAGACACAAACTATCGGGAAAGATTTTTTCTAACTCTGGTTCACATATGCAAATAAATGTTTGATCAGATAAGGAAACGGAAGCCCTTACCCAGATGGCGCAGCCACCTCCATAAAAACGAATATTTAAAACTATTTACTGATACTAAACTAGGAGAATGTGATATGGGCGATTATGGTGGTCAGATGGTCTTTGGGGACTATTTTGGCCTAACAATTCTGACATTTGTCGTAGAGATGAGAAGAAAAAAATCACCCAGGAAACTTGTCCCTAACGGGGAATGAATCATGGCCCGCTGGGTCCGAGACAATGATTTTATCAGGTTGTCAATCGCAACGTAAAATAGAGCCAGAATAGTATTAAATATACGATCAAGTTGTTGATCCAATTACAATATAATTCTTTGTTATTGTTAGTCTTGATCAACTACATTTTCTTCCAGTCAGTCCTTTCTCTGCTATTATTTTCCAATTATTACTTTCCATTATTATCCCTGAGGAACGTCTGAACGTTTGGCAAATTTCGCTTATAACCCCTACTTTAAATTGTAATGAAAAACACAAAACAATTACATGAGGATAATTTCACTTTCCCGTTTAATTTTGATCTTACTTTAGTTCTGACAAACATGATCATGCAGCTAATTATATTTCAGTCGCCCATTTTTTCCCCAAGTCATTCCTAAGTTTTATTTTACTTTATACCTATAAACTCAAATTACAAATGAATGTTTTCAATATACGTAATGTTAATATGAACAGCAGGCTGTGAGTAAAATTCTGTAACTGAGGTTCTTACATCTTGTAATAGATCTGTTCATCTGATCTCTGCTTAGTCCAAGTTATCTCACCAACATCCTCCCGATCGGCCCAATCTCCTTTCACTTCCTGGTAATTTATTTCTTGAATTTTTACAATCTTATTATTGTCCATTCCAGGGGGTTTTAAGCTGTGTGGCGCACTTCCCTGGGAAAGCGCCGAAGTTTTTGAGGAGAGGACTGAGAACTGTAAAAATATCCTAAAAATGTATTAGGGCGACACCTATACTTAATTTTGCATAAATAAATTTTCTGGAAACAATTAAGTGCATTTTCATAATATTATGAACTGAATGAATAAACAGTATACATTTATATTTATTGTATTACGTTCGTCCACCGTTGTGATCTCGAGGTAGCGTGCTGCCTTGTCACGCAACGGGCCCGGGTTCGATCCCCGGTTGGGACAGTATTTCTGGGTGAGGTTTCTTATCGGGTTTTTTCTTACCTGTAAGACAAATGTCAGGAAAACTTTAAGGCCCAAACGGTCCCCGAAATCATATGGCCATCATCATAATCACCATTCTTATCATCATCAGAATCCTTCACCGGTGTGAAAGCAACGGGAAGCAACCACAGTAAAGCTGCATAGCATGAACGTGCTATGATTGCAGTGAAAGACCTACCCCCGGGCAGAAGTACTATGGATGGATGATATTACGTTCCTACAATTAACGAATATCTAACTTATCCCACCGAACTGAGACCCGCTAAAAAATTAAAAAGGTACAGATCACAAATTTCTATCAACGATTAATAAATGAAACATATTTTACTATAGTAATTGCCTATGATTTTTTTTCTTGGCTTATTTAACTTTTGGCAGTTCAGATTTTGGCGGTTGAAAGTACCAACCAGCAGTATGAAGATGAAAATCCCTGATCTAATCTATCAATGTGGTTGTGCAATTTATGTATTCGCATGTGCACCAGTTCATTGATATTGGCAATGTTATACATTTCTCTTACGGTACCTCTTCCTTCTATATCAAGGAGGCTATATTTTCCATAATTATAGTGGATAACCTATTTGGAGTGTTGAAAGAGGGTACATGAATTTTACGCTTACTTGCTTGGATGTTCAGGAAACTAAATCCGCCACTGGACGAAATGCATCTACAGCTGAATTATCATGGCGGCGCGGCGTACCAACATTGACCTGCTTCCTACAGTTTCTTGAATCCCCCCCCCCAAGCTTAAAACACGCAATCCAGTGACGTACTCGGTAGCGAAAGTACTTAACGCATAACTAAAAGTGATTTAAATATTAATATGTATCGCTTATTCTATGACGTCATTTGACAGTGCAAAGTACCTCGCTGCAACAATAAACTTTCCACTTACATGTCTTATGGTAGTAGAACGCAACTCAAATCTATGTTTCGTTATGATTTCAGTTTAGTGAAGTCTACTGTATGCACACTTGTCAGAATTTTCTGTAAATCGAACAAAAAACCCAGGAAAATTAAAATACTAATGATCAAAAAGTCCACCGCTGTGGTCTCTGCCTGGTAACGCAGCGGGCCTGGGTTCAATTCCCGGTCGGGACAGGCTCCTGGGTAAGGTTTTTTCGCGGTTTTTCCTCACCTGTAAGACAAATGCCAGGATGCTTAGGGCCGAACGGTCCCCGAAAATCATCCGATCATCATCATACTTACCAATATCATCATCATCCTTCACCGGTGTGGAAAGCAACGGGAAGCTACCACACCTACAATTCCTAGTAAAGCTGCAAAGCATAGCATAAAATGCTATGATTGCAGTGAAAGACCTGCCCTCGAGCAGAATTACTATGGATGGATGGAATGACCAAAAATCAAAATAAATGTTGTGAAAACATTTTGGCGACCTTCGAAATAAACACACACTTATAATTATACAAACTGCATGATCAAATGTACTATATACAGTACATAGACTATAGATATTTTATGTAAATAAGGAATAAGTAGCTTTTATTAAGGCAAATAAATTTAAAAAATTATCTATATTTATTTAAACTTTATGTGACAAAAACAGAAACAGAAAACAAATTCTATAAAATAGTAGCAATTGTCAAATGACATCTATGGGTTAGAGATAAGACCGATAACAATAAATCTGATAAAAATTTAAACTTCCAAGATGCTCTTCCTGAGATCTGTAACTAGATTTCTTTAAGGGTTGGTAAAATAAACATTATGTATCGTGCTTTAGCCGAGCGCCTTAGGGCACGGTACATCGGTGCAGTGCGACGGGACTTACCCTGGTTCGAGTCTCCATGGAGGAAGACAATTTCTCATGGAAATTCGGCCAATATGGGACCGGTGCCTACCCGGCATCGTAAGGAATTCGAGTAGCTACAATAAGTAGCGGCTCGATGTTGAGAAAACCAGATATAACGGCTGGGGGACCCGACACGGTGACCACATGTCAATCTTTGTGATTAACGCATGTGAATGTGAGGCCAGCAATCGGATTATAAAACAAGGGCTTTCTAGCCCTGTTGAGCCATGGAGTTTAATACACACACACACACACACACACACACACATAAGACATCAGATGATAGACTATATGAAAATATTAATTAAATAAAAATAAAACTTAGTTTTATTTGATTTTCATATTTATTAAGATATATTTAGTGACAGCTATTTCGGTACACTGTACCTTCTTCAGACATGTTAACAAATTATGAATTGTGTTATCTTAATAAATATCAAAATCAAAACTAAGTTTTATTTTTATTTAATTAATGAATATGGATTTTCATCAAGTAAACACCAACTCAATTGATTATATAAAAATAAATGGTTTCTATGCGGATACAAAAAAAGGAAAGCTGAGTCAAGGAATGAGTGGAGAATGCTGAGTTTGCACTGAAAACCTGCTCTTGGACAGGACACTATGAATGAATGAATATATATATATATATATATACCGAATATAAAATCATGAAAGTAAAAAATGTCTGAACCGGGATTTGAACCCGGGACCTCAATCTCTATACGTTAGTGTGTTACCGCCCCTCACACACACGCGCATATATGGTCTATATATCAACACATCCAAAAAATGACTGAAAAATGCTAATATCTCAGATTACAAGAAAAACAGAAAATCGAAGTAGCTGGAAAGACAACCTGCCACATTGTTACTTTGAGGAGCGGTAGGGGCCAATAGAATAACAGACTATATGATGCGGATTTCTCGCGCAGTTGGTTACGGCAACACACTACAAGACGGAAGATTGGGGAATAGAGCACTAGTGGGATCAGAATTTTTAAACCGAGCTAAAACCTTCTGGCGACACCAAGCCTTGAGGTCGACTCAGCCTCTAAAGGAAATGAGTATCAGACTTTTATTCTGACGGTAAATGGAGCTTTCATGGAGGCTGGCAACCCGGCTAACATATCGCAGAGATTATATCTAGAAAATGGGAGCCTTAACCTCCTACTATCGCAAGGACCTACTGAGGTCTGTACTAGTGGGGATAACCTTACAGTTTTTATCAAAGAAATATGTCAAAATTCGAATTTATTTGTAATCTTTAGAGTATTAAACCTTCAAAATATTTTTTATGGAGGAAAAATATTTTACATTGGACACATTATACTACTGTCAGCAATATTATTTTAAATTCTAATTTAATAAATTAATCAAAATACTCTTAAATACAGGAACGGTTACGTAATAATGGGTCAGAATAGACTTCTGGATACAAAATGAAAGGGTTTTTTTTTTTTTCTCCAGATTGTAGCTCCTATATACCAAGATAAATGTCATCGTTGTATTTAATTGCCACTCTGTAAAGGGTTAGCAATCAATGTTGTCTTCTCTTTTGAAACTCGTTAAATATTAGTTTTCTAATAGCAGAAGTAAAGCCTTACTATCGAAAAGATTAATTCAAAATTGTTTAAAAGTAACGGTGTATTTAACTCTTAAGATATTTGATGTATTTGAAGTTACATAATTATCAACAAATCCCCTGGTTCATGTTCGTAGAAAATCAGGGTAAGCTCTTCATGCATCCTTAACCGAAACAAATTTTCAAATCATTCACAAATATAAATAACCTCTTTCAAAACATGATTAATTGCTTTGATTATCGGGTTCGTTTCCCAGTCAGACCACAGAAAATTATTAAAGGGTGCTGTGGTCGCCCATTGGTCTGGAATTTAGGTTAAGTTACATTGAAGGTCTCACCTGGCTCTACGTTATCATTTATCACCCATCACCGGGGTAACATAACTGCACCTTCCAGGCGCCCCAACCTCAGAAGGTTATAATTACACCAGTGGCAATGTTACAAATGTCCTACGACAACCTGAACAAAAAAATAGTTCATATAAACCAGTAAAACTCTAGGATTCTCAGTATGTATCTACACGCTAAAAATAATTGTCCTAGTTCATAATATAAATAGTTTTATAAGAATGAAGACTCGTAAAAATTGGATTTTTACAATAAAAATTAGACTGAAAATGCTCTAAATTTAAATGTTATGCACAATCCCATATTTTTATATATATTTACTTAACGATAGATAATAATTGCCATCGTACCCCTTCAGAAAATAGAGTTAAACTGTTTGCACTGACTGTGTATACCTGTACAAGGTAGTTTTAAGTACAGTAAACATACAAAATGTAGCGGAACTTGAATAACAATTAAATTAACTCTATGCTGCAACCTTGAACTTATTTCCCAAGCCAATATTTTCCTTTGTTCTTACAACCACAACTTCACTGCCCTCAATTAAAGTGAGCTTTCGAATGTTGTGTATTTTACTAATCAAGTTCAACTTAGAAATAATTTACCGAAGCTTCATTAACAGCCCGTCGCCGTAGCTTGATCCATAGATCTGTATTCGATTCTCGGCGGAGTATCCCAGATGATGTTAAATCTCCATCCTGGGCCTGGGTGTGCGCTTCTCCTCGTGTTTGTGTAAGAAAAGTATTAAAATAGACAAACGAAGGAATATAAGGAAAATATAGATTTTTTATATCCTCAATTCGTGTCCAACAAAGGGTCGGGTCGAGGGATGAGATAAGATGAAGCCCGTATATTTATAGAGGTCTGTGAACGACAAGGGTGCCGGCCGACCACTCCTGACGCACCGTCACAGGGGCGGATGAATGAAATGAGACGAAATGGATGAGATGAGTATGTAGAAATGGCGGAATTAAATTTATGGCAGGGGAAAACGGGAGAAACCCCGAGAAAAACCTGCCCAAGCTCCGTTTCGTCCACCACGAAACTCACATGGAGTATCCGAGACTCGATCTCAGGACCCAGAGATGAGAGGCGAGCGTCTAACCGCTTGCGCCACGGAGCCGCCTAAGGAAAATATAGAGATAAAAAGCCCAATATGCAACATAATTATTTAAAATAATAAGATAAAACTTTTAAAAAATGAATAGAACAATATATTCTCGAAATACATTGGTTTATTAAAGAATTCTAAAGGAATGAAGCAATTGAGGTTGTTCTCATGTAAATATTTCTGAAAAATTGTTACACATCTTCGCCAATTCTTTCTAGTAAGCACCGAAAAATTTACATATAGCCTGTATACAGTGTATAATACAGTTTTGATATTAGCAATGCAAATCAAATATTATTTGAAAAATAAATTAACACCTATACTGGGATTTGAACCTTAGAGGTCTCGGATTCAAGTCGCAGTACAGGTGTCGATTTTTTTAAATAACCATGCCGTTAACGCTCTGGCGGCTGCAATTTCTAATTTCATCCAAAAACAAAATTGGCATATAGCAATTAATTTAAAAAAAATCATGTCTAGTTCGTTAACCATCATTAGGTGTAGGAATTCACCTGAAACGAAAATTTATAACTCGCTCTAGCGATCGCAATGTTCGATGCTTCACAACGAAACTCAGTTATATGTTATTAAAATAAACCGAGGAAGGGATTCTAAACATAAAGGCAGCCTACCATTAGAAATGGTACCGAAATTAAGAATTGACGGGTCTGTCGCAAAGTATATCATAACATGGATTTAACCCTTAAATTGATAATTTATCATATAAAGATACATTAGTTTAATCTATTATATATATTTAATGTAGTAATGGAAAAATTAATCAGTAGGTATTATTATATAGGTATGTCAAACAACAATTTGCAAAGAGGTAATAAATTACCTTATGCATGATATGTTTTCATTGCTGTCCGACTCTTTTAAATAACCCGGCATCAAACATTGAGTTTCTCCAGTTTAAAAAAAAAAGAAAGAAATATAGGCGTACATTCCGTGAAGCAGTAAAATGGGATTATAACTTCTACTTGCCGAGCAAATGGCTTAGTTTACGCACTTCCTGCGTGACATTTTAATAAAAACGTAGAAAAATAATTGACATAATTAAGGTAAATTACTTAAATTTATGCCACATTACACAAAATATAGGTGATGTCAAGTATTCGAACCATATTGTTCTAACTCTCCTCCTTCTCCTCTCTCTCCCTCTCTTTTTTTTAGGAAAACTCACTTCAGTTTTTTTATACTACCAAATTCATAACAATAGTGTTTGAGGAAAAGGGATTAATAACATTTTATGACCACAAAATGTACTATTTTTATGTGTGAAATTGATAGAGAAGGGATGATTAAATATCACAAATAAAAAAAAATAGAGTTTGAATAAGTGGAGGACAGAATCAAGAACACAGAATAAGACAGGAACTTGAAATATTTGCAATAACTGATCAAATATATACATATAGACAAAAATGGAAGCAACACATAGATAGAATGAATGAAGATAGATATCCAAAACAAATAACAAAATACAAACCTAAAGGCACCCGAGATGTGGACAGACCTAGAAAGAGATGGGCTAAAGTCGGAACGGGTCAACATACCTAATCCACGAATGCAGATGATGATGATAAGTGGAGTTAGAAGAACCTGGTTATAAGTAGGAGTTACTATTAACTCACCTACAAGATATTATGAATCGTAATCATAATTGAGGAGTTGAATGGAATATGGGCACTATCAAAATATAGCCTATACGTTTTGAGATATTAGCAACTGACATACAACTAAATGCATAACAATGTTATTTATTTTAATTGGTAGAATCAGCTGCTGAACCTGCTGTAATCGAGATATCGACACAAACGTTTTCAGGCTGATCAACTACAAAATGGCGAGTCCAAAAATGCTTTGAACGAAAAAGGGGCAAAACATGATTTATGCCCATATTCCATTCAACTCTTCAATTATAAAGCTAACAATACAAAACAGTAAAGTATTGTTGTGCACTGTTTTCACTGCTGTCAGACACATTTAATTAAACTAGATGAGAAATTGAATTCCAGCATATCACTATACAAATTTCAGTTTAACCGCTTCATTTGCAGACCAAATAAATTAATAAATAAATAGGCCTAATGAGAATACTCCAGAATCTGAGAAGCGCTCACATTTAGCTGGATTCACATTAAAACGTTTTATACTTCACATTGATAACTGTGAAGAGTATTAGGCAAACGCATGGAGCAATATTTGATATACTGTAATAGAAAAATATCTAGTTTCAAAAGAGACGTCCCATTTTTACACGCTTTATATTAGCTTGACCTCTATCTATCTATCTATCTATCTAACGAAATTTTTTCAACGCGATTTTCACCCACTTAAAATCATTGGATCGACTTGAAACTGTGTATACTTGTAAAGGACCCGTGACAATACAATAGTTTCATTTTTTTTCTAAAATCCTGGCCAGAATCTTCAGAAAATCAAAAAAAGTGTCTGTATATAATGTAACGGAATCTTTGAACACGATTTTCACCCACTTAGAAACATTGGATCGAATTGAAACTTTGTATACTTGTAAAGGACCCGTGACAATATAATAAAATCTTATTTATTTTCTAAAATCCTGGCCAGAATCATCAGAAAATAAAAAAAAGTGTCTTGTATCTATGTAACGGAATCCTTGAACACGATTTTCACCCACTTAGAAACATTGGATCGACTTGAAACTTTGTATACTTGTAAAGGACATGTGGCAATACAATATTTTCATATTTGTTTCTAAAATCCTGGCCAGAATTGTCAGAAAATAAAAAAAAAGTGTCTTTGTATCTATGTAATGAAATCTTAGAACAAGATTTTCCCCCACTTAGAAACATTGGATCGACTTGAAACTTTGTATACTTGTAAAGGACCCATAACAATGCAATAATTTCATATTTTGTTTCTAAAATCCTGGCCAGAATCATCAGAAAATCAAAACAAACAAAAAAAATGAAAACTGCTATAATAGGTTGTGGACTTGTCAACTTTTTAGTCAATCGTTGTAAGAGCTCAGTTGGTAGAGTGGTGAACTCTAGTGGTATATAATTTCAGTAATCCATAGGTCGCTGGTTAAAATCCGACTTGGAGGATTTTTTTAGAAGAGTATTACTTTTAGCTCATACTACAATAGTATCGAATTTAAAGATATTTACATTTTTGTCTTATTCTGTGAAATATTGAAACTAAAAAATAAAAAGTAAATAATAGTTTTAAAAAACTACAACAGCACACTTTATTAGAAAACCGAACTAAAAAATGAAAAAATAATTTTGAAATCCAACACGCTTGGGATAAAATTAAAGTGGTCAACAAAAAAAATCGTCTCCAACACATATAGAATAAAACTAGAGTTATCAACAAAAAGAAAATAATTTTACCATCAAAAGCGTGGGGTGCTTTTTATGATATTTTTATTTTCTTCTTAGAGACTTTACTTTTACCAATATCTGTTTCTAATCAAATATATTAATTGATATAGAGCACCCCAAGCTTTTGATGGTAAAATTATTTTCTTTTTGTTGATAACTCTAGTTTTATTCTATATGTGTTGGAGATGATTTTCTTGTTGACCACTTTAATTTTATCCCAAGCGTGTTGGAAATTAAAATTATTTTTCCTTTTTTTAGTTCGGTTTTCTAACAAAGCGTGTTTTTTAAATTATTATTTATTTTAAGTGAAGGCATACATTTAAATGTCCTACACAACATCTTCGGCCTAGCAATTATCGGAAGTAGATTTTTAAATCTCGATAGCACACACATTTAGTTGAACAATACAGGACTTCCCTATATAAATAATTGAGTCAACTACCGAGACAATACGTACATTAAAGTAGACAAAAATTCACTCACGCATACATAATTGACAAAATAATAGGCGAATTCCATAGTAACAAAGTTAAGTCCTATATTTAATTTTTGAAGCCTTAAAAAAAAGTGGATTTTTTTTTCTCAAAACCACTCCAAGGTGATACAACAATCTGCAATATAAAGAAAGATGCAGCTTACTGTGTTTAGTATTACATTTAAAACTAACAATTTTACTTTGGTAAGCTTAATTGGCGTAATTAAAAAACAAATTGATCAGAGAAGGAGAATAAAACAATAATAAAACGATTAAAAATTGATTTGAGTACAACTGATCAATCAGGTAGTCATTTAAAGTTTTTTTTGCATTTAAATAACATCTGTGAAGTTTCCAATTACATTAGGAACAAATCAAATATAGACAGATTTTTATTATTAGAGAGTACAAGGACAAAATTCATAGTTTAGATTTTAGCAATACAAAAGTTTGAAAATTAAGAAAAGGTAGCTAACGTAAAGGTAACGAACGACGTATAAACTAATTGGCACTTTCGACTCCGGAGGTTCATCGCCACTCGAATATAAGCTCTCCATACATCCCCATTTTGAGTTAATATTTTCCATTTGTCCCCTGTACAATTTACATCCTTCAACTGGTGGTTAACATCCTACCACGTCATTATTAGCTTTACCCTCTGCTTTTCCTATGCCCCTATTTTCATTCCCAAATCGTGCATCATGTCCAATCACAAACTGCGAGATTTGAATGTTTAGTATTTTTAATAAGAGAGGAACGAAACCAGGTAGTAGTACATATTTTTGTACGCGCAGGTTTGTAGACACCAAACATAAACGGTGTTATATCCCACTATAGCAAACTGGTAATTGACGTTAAATGCCACCTATCATATCCAGTCTTGCATGGAATCTAGTATAAATCACTCTGCTACTTTATACACATACTGATTTATCATAAGTAATGACACGAGTAATTTCCAATTTATCTAGAGGATTTGTAAATCAAGAGTTGCATTAGTTAGGACTATTTAACGAATACAATTAAGCTGTTTGCTGACAAATCATTATTTAAATATAGTTATTTTAAAATATGTATATATTTAATGTAAACGGCGATGTTTGAAAACAAATGAGAAATGTTAAGTTATGCTGATGCTTCTGCAACTAGATCATATTATTTATTGCTAAATAGGATCGCAATATTGTAAGAATGCACCTAGTGAAGAAAAAATTAAACACATCAAACTCTATATTATAACGAACATTATAGGTTATTAATGTTTTTTTTAGGAAACAACTCCCTAAAATCATTATTTAAAAACAATTATTGAACACAGAATTATCAAATGTGTAGTTCGAAGGAATCTATTCATTATTTGCTATATTCAACGTATTTGTTCGAGAGTCAGTCATGCAAAATTAAGCTCTGACCTGTCCAGAATATTAAAAGGAGGAGCTTTCTTCAATATGATAAACAGAAGTAGATAAATATCGAGGTGAAACAAGACTGTGATTGGTTGTAAAACAAAATTAATTGAAACGTGATTGGTCATTGACTCCCATTTGGGGCATGAGTTAAATAGTCTAAGATTTTATTTATATCCATCCATAGTAATTCTGCCCGAGGGCAGGTCTTTCACTGCAATCATAGCATTTTCATGCTGTGCTTGCAGATTTACTAGGGAATTGTAGGTATGGTAGCTTCCCGTTGCTTTCCACACCGGTGAAGGATGATGATGATGATGATGATGGCCATATGATTTTGGGGACCGTTTGGGCCTTAAAGGTTTCCTGACACTTGTCTTACAGGTGAGAAAAAAACCCGATAAAAACCTCACCAAGAAACTGTCCCGACCGGGGATCGAACCCGGGCTCGCTGCGTGACAAGTCTGTCATTTTACTTTTAAGATCATTGGTTCACCATCTCATATTAAACTGTAAGCAATTAAAATTGTGTGGGATAACAAGTTTACACCCCGTGCGAAGACGCTCTTACCAAATTTGATTTAGATACTATGATTTGTTAAAACGAGGTTTTTCCAGTGTTAGAATCCCGTTACTCTGTGACCACGGCGCAAGTTTTGCAGGAAATACGCAGAATGCGTAGCGAGCTATAACGCATGTTCCCGGAACATTTTAATGCTTACAGTTTGCTATAGACAATTTCCGCGAATGTTTCTTAAAGCGAAAGAGGGGAGTATCATTTCCCAGAAATATTTGTCAGCTTTTCTGCTTTGTTTCTTGGCTTCAAGGTTTAATTTATTTGATAAACAACAATCTGCTGACTCAAGGCCCTGGGTTCATTATATATAATAAACGCCTCTATATCCATAATATATAAAAACAAGAACACTTATAATTGCTTCCATTAATATGGAGTCATTTAGGTTTAACAGCTTTACACTATTTTGTAATGTTAAATTTAAAAAGTGTATTCTTCTTCTTCATAATCCAAGGATTAAGCCTGTTGGCTCGTAACGGTTTCATGAAAGCTAGAATTGTTAAAATTGTTCAGACCATCTCCTTCCGTATGGTTTATAATTCAGCAATAAATTTTGAAATTTCATGAAAACATTTAGTAATGTAAATTGTCCGGCACCTCGCAGGGTAGAACGATTGAAGGGGCTGCATTAAAAAAAAGTATTGTTGACATAATTGATTTAACAAGCATGTACCAATAAAATTAAAATAATCTCTGTGTTGCATAAGTAAAATATTAATCCATATCATAAGTGATACAATATGAATGAAATTCTATAAAACTAGTATAAAATACAGACAATGTTTATGGTTTTAAATCAGCTTTGTTTTGGTAAGAACAGACATAAGAAACATCAGCAATATATACTCTCAGGTCAAACTGGATATCAATGGGTGCAACTGTATATCTGTAATTAGGAATAAAAATACAATTATATATATATATATATTTCCTCACCTGTAAGACAAATGTCAGGAAAACTTTAAGGCCCAAACGGTCCCCGAAATCATATGGCCATCATCATCATCATCCTTATCATCATCACCATCATCATCCTTCACCGGTGTGGAAAGCAACGGGAAGCTACCACACCTACAATTCCCTAGTAAATCTGCAAGCATAGCATGAAAATGCTATGATTACAGTCAAAGACCTGCCTTCGGGCAGAATTACTATGGATGCATATATATATATATATATTACTAAATGAGGTTGTTCGAAAAGCAGAATTTTTAAGTTTTTTTCGTTGTTCTTACTCTGTTTTAGTTTATACTGTGTTCCTTTTCTCGCAAGCATAAGGCACGCACTCAGGCCAAAAGTGGAGATTTAAAACCCCTACTCCTCAGACAATCGAACCCGGATCGTCGGAGTGGAAAGTAGGGTCTCTACCGAATATGGAACACCGACAGAAAGACCGGATTCAAGCCCTGAACCAATCAACTATAGGCTGCACCTTGACCTGAAATACTATTTATTACAATTTTAAGAAAATGAATCCTTGAAAGATCTACAATATATGGCGGTATACCGATTGCAGATCATCATTGAACTTCGTCAGTCCTTAAGGAACGTTAAGCAGGAACTAAATATCATGATGAACATTTAATTAAATAATGATTAAATCAGTACTTCTAGAATACAAATATCAGGTTTCTGAACGCAACCAATGATCTTACATGACTCTATTTTTATTAGTGTAACAGATAGATAGTTTCATGGAAGAGCGGCACACTTTTAATCACAATTTGAGCCACGACATTTTAACTAAAAAAAAATTCTACAACATCCCCTATTACTAGGGCTAGGATTTATGATGTATCATCTATTTTTTAGAATGTCCTATGCATGTTATGAAAAAAGTAACAACTAAAGTACTTTGTTAAATCTTAATTATGCATATTTGACCATTTCCATTTCAGTATGTTAACGGTAATATTTGTCATATTTTCATTCTTTGAAGAAGTGAAAACATTTATCATAAGAATGTATTTCTTCCATGTTCATTAAAGTTGTTAAATTTCTAGCAATTACACACCACATTTTGTTTTCCTGGAAAATGATAACACGTTATTCACCCTATTTCGTTTGAATTCACAAATATGGAACTACCAGTAATCACCAGTGAGCAATATTATTTGTGTATTTTTAAGCGACGATCAGACAGTTATGAATATTATTGAAGTCGGAAGCGTATGTGGTATAGTTAAGCAAAAATGCCTGAAGTAAAGCAAACTGTTCCAGTAAAATTGAAACAGCTTGTCTCAATATAGTGAATAAGTATTTTCGGCTGATAATAAAATATCCTACTGTTTTGTATAACGTGTGACAAAGAATAACAATGGAAAAAATTATTTAACGTTCAAGAACATGTGGAAATAGAAAAACAACCTGATGCACAACGAATTTAAAAATGTTTTTATTTTACAACAGTAATTATTGTCTAATTTTATATATATAAAGGAAAAATAAATGTTAGTGCTAGGATGCCTGATACCGTAAGTGCTAGCGCACCTGGATAAGAGATCCTGGGTTCAAATCCCGGTTCAGGCATTTATTTATCTTTTCATGTCATATAATCATATATATATACATATATTATATTGTAGATTTTCGTGATATATGTATGATTAAGAAAGCTTTCTTAAGGTTTTCCCCGTCATGGATTCAAGGTGAATGACATATCGGATCATGTCGAAACGTCGGAATCGGTGCCCAGAGGCCAAACTTGAATCCATGACGCGGAAAATCCAATAAACCTTTTTTAATCATATACCGGTATATATATATATATATATATATATATATATATATATATATATATATATAAAGTAAAGTAAAAGTAAAGTGATCCCACAACAGGCCCGGAGGCCCTTGGGGTAGTAGGAGGTTAAGGCTCCCACTTTTTCTAGACAATCGGCACTTTATGTCAGCCGGGTTGTCAGCCCTGCGTGACGGCCTTTACCCCCAGAACAAGCGTCTGGTACTCATTTCCGTTAGAGGCTGAGTCGACCCCAGGGTCATAGTGCCGCCAGAGGGTTTGGGTCAGTTTAAAAATCCTGACCCCAACGGGACTTGAACCCTCGACCCTCCGGCTTGTAGCTCAGTGCCTTAACCACTACGCTACGGCGTGCCCCCTATATATATCGTCGCTGTTACTTCAAAACCTCGGAATTCCACCAGCAGCTAAATTTGAAATCTTGAATCTTGTGAATTCAAACACTCGATCCTCAACTGTGTACGAACTCTGTATTGCACATTGTTCATTAAGATTTCGTACACAGTTCGAGTGTTTGAATTCACAAATTTAGCTGCTGGTGGAGTTACGAGGTTTTTGGAGTAAAAACGACGATATGTATGTATGTATATGTGGAAATGAAAAGTTGTTTCCAATTGGAGTTACTTACATTTTTCAGCATGCAGACATAAAAATGAACATCTAAGCGGCCAAATCATCTTACCTGTAAGAAAAGAAAAGTAAATAATAAATAAGGCATATATATTTATCTGTGTAAATAGGGTATATCTATGTGTGTGTGTATACATACATAACATAAACGATGGTTTGGATGAGGACTGGAAAAATAGTAACTTGTAATAAGGATGTATAGAGAACTTAGGTCCGCCAGTACGATATTGACATCAACGATACGTTGCTAAGCATGGTTGGCTGAAGGGTTCTCTGCCTCCATGGAATAAATCGTAAGCTAATGCTAATAAATAATAACTAATTGTCCAATGAGATGAGAGAATAACATTAACAATGGTTTGAAGAAGATTGGAAAACGACAGTTCAGGATAGGGATGTACGCAGATTTTATATATTCGAAGGCCATGAACCTCTGGGATCGATAAAGCATGTGAATTAGTTAATTACTTGGACATCACCGACACGAGTTATCGTTTGAATGAAGCTCGGAAAAGTACGAGATTCAGTCTATGTATTCTGATTAATTATTTTTATTGCACGTTTTCACATCTTGGTTTCCATTATTACTCTTATCTTGTAGAATAACTAAAATAAAACAAGTAAAACACGAAGACAAAAAAATATATTTGGAAAGAAAAAAGTTACACAAAATTAAAGTAGATCTTAAAAGCTGACATCAAAACCGTTGAAAACTCAATGTGCTATAAATTATACGAAGCTCTCCTCATCCAATCACGATTACTGGTGTTCAGCATTACCATTAGAAAATGACAGACATAAACAGCAAAGCTGACAGACAAATTGTTTCGTTCGGAGTTGTAAATCACATTTCAAATGTTGGCAACATATTGCAGGTTGAAATAATAACTAATTCATTTTATACATTCAGAAGCACTCATAAAACATCTTCCTGAAGACAGCTGGCAATTATCTCTTCTCTCTCACTCATCCTATCAAGTTAGGTGAGTTTATTTTTCATAGTAACGTTTCTTTTATCGACTTCAATAGAAATTAGATCAAAGTGTAAGAAGACAACTTCACCAATACTGATCCAGATGGCTCAATAATAACGTGCTTGGCTACAGCCCCCCAAAAAAATCTCACAATTATTAAAACTGTCATCTGTTGAGTATCAAACCACTTTTTATCGAACTAAAAAAAAATAAAAAATTAACGGTTGGTTTCTCTGATATATAACTTTTAGATTTGCAGCAGCGGTTTTTCAGGGGAGGCAGACATCACCTGCCTGTAATCGTTTATCAGAATATTTCTTCATTTCAGCTTTCGTGGGTTAGGTGAAAATGTGCAATATCGTAATGCAAAATAAGTGTTTCGTTTTGTTACATTATATAAATAGGCTAAGACAAAACAGTTAAATATAATTTTCTTCCCTGTTTATCAACCTTTTTTTTTTACAGAGAAGTATGAGTACAAAGGCCATGTCCAAAAAATTATCTGCCGTTTTTAACTGTAAGGCACTATAAAATCCTGCGCCAAAGTTCCCATTTTAACTATAGGAGAGTAATAACGGGCTTCCAATATAAAACCGGACCGGCCTCACGGAGTTTCACCCGGCACGCAGTGCTCTCTTCCTCCCGCAATTCACCCTGCCTGCCACCCGTCCTTGAACTGTTTCTTACCTTATAGAAAATGCTGGAAATGTTGTCCTCCCGCAGGTAAACAGGCATTATACCGAGTAAACACATTTAGATTGACACGCTGTAGTTCGGGCAATGTCAAGTTTCTGATTTTATTTCTTATGTTGTTCTTCAGTTCTTCCAATGTGTGCGGATTTGTTTTGTACACTTTGTCTTTCAGGCTACCCCACAAATAAAAATCACACACTGTTAGATCTGGGGAGCGAGGGGGCCATAACACCAGCACTAATCACTCTATCTTCAAACACTTTTCCTAATTTTATTCATGGACTCCTCTGCTGTATGAGCAGTAGCAGAATCTTTTTGAAACCACCCATATGATTTCTCTTCTTCAGTCAGTTCAAGAAAAAATGGGGTCAAAATGTCATTTCGATACCTCTCTGCAGTTACAGTCTTCTCGTAGAAAATCGGACCGATTATGCGCTTTGCGCTAATCGCACACCAAACTCCAATTTTCTGATCATGAAGAGGCGTTTCCTGTATTCGATTTGGATTTTCAGAACACCAATAGCGAGTATTGCGAGTGTTCACACGACCATTTAGGTGGAACCATGATTCGTCTGTAAAGAACAAAAGCTGAGGGTCGATTAACCCTTCAGTCACTGATGAAAAAAACCACTCACAATAACGCACACGTGCTATGGGATCACCTTGGTTTAGACAATGAACACGTGTACACTTGTAAGGTTTGAGTTTTAACAATTTTGTTGCTGTAGGTGCAGAGAAGATACTGAAATCCCAACTTGTGCTAATTTCGGTAATGATTTTTGTGGTGAACGTTCCAAATTTTCGCCAATTTCGTCTAATTTTTCTTCGGTGAGAACCGTACGTCTTCGCGTGTGTTTCTTATTTTGTACTGAAGCAGTGGTCTCAAATTTAGTCACAAGATCGTGGATTGTCGATCTGGAAGGAGGTAATTGTCCAGAGAAGTTCCGAATAAATTCCTCGCGAACGCGACGAGCTGATTCATATTTATAATAACATTTACACACATAAATGCGCTGCTCTAATGTCAGCTGACGTCTCAACTTGTCGAACGATAGTAAACTGACTAGTTCAAGGACGAGCGGCTGGCAGAGTGAAATGCGGACGAGGAGAGAGCGCTGCCTGACGGGTGAAACCCCGTGAGGCCGGTCCGGGTTTATATTGGAAGCCCGGGTACATCTACATAGAACGTAAAAACCTATAATATCTTCATTTGGAAGTGAAGTAAAACCAGGGAGCTCGTTTCAGACTTAGGGCAGTAGGCCAACGTAATATACCTTAAGCCTGGAATAATAGGCTTCAGCGTAAATTATATTGATTCTTTCACATCCGGATTATAATTGCGTTGCAAATGACTAGAATCTACTAAAGAGCGTCGTTAAATAATGTAGCCAACTATTACAACTACTAATGCTTTTATTTTAAAAAGGACTACATAGTTCAACCCTGTTTATCTAAACACTGAAGCAAAGCAGTTGGAGTTATTTTGGATAACACCCCCCCCCCACGAACAATATATGATAATTATTCTGAGTATTAAAAGAATAATAATAATAATAATAATAATAATAATAATAATAATAATAATATTTCATATCATCAACTCGTGTCCAACTCACGGTCGGGTCCAGGGACGAGGTGAGATGAAGCCCGCTATATAGAGGTCTGTGAATGACAAGGGTGCCGGCCTACCACAGCAGATTAATGAAATGAAACGAAATGCATTAAATGAGTATGGGGAAATGGTGGAATGAAATTGTGGCAGGGGAAAACGGGAGAAAACCCCGATAAAAACCTATCCAAGATCCGTTTCGTCCATCATGAAACCCATATGTAGTGACCGAGACTTGATCTCGGGACCCCAGCGGTAAGAGGTGAGCTTGTAACTAATTGCGCCACGGAGTCGCCAATAATAATAATAATAATAATAATAATAATAATAATAATAATAATAATAATAATAATAATAATAATAATAATAATAATAATAATAATAATAACAATAATAATAAATAAGTTATTTTACCTAATAGAGTTAAGACAACCAGGGTTAATTTATACAGATATTAACTATCTATAATTAAATTAGTGTTATTACATTACACCAATGAACAATATGCAAATTATTACTTTTTTTCAATGCAACCACGTTGTCATTTCGACATACTGGTATTCTCTCCTGGCATGCCGTTTTAGTAAACCCCCTCAAGTGGTCTAGGAAAGGGCTGGAGCGAATTACAACGCCCCGATGATAACAGGAAATGGTGATGATGATAAAGAATCGCCAGGAGAGGTTTAAATACCTAAACTTAATGAATATGCTAATGATGGCCAGAGAAAATCCCGCGCCATAGCCGAGTGATTAAGGCAGCAAGCCTTGGCGCAGAGCTACGGGACTTGCGCTGGTTCGAATCTCCAGGGGGGAAGAACTTTTCTCATGGTATTTCGGCCAGTATGGGTCCGGTGCCCACCCCGTATACGTGAGGCATTTGAGTAGCTACTTATTGTAGCTACTCCAGGTTGAGAAAACCAGCTTTAACGGCTGGGGACTCGACATGCTGACCACATGTCACCCCTACACTGGCTGGGATGATCATCTACCTCTATGATTGTACATGTGGATGTGAGGCCAGCAGCCTCATGGTAGGCTAAGTGCCTTCTAGGGGAAAAAGCCTGTCCGTCAGCAGAAAGTTTAGATAATATAGAGTACAAAAAATATTTAAATACTTCTATAGTAATATTACTACTAGTAATAATAATTAATAATAATAATAATAATAATAATAATAATAATAATAATATTTTTTTAAAGTTATATAGAGTTCCATTGTTTAATAATTAATAATAATAATAATAATCATAATAATAATAAAATTTACAGAGGCTGGTCGTCATCGAGATTTTAACCAGTGAGTCTCAAATGTTACCCGTCCGATACTACTTGCTCAGCCCTTAAGATTTTGTTTTCGAAAGAATTAAAATTCCTAGAGATTTTCTAAGGTTTCTGCTAAATATTACGAAGTTGGTAGAAGTAAAGATTTAAAAATAGAAGATCCTAAAATGTAACCACAAAATCAGTAATGACGTCCTAGGCACAAAATATTGAATGTTTAGAGCGATTCTGTTTTCAGTCTCATACTCTACCTGTCTGCTAGAGGAAGATTTATACATTACTTCACATCAACAGAAATAGCTGAGATTGTTCAAAAGCTGGTGTAATGGGGAATAAAAGTAAATCCATGTAACATTACATTTACAAGAGGCCGCAGCGCCTGGCGTCACAGTAATGGAGTCTCCATGACAGAGCCAGATGTTTATCATAACTTCACAGAATCATTTGTATGCAGGAAGTCTGATCAGTATCTCATACTTTAAATTTCCCCTAAAATTCACATATTTATTCTCTTTTATGGAATAGCATATTTTCCTCCTAATTTATTGTAGTTTTCAGAGAAATCACATGCATTGCTGGTCAAATTAATTGATTATTATCGCTACGTGGTTTTTAACAGAATTGTTATTTAACGGAACATTGGTTGGGTACATGAAAGAATGACCTATACGTTAAGCATATATGAAATCTACATTAGTTTTTTCATTTTATTTTTCTCCCTCATTTTGTAGAACTTATTCCCCTCCACATGGACCACATCAATAGAGTTCACTACATAGCAGTGAACTACATGGTCTTTATAGGAAGCCAGATATAATAAGTATCATAGACTGCGATGGGCAGGACATGTGGCACGAATGGGGAATGCAAGAGGGACATGGAAGCTTCTTGTAGGAAAACCAAAAAGTTGATAGACCAAGAATGAGGTTAAAAATAACTTTAACCATGATTTGAGGGAAGTTGATTGGAAAACATTGGCTCGACGTAAGGATGTATGGAGAGCTTATGTCCGCGCGGCCATGAACCTACGGGTTCGATAGTGCCAGTGAGTAAGAGTAATATATAATTCCGAAACAGATTCTCCATTACCCAGTATAAGTTGGACAAATCAATTCTAGCATGATATCGGAACAGATTTTGAGGTCTAATTCTTGCTGATGATGATGATTCCCCTCCACTTCTTGGTATATTATTGGGTTGCCTGTAGATCCCCTACCAGAAAGAGGACAGGCTTCCTTGGATCTGTGATTAGCAGTACGACAGGACCGCTGATATATCATACGGCCATACAAAACAATCTACACGTACCCGATTCAAGATGCAAACATTAATATTAAAAATATAAAAAATTGTACCTGCGGTTGCAGTCGTCCTAAACAAATTAAAAATCGTTTAAAATTTTCAGCTAGGCCTTTAGGAACTAGTTCAATTTTCAAAGTTGATCTATTGGGTACTGATTGTGTTTTAAGAGCATGTTGTGTAATTGGTTAATCTGGCAGGATTGGGTTGGTGGTAACCGGAAGATAAACATCTTAGAGGAAATAGAAATATTAGAAGAAACAAGAAATGATAACCTGCTGAACGAAAACACACCATGCCAGATCACCCCATTATATAACATGCTCGTAAAACACAACTAGTACCCAATAGAACAGCCTTGAAGATTGAACTAGTTCCCAAAGGCCTAGCTGATACATTTAAACAATTTTTAATTTGTTGAGGACGACTGCCATCACGCGTACAATTTTTATTATTTTAAATATTTAACAACAACCTCGATGGTGGTTAATATTTTTTTTTTAATATTGCCAAACATAAATTCCGTTGAAACGAACGCGGATAATAAAAGTGGAAGATAACAATTCTAACTGCAATGTCATGGTAACAGACTACGAACACTATAGTTTGGCAGCGAACAAATCGCACTGCTAATATATTCTTTCCTTGACTGTACATTTCTCACTACTGAGGCCAGTTATCTCCTTCACCTCTCTTTTTCAACCAATCAGCGTAAAACCCCGTTTTCCTTGAACTGGAGCTCACATCGCCAGCAAATGGATACTACGTAATACCAATAACCACAATTATGATGAAATTGATAACCATCATAGGGTTACAACTATATCATTGATCAAAGGGAACTACGCTATAGCTGACTGGTAGAGGAATTCTGGCACATGCGCAGCACGACTGCATTTTATTCGCTGCCATGCTACAGACAGCGGCGGGCTTTGCAACACATGTGATTAGCATTAAGGCAGAGGCACTGCGGAAGACACTGCAGAATACACTTAAGAGTCAAGAGGAAATTAAAATCCCCTGCTCCCTGGGAATCAAAATCAGGTCTCCGGAGGGAAAAGTAATAAAATATTTTGATTTAGGAGAAGTTTATGAGTATTATGAAGGTTTAATTCGTGCAATTGCATTTAGACACGTCAGAACAGGGGGGATTATGTTAAAAAAAAGTGTACTGGAATATCTCAGGAGGAAAATTATATTTGGGGAAGACCACTTCGTAAAAGTAATGAAAATTAAACAGACCGAAAGACTCTGGGAATATTGGACAAATCTTATGTGGTCAGCTTATGCGTGGATGCCTTAAATCCCAATTTTTTTTTCTTATGGTTCCTGATCTTAACACTGATCATCAGTTCCAAGCTTGACACATGATTCAAAAAGACTTGATGCGCACGTCTATGAAATATTGATCTAGTGGCCTCATTTCTGTGATGACAATGCGGGGGCCGCATCGGACCCGCACATCTTCAGTTTGGTCGACCCTGAACTACTTTATTGAAAAATCTTGCCCCATGCTTGTGTCCTCTACTTTCCAATTTCTTGATTTTTAAGTTCCTAGTTTTTTTTTGTAACTGTTCGGCTAACCAACTAACTATCGAACTGATAGGTTCATAAACTATTCATACATCCTATCTTGAGGTAATGTTTTCCAATGATCCCTTGTATAGTTTACCTCCCTCAAGTCATGGTTACTGTAATTCTCCCAGCTCATTATTGGCCTATGTACTTGACGCTTTCCCTCTGTTTACATGCCCTTCTTTCATTCTATATATGTGCTACAAGTCAAGCCCACCGTAGACTTCGTGACTTAACATCTGACTTCCTATAAAGATAATGTAGCTCACTGTTCCGACTACCTAGAAAATAAAAACACCATGCAATAAAAAATATCTTGAAAATTGTCAATTGTGCTGTTTTGATTTTTCTGCATGAATGTCAACGTCACTGACATTCCTAGCGCAGATATTCCAAATACATGTTTATTTTATCGCTACATCGGAGTTAATCAGTGCCGTGATAACCTTTAACATAATGTATACTAATGCATGAAATGTTGTACCCGTAAACAATATATTGCCCTACTCCAAATGCTCTTCCGCGAATCTTCTTCCACATTCAAAATGTGTGAAGCAATTTTTATAACACTCAGCTTAGAATCATATTATTATTATTATTATTATTATTATTATTATTATTAATATTAATATTATCATCATCATCATTATCATTATTGATTTTACTATAATGCATACAAGTATAAATTTTAATCTTATTGTCAACTTCCTACATAGCCTATTAGTTGCAAAATATAGGCTATCCATTAACATTTATTTTATTGAGTAGCATTGTTGAAATTGTCTGAGGAAATTTTAATGTAACATTAGGGCGGGAAGATATATTCAGGCCAGCAATAGACAAACTCAGTCTTCATGAAAATAGAAAGGACAATGGGCTTAGATTAGTCACCTTTACCGCATCAAAGAATATTTTTATTTATTCAATGCCACCGCTTGTCATTTCGACATTCTGATATTCTCTCCTGGCATGGCGTTAGTGTAACCCACTTCTGAGGTTGGGGCGCGTGGAAGGCGGAGTTACGCTGCCCCGATGATGATGGTAATGATGCGCAAGAAGAGGCCTTATTCCTAAACTTAATGAATGCGTTAATGACGTTACTAAGAATATTATTTTAATTAGCACAACATTATAGCATAAGATTCATAAATACGTCTCTAGATGGCAAAACTCGGTACCAGATAGATCATCTATTGGTGAATAACGCTGGCACAGTAGCATCACCGACGTTAGATCAGTTAAAGGGACAGTCTGCAATTCGGATAATCATCTGGCCATGGTGAAAATCAGAAAACGATTATTGCACATGAGAGGAACAAACGCTAAAGATGATTCTGAAAAATTTGAATCCTGCAGATTCATAATTTATTTTTTTAAATATTAATAAACTGCGGCAAGAAAAAAAGACCAAAATTGTTAAGTTAATAGACTTGAAATACTGGAATTTTCAGATAGGAATGTGGCAACAGAGGAAGAAATAGAATTAGTAATGAATGGGAGACTACAGAGATACTATTAAATTGTGGGCATCGGAATCATAGGTTGTTTAAAAAAGGGGAAAACATGAAATAGTTTGATGAAGGAGGTGTCGACATTGTGAACGAAATAATGCTAACACACATTAATTGAAACACAAGCAAAATGAAGTAATTTTAATTGGGTAATATAAGACAACCACTACATTATTAAAGAGTAAAAGTAGAGAATATTTGAGAGAGAAGATTAACGATTTTGAAATGAATTTAAAAAAATGGAACATCAAAGAATTATCGCGGGGAATTAGGATAGAGAGGAAAGGGTTTCAGACTATAAGAAACATTATTGGGAATGAAAAGGGGGAAAATTTGCAAATTCTTAGGAGTATATTAGAGAGAAGGAAACATTAATCAGCTATTAAATATGCATGCAGAACAGGATTTTCAAGAGGATCACTTACAGAAAGCAGAAATGTTAGAGAACCAAGTGCATTAGAGGTTGAAATGTGGATAAAAAATTGAAGATGCATAAAGCATCAGGTTCAAATGGGATACCAGCATAAGTGAAAATTCAAACAAAAAACAGAAAAGTAAGATCAAAAACAACCTGGAAGAACAACATTCAAAATTCAATGAGGAAATTTGGTGTAACAGATGAAGACGCAGAGGTCAGAGAACGATGGAAAACTTTAATTAAGGTATATTTATGAATGTTTGTTGCAAACTGATAGTCTATAAGTCCGTAGTCATTTATATATATATATATATATATATATACATACATACACTAGATAATACCTAAATAAATGATCATGTGTTTTTGCATTTACTTGAATAAGAAAAATGAAAAATAACTATAAATTTATATTTTTATTATTTTTTAATTTGATTTATTTTTAGATACCCCTTTCTGATTACCCGGCGTTGCCCGGGAATCTACGCATCCCGATGTACTTAGCATAAATGAGCTGAAAGACAAAATTCGTTATTTTGAGTTATCCATAAAAGAATAGCCACCATGCGCTGCTGTGCTTGCCCGGGAATCTACTTATTACGATCTTCTTGGCAATGATGAAAGACAAAAATGGTTGTGGTGTTATCCTTAAAAGATAAACATATGCTGTCGCTGCCTTTTCTGTAGTTTTTTTTTTTTTGGATATTCAATTCTGTGTACAATAACTTTGTGTAATTGTTATGGTTTAGGCAGCATAAGCCATTTAAGCTTAAAAAAGGCGACATTTTTTCACGTTTTTTTTTTTTTCCACTACAGAATGTGAATTTTAAGGGTGAAGGGCAGCATTAAAACTCTCTAATAAACCTATAATCTTAGCGGGAAAATCCTGAACATTTTGCAAAAAGCCCCATGACAATCGGATGACTGGTATTGCAGCACATGCTAGCCCGGGAATCTACTTATCTACTTTTCCCGATCTTCTTGGCATCAAATCAAGACAAAAATGGCTATTGTGTGTTATCTGTAAAAGAAAAACATATGCTGTCGGGAAGTTATTTGTAGAGTTTTTTGAGATATTCAATTCTGTGTACATTAATTTTGTGTACTTGTTATGGTTTAGGCAGCGTAAGCCATTTAAGGGTAAAAAAAAGGGACTTTTTCACGTTTTTCACTACAAAGGGTGTTTTTTAAGGGGTGTAGGAGTTGAGTATCTAAACTCTCTTATAGCCTATGTTCATCCCGGGAATCTCCTGAACATTTTGCAAAAAACCCCATCACAATCGGATCAACGGTATGGCCGCGCATAAAGTACGAACAAACAAACAAACCAACAAACAAACATTCATTTTTAAATATATATATATATTAAAATTCATGTTAATTTCTAAGATTGGTTGGAGAAAACCCTCAATGATGAAGACAATTCATAAAATGAATGCAAAAAAAAAAAAAAAACATAGATGCCAGCAATGTTTGAAACTCCGAATTTCCGAGTTAGAACAATGGTAACAATTAGTTTACCAGGTCTGAAGTATTTTGAGATTCAATATAACTGGAATTGTTTATGAAATATTATTTTTGTTTTTCTTTCTTTACATTTATTTTCTTTCTTCCTTTCCTTAGTTTGAACCTTTAAAGGCATTTTACGTGCCTAAGTCTCCCAGCCTTAACAGGGTTTCGACCTGTCAGGATCATATAGGTCTAACTTTTTTTTACCATAGAAGATCATGTAGGACCTTCCCGGAAGATTTATCAACTCAACACCAGGGCCACTTCCGAGACAATACGAATTTTAAGACAAAACATACCACACTCATAAATGTATATTAAAAAGGAAACTATATGAGTGGTTATGGTGGCCAAATGGTGTTTGATGGTTATTTGGACTTGTCCGAGATTTGTCTTACAGGTGAAGTTAAACCCCGACAAACTTTCTCGTGAAACTTGACCTTCCGGCCGGGCATCCAAACTGAGCGCGCTGTTATCGTGCTATTGGCGTTATCCAATGTTACAGCGATGGACTTAACTGTATTTATAAATATTTATAATATATTCTATTGCATTTTTTATAGTTTATCGTAATTATATGATTGTAAGAGTTTCCTCTAATTTAATTTATGAAAAAAATAATAAGATAAAATATTACAGTATATAATCATAATTGGATAATTCCAATGTTTCGACTAAATTAGAAGTTATAAGTTTAAATAAAAAATGGAGAATACAAAATAACAGAACTCATGAGAAATGTTACGTGTACTTATAAAACATTGAAATATTCTCATATACTGTCCCTCGACGACAAATATATTTAATTCAAGAACATTGTGATCGATAGAAGTTAGAGGTCATTATCAAAACGTAAAAAAAAAGTAGACGGTAATTTATTTCCACAAAGCATTTCTAACAATCGAAACTCGTGGAGCGTTCTGTATTGAAAAATGACTGCATTTCTAATTCAAGGTTATAAAGAGGACACGTGGCCAATTATGATATTAATCCCCTCATAAAGTAACTTGGAAACATATATGTGTTTTTTTCCCCTCGGGAGTAAGTTCGCATGTTAATGACGTAGATGCTACATTTATTTTCTACGTTCGTTTCATATTACCAGAGTTAATAATAAAGAGGAATGAATGGAATGAGGAAAAAATAATTGAAATGTACCCAAGAAATAATATTTGCTCGTTTACACATTTTACAAATAATACTTTTATCATATATACTTAGTTAAGGAACACTGAAATAGTAGTACCTCGATGGCAGACAGTTTCAAACACCATATTGTGCAAATATATGTACTGTATATTAATCAGTGCCGGTTGTATCTGTTCGCTTCTGCTTCCGGGTTTAAACCTGGCCAGGGTAGATTTTAAGGACGTAAAGATACTGACTTTACCCATGGCTTCATTCGGAAGAGAAGTAGAACCGTGGGTGGAACATATATTTAAAGCCCACCCAGAATTGTAAGGGATTGGGTGACTACTATAAGTTGAGGCTCCATGTTGAGAAAACCAGCTATAATGGCTAGGGACCCGACGTGCTGATCACATAATTTTATTATTCTTTTATATTTTACATATGCTTTACCAAGCCAATTATTCAATCAAATTACAGGTTATTATTATTACTACCATTATTATTTTAATTTTTTTTTAACATTTTGTGTAGCCTTTCATGTATTACTAACCAAGTATGATAATAATACATATGTAAAATTTAACCCTGGTGAAATGGAAGAAAATACCTTAGTCTTAACTCCATCAGGTAAAATAAATAAAATAGAATAATTAATAAATATACTGGATGGATGATTGACCATCCCTTGATTAACATACGAGGATGTTAGGCCAGCATTTGTATTGTATAGAGCATTGTGGCCATAAAATTGCCTAATTTTTCTTCATTTTTTATATATCGGTAACTATGTAATTCGTATAGTCGGAATTTTGCTTTAGGATTTTTTTGCTTTGGAGTAATAAAAACATCACACAATCTGTGTCGAGGAAGTGTTTGTCAGATGAGTGTAAAGATAATACAATTAGCGCGATATAATAACAAACTTAATTGCCACCAATTGGTGCGTCTGCCGCGTCATTAACGAATACACAGTCTCCTTCCTCCGCTGCTTCACCGGCATCTGTTTTGCGATATATGCGGCTTCCTTGGGTGGGAGTTAAGAGCTAAAACAAAAGGATAAAGGAATTGTTAACTCTTAAATTGGCAAGAAACTAATTTCTCGTGCGAGTTATTTAAGTGTGGTGGACCGCAGTGAAAACGAAATAATGTATAACTGTTATTATTAGGTGTATTGCGTTATTCGACACAAATATAAGTAATTTCTACTCGTTCGTTTTCTTTTGTTGTATTAAAAACACTATATAAATCAATCCAATTGATATATCCTATAGAATGCGTTGCCAGTTAAAGGCTTGAAATATGATCACATATAATTTTGAAAAATAATGCATTTACCTGCAGGTTTCTTTCGTTCAAAAGACTTAATAATATAATAATGGAAAAATATAAAACCAATTAAAACACAAACTTAAAAGTTTTAATATGCTTAAGTAATAACTATGAAAATAAAGTAAATGCAGTTAAGATAGCAGAGCCATGCTATTTAATTTACATATCATAAGAAATAAAAAAAATAAATAAAACTAACAAATGAACACCATAGATACAAAATGAATGATAAGAACATATAGGGTAAGTCCGGGATAGATGGCCATACTTTTTTTAATGTTTCAGAATATCGAAGATTTGCAGGATAATTACGTGAACAAAAGTTTAATGGGGTTACTGAAGTTTAATCTACATAATTCCTTGTGTTTATGATGAAATATTGTCATTCAGAGTAATAAACCCAACTTATTGAAAAACAATACACTGGCCATCTCTCCCTAGTTGCCAGGGGGAGATGGCCATAGGGTAGAGAGTGTTGATTACTTATTTTTGAAGTCATTAAATACACTCAAAAAGTTATTAAAATAGATCTATTTGTTTATTGCATTTACATTTACATATAAAATGTTTTAAAAAACTAATTGTTACATAAAATTTAAAACTTTTTTCATTAAAATACAAATAAAATATCTTCAATCATTTTCGAAGGAAATGTTTCCATAAACAAGTGAATTATTTCAGTTTTTCCTAGTTATCACTTTTGCACAAGGCAAACAAGCACCAATAAAAGTAGTGCACGTTTCATGGAGCCACCTTTGACAACGGATACACTGAATCCAGTCAACTGCCTTCTTTGTATTGTCGTAGTCTTCGCCACAACCAACACATTCGTTGGTGAGATCAACAAATTCATCATTGCTGAACTCGTCGTTAATTACGATTCTTTCTCCAGAGCTGGAGCTGCTGCTAAAAATTTATCGTTTTCTAAGAAATGTTAGCTTCGAAACCTGCTTACTGAAGGATTTACGCCCATTGCCAATTTTGTAGATTTAAACCTCACTTTTTCTATGTTCTCGGGGGAAGTCAAGAGAGTAGCGTGAAGCTTTGGCCTTTTTCTTGCTGGCAATTTGCATAAGGATGGTGCCGGTGACAGAATTTTCGTAGGAATGTATTCCACGTTAAATTTGAAAGTGCTCAGTTGTGGCTCATCCAGGGGTAGCAGAATTATAATCCTCAAGCGTTTTTTCCGTTCATATCCTGACATTGATCATGCTGTTTTCTCTCTGCATTTGTAGATTCGCTTGCAGTTGAATTGAGTAATGCATAGTCAGGAATGGCATCGGGATTGTAAGGGTATATGCCAGTATATATCAAGCAACTACCTGAAAATAATTCTAAGGAAAAGCCGGGAATCGAAACCAGGATTTTTGGGATGGTAGACTTGCTAAACAGAAGGCCAACCCCCACTAATATACGAATTAATAAAATTAAACTAACAATAAATACTATAACACTACACCGCTGAGGCAGTAAAACAAAAATTAAAAAAAAATCAACAGAAATGCGACTTTAAACAGTTGGCAAACTCTCCCTGAAAGTAGGTGGCCATCTCCCCCACATTTAAGGGTTAGATGGCCATAGTGCGGGGAAAAAACAGGAGATGATTAAATAAGAAATATTAACTTCCTATTAATCACAGAAGTTCCATTTACCTCGTACAATACTCTGCTGAGAATTATTTTGTAGCAACGTGACACTTATGTTCACTTCTCTTGATGGTCACAAAATATCTGAGCAGTTACAAAACAATAATTAGGAAAAAATCGCCGACTTGTAACACGAAACTGCCACACGTGTTCAACAATCGGTTACTAGAGTCAAAAGCATACCGCCTACCGAGTTGCTTTCACATCCGGTCATTCCAACATAAAATAGAAGATATGGCCATCACACCCGTATGGCCATCTCACCCGGAACTACCCTAGTTACGTAATGAGAAATATTTCTGATGAAGATTACATGCAAATGAACACATTCTACGCAAAGCAATGTTTATAGACCTACATAAGTACATTACATTTCAAAAATCTGATGCATTTCAGGAATTTCTTAAAATTAACATTTCCCTCTTATATTGATTTAATTTGGATATATAGCCAAATTCCCAATTTGCCAATAAACATATGCACACACAACACACACACACACACACACACACACACACACACACACACACACACACACACACACACATATATATATATATATATATATATATATATATATATGTGTGTGTGTGTGTGTGTGTGTATAATTTAACCCTGGTGAAATGGAAGAAAATACCTTATAGTCTTAACTCCATCAGGTAAAATAAATAAAATAAAATAGAATAATTAATAAATATACTGGATGGATGATTGACAACCTCTTGATTAACATAAGAGGATGTTAGGCCAGCATTTGTATTGTAGAGAGTATTGTGACCATAAAATTGCCTAATTTTTCTTCACTTTTTACATATCAGTAACTTTATGTAATTCGCACAGTCGGAATTTTGCTTTGGAGTAATAAAAACATCACACAATCTGTGTCGAGGAAGTATTTGTCAGATGAGTGTAAAGATAATACAATATATATATGAAATTTAGTGTTGGAGAGTTCCTGACGTTACTTGACAATTGACAATTTTTTTAATGCGTCACCTGTGGTTAAAAATGATGAATAGAAAGAAGTATGATGAAGTGAAATAATAAAAATGGCACGAATAAATTAATATAGGCTCCCTATGTGCAAACCAACAATAATAATAAAATAATAATTATAGATGTAAAAAGATTACCAAAATAATTTATATTTACCGTGTAAAAAAAAAAAGTGGATTTCTTTCGGAAGGGAAATAAAGCTGTGGGTTCCATGTTGTACATTTAACGCACGTAAAAACAACACACACATTGAAGCCTGAAAAAGAGGCCTCTGAATAAAAAATTGTCAGTCGGTGTAGTTTGAATTGGAGCTGTTAAAGAGCATACTAACAAGTAGGCTGTGTATTTTTACTGTTTTCTGTAGCATCTCATTCACTGATTATATATAGAGATCTGTGAAAGTGGTTTTATTTTTAGGGAAAATTCGTTTTAAAATTTCAAGATTTCTATGTTATTGGGAATTTGGCGGTGTTATTGTAAAAAAATGTAAATTTGGGTCTTTTTAATCTCAGTTTAGTATATTAAACCCATTAAAAATGATATATACAGTAGTTTAAGGCCAACTTTTAGCCTATACAATTGATAGCGATTTTAATACATTAAAATGCATAAAATTTTAATCGTAGTCAATAATTTGTAAGCAAAATGTACAATGCATGTTATAGATATGTAATGCAATAGGAAAAATGCGTTTATGTAATTAAATTGGAATAAAAATTTATCAATATGATATAATTACTCATGGTCCAGTGTTAGCTTATTCAAATTTGGCAGGTTACCGCTTATATTTAAAGATTTTTTTCCCCCCCCACACTTGAACATACCATTACTTAATAATGATTGATATAAAATTGATAATTATGTCAGCAAAAATTTAAGGGGAAAAATTATCTTACACGTTAATATAATTCGTATTTCTTGGAATTCGCATTGGCCATAGAACTTAAAATTTATGGAGACTATATTTGAGCATGAGAAGGACAGAACATATTATCTCTATGTTGTGAATTGTGTTGCAAGAGTGCATGGAGGAAGCAGATATGGCAGTTAAAAAGAAGATGGAATCTGAAAACAGCGTTTAAAAATGTATTGTGAAAATTTCGCAAATAAAACAAACATATCTCCGGAATTTGTTGAAAATTTTAAATTTCGGTGTTATTTCGCGATTCATAAATACATTTTTTGAGGTCATGGGAAGTGGAGTTAATAAATTATACAAGAAAATAACAAAATTAGAGCATTTCGCGTTATCGCGAATTTCACGGATCTCTAATCGTATAGAGTGAAATAGGCATTTTCTATTAGGCTATATATTAGTGAAATTTCTTTAATCGGGACTTTAAAGTAAACCCATATAGGCACTGCAATTACAAAACTTCTTCTTCTTCTTCTCTGATACTACGCCCTAGGATGGGCCCTGGCGAGACAAATAATTAATAATTCATCCCTATACTGAATAAGCCGCGGTGGACTAGTGTTCCTTGTTTTCTGTTCCCGTAGGTTGCGAGTTGAAACACGGCCGGGGTCATTGTATGTTGTAGCATGGAATAATCCAAGTGGTAAGTCCCTCAGGGAGAAACTGAGTCCCGAGTCTGAATGTCTGAACTTTAAGTTTGAATAAAGAAGCCTGTAAGCATAATTTACCGACCTTCATCATCCTAGTAATATAGCCTATCAGTTATGTACCAAGACCTCTCATTAGGTTGGTATGTTGATCACATATCATTCATGACATCTGTAGGTAAATAAGAGTAACTGAATTAACTTGGCCTCGAAATTCCTACCAAAGGAGAGGCTAAGGCCCAACATTGGGCTGTTACGCCATTGTAAAAACATATCGAATAGTTGTGGGTCTTTAGGTCAGGCGACAAGGCGGTTGACTAGTATGTCAAATTCCAGTAACGAATACAGGTTTAACCCTAAGTAGTTATTAAATGTGTTTATTGAAAAAGAATACAAATAAATGTATTCCCTAATTTTTTTGGAAGTAAAGTTCCCCGGGGCGAAAGATTAACTATCCTCCTCTTGGCATTGATTACGAATAATTAATTCATGCATTCGTCTCGAATTAGCCTATATCTGCCCTAACGGGACATTTTATCTTTCTATAGAGAATTACAAATGAAAATCAATTTTCGTGTAAATTAATCGGTCTACATTTAAGACATGGGATTGAACGAGCCGCCGATAGCCGGAAATTATGCAGCAGATCAGCATGTCGGTGTTACATTGGTGCTGTTGCAGCAGTTGTGTGTTCAGGTGCGAACCACACAACACCT